>CM053785.1:128103826-128526326 GCA_028749045.1 Cupressus sempervirens | reverse complement strand
ACCCTCACTATCTAAAAATAGTCATAACATAAGCTTTCTTTACTTACACCATTGTCTCTTTATAAAAATGTAGCCTTGAACAACTAAAAATGTTGTGGAAGGAGTCAGGTGATACCCCTAATTTCGAATTTCTTTGAAAGTGACTTGTTTAGAGGGTTCCCAAAGTTGTCTAGGCCAACTAAAGGTTGAATCTAGACCCCCAACCCATACTACTTTCATGTGGGTACTTATTTTTCACCATGGTAAACCCCTAGGACCACTTTTTGATCCCCAAAAGTTAATGGATAGTTGTAATTCAAACTTCAAATGGATAAGGACTTATCCTAACATCTTCCAAAGTGAGGTCAACTTGGGTACTATGTTGGGGTTAGGTTTAAGTTAGGTTACTCCACCCAAAACCCTAAATTTCAAGTCATCTCCATGTGGACAACACAAGTGTCAAGTGACACAAAAACAAAACATTACATTTAAAGTGACTTGTACCCAATAATACATGAATTCAACTATTTTGCAGATGCCATTCACATTACAAAATAAAACACATTACAATGAGGTTTGAATTTTTTCAACTGATTCGACCTTGGCTATGTCATGTTCATATGGGCTTGAGCCTTGGTTCCCCATTAAATTCCATGGTTCAATTCCTGCACACTAAACTCGAGTATCAGTAGTCAAAGAAAATCATATAATCAATATATAATTAAGTGGAATAAATCACTATCACATTCAACATTAGGCTTGCATATTTCATCATTTCCAATTAAGTTTCTCTTTTCCAATCATTCTCATATTAAACATTCAAAACATTTAAATATCAATCCTTTCGCATCAACATAGATCCTTACCTAACACGATCATATTGACATTCTAAATATCCTCATAATTTATTTTCTATCATACTAATGAAATATTGAATCCATGACTATTAAGTTACTAGGCATGTGAGTTAGGTCATTTTGCATTTCTCAATCTATCCTCTAACACTAATTTCCACTTAATCATTACAATTTGACATTTCAAGTATTTCTACGATTCATTTTCTATTATTTAGCAATTGAAATAATTTAGAACATGAAATGGAATCATTAAATATGTCAATTAGGTCATAATGTGCATACATAAGTGTAGATCACCAAAATGTAGATATTACAATACCATAACCCTACAATCTCAAAAGTGTATCAAAACATCAAATTATAAATATCATAATGCAAAAATGTCATTTGTGCTATGGGAGATTGGGCAAGGCCTCACAATTGGTTGAGTGCTTGGATTTGTAGTGTTTGACACAACCAACTTGGTAGTAGCTTTCTTTGAGCTTGATGACCTTAAAGCTTTCCTTGAAGAGTGAGGAAGTGAGGCTATAACCATTTCTAAAATCTTCTCAGGGTCGGTTCCCTCAATGCTCTGAATCTCAAGGAAATTCTCCTCAATGGCTTCTTGTTCTTGTTCCTCATCATCTTTATTCTCATCATTGACATGAACAAAAAAATCACCCTACTTATGAATATTGTAGATGTTCTTCCATGTGTTAGTGGTATTCTCCGCCACATGTTCAATGTCATTGATTAGCATAAATTAAGTGTTGAATTTCAAAGTAAGTTTCTCTTCATTTTGATTGATGGAATCTTTCACTTCTTTATCATTTAAGCTTGGTATGAGTTTCCTCAGAGTCAGCTCATATATGTCCTTTGCAATATTCTTTGCATGTTCCCATCTTAGTTGGATTCTTTCCATCCATTCATTAGGAATTTGTTGTGCAAGTTGGTTAGGGGAATATTTCCATTTTCCTAATTTAGACATCATCATGTCTTCAACTTGCTTCCTTTCTTCTATAGTTCTGGTCTCATACCTCAATGATTAAAAAATTTCCATGCCAGCTCTAGAATCAATTTCTTTCAATTTCTCTTGAAATGTGGGTGGAGGCTGTTTGAAAATCACATCTTTTGCTTCTTCACCTAATTTTAAAGTTTCTTCCTAGATGTTCTTGTAAATACTGTAGTAGATGACTTGGTAGGGTTGGTTATAATAACCTTACCCTTCTTCTTGATTGGCTCTTCTTCTTCTTCTAATTTTTCTTGATATGCCTCATCTTCTGCATCATCTTCCTCTATATCATCTCCTTTACCTTCTGTCAATAGGAGAGTAGAGCTAGTTTGTCTCAATTTAGCTATCCTTTTCTTTCCTTTGTTGAAATCCTAAGGAAGTTTTATCTCTAGTTCAATTCTTGCTTTAGCTTCATCATGTGTACCAAAATATGTGGCCTTGGGATCCACAGGTTCATTTAACAATGCATCAATATTATCCCTAGTATCATCAATATTAACTTCATAACCTAGAGCCTTGACCCATACAATTTTTAGTTTGACTACTTGTATATATACCTTTTCACAGTCTAATAAATGTCATCCTTGTAGTCTTCTACAACTTTCTTAGGAATTTTGAATCTATTATTCATCTTATCCTTGAATACATCAAAATAGTTGTCCATGATACTGACATAATTTTCACCCATGTCTGCTATATACTCATTGATTTGATATAGTATAGGCATATCTTTTCTCCATACAACTATAACCTTTAAAGGGAAAAAAAAATTTTACAAAGAAGAATAAATAGTTTAAAAGTGAACCAAACTTAGAAGGGTTATTCTTTGAGGTTCTGATGCTTTCCATATTTTTGTTGAATTGGTTCAACATCAACTCAGCGAGGTCGAAGGACATATTTTTCTTGACCACTTTGAAGGCGAGACCCACTGCTTCACATGATACACTATTGACTCAATTGAAGCTATATATCTTGTGTGAAATTACATGAATTCCAAACT
Organism: Cupressus sempervirens; assembly: GCA_028749045.1. Taxonomy (NCBI): domain Eukaryota; kingdom Viridiplantae; phylum Streptophyta; class Pinopsida; order Cupressales; family Cupressaceae; genus Cupressus; species Cupressus sempervirens. The sequence continues at coordinate 128,523,499 of CM053785.1, read as the reverse complement.
TTAGCTCTATATCAGTAACACAACTAATCTTCATATCCATACCATCCCATTCAGCAAGGGTTTTCTTCTCCAATTCTACCTGACTTAGGGTTTTGGTGGTTTTTCCCTTGGCCAACATTGGAAGTCTTATGATCCAATGAATCATTTTGTTTGTTATCAAGATAGGCTGCTCCAACCATAACTACCCATTGTGTACACAACTAAGGATAAACCTTATCCATTTTATCTAAAATTCTTGGGGCATGTGTGCAATGTGGGTTAAACCCTTGGTTTATAGGTGTTGATGCTCTAGTTTTAACACACCATTCACATACAACTTCTCCAAAGTTTTATCCATTTCTAGGGTTCCTATATCTTAAATTGAATAGCAAAAATGTAAGAAAATATCATTTACTAGAAATACCTTAGATGGAATTTGAGATTGAGCTCTAATTGGATCAAGAGTTTCCACAATTACAAGACTTAATTTGAAATCTGGTGCTTTCCATTCAACTCCTCAAGATAACATCTTAGACCCTTTCTTTGTCTTGCAACTGGAGGATGTCATTGCTTGGTTGGGTTTGTGAAAACTTGGAAAAATTCAACAATAACTCACAAAGATTCCGTGGATGCACAAAATTTTCTCTTCGCAAATAGCTCTTTAAAATTCATGGTGAAAATAGAATTTGATTTTTCCCTTTTTAAAAAATTTTACCTTTCAATCGTCATAAATGCTTGGTACATTCACTTGGCTGATGACAGACTATCTTCCACTCAGTTTGAATTAATTTCTCAGTAGGGACATCGATGACTCGGTGTCCACCCAATGACTTAGTTTCTCCTAACCTTGCTCAGTAGGGTCTTGCAACCTAACCTAGCTTGGTAAGGTCCAAAATTCCCATAAACACTCTATGATCCCTTTGCATCTTGAATGCTGATATGGATCTTTCCTTCTAGCTAACTGGAACTAATGTAAAATGTCTTCTTTAGAATCTTAGTTCTAGTTATCCTTGTATTAGATCAAGTAGAAATGCTTGAGTCACCCAATTCTTGAGTGACATGTGCTTCATTTCTCAGACTTGCATTCTCAAAAGATTTTGGAATCCACTACTATCTTATCTACTTTCTAATGTTGTTAGGCTTGGCCTTCTTTTCATCTTCAATTCTTCTAGTGTTCATATAGTTCTTGGCAAGATGACTAAGTTTTGTACAAATGAAACATCTTCTAGTGGTGTCTCTTGTCCTCATGTGATGTTTTACAAAATTTATTCCAATGTGTCCAAATTCTCCACAGTAATGACATCTACACCATGTGTTGTAGTCCCAACCAAATATAGCTTTTACAATCTATTGTGCTAGATTTAATATCTTAGTTTTGCATTTAGAAGATTTGTGCCCATGCTTTTTGCATTTGTGACATTTTCCCTCAAATTTAGGTTTCTCTTTGCATTCATTGGCTCTAAGACCATGCATATTGCAATTGTACCATTTTCCATTGAATTTATCTTTACCATTACTCCAACAATTTTTTGATGTATGACCTAGCTTACCACAGTGACTACAAGTAGGTCTTTGATTCTTTTGAGCTCCTTGCTTGGATGATTCACCTTCTTCTATATATCCAATTCCTTCTTTGCCTTTCTATCTATATTGTCTTTGCTCATTCAATTGATTTATGTCTACTTGAGATTTCATCATCCTTTCATTGGTTTTCCTTTTAGTGTTTAGATCATTCTGCAATCTTTCATTCTTTGATCTTCGATTCATGACTTCTTCATTTGCATTAGTAAGCAGATCAATGAAGTCTACCTATTGAAGGGATGGATGCTGAATTTCCTTGTTCTTTCTTTCTAACTCTTCTTTTATCTTGTTTTTCTCTTCCATGACTTCACACAGTCTTACTGACTAAATTTCTTGTTCTCTTTTCAGCTTTCTTACTTCTTCTTGAAGTGTACCACTCTCTTCTAATAGTTCTTTGATTGCTTCCTTAGCTTCATCTAAAATACTTTCTAAATGGATATCTTCAATTCATTCTTCAATGTAGAGATTTTCATTCATTTGTACTACAAGATATTTTCTTCTCTTTAGGAATTGAGAGAGTTTCTCTTTTTCCTTCTTGAGTTCACTAGTAGCCAATTCCAAATCTAGCTTTTTATTGTCAATAGCCTTATCAAGCCTGAATACCTCCATAGCCTCTAATATTTTCTCAAGCTGTTAAACTTTTTCTTTGAGAACAAAAAAGCTCTAATACCAATTATTGGAAATATGAGATAGGCTAAGTTACTAAGAGGGGAGGGGTGAATTAGTAACCAATAAAGCTTAATCTTTATTCACCAATTTAATCCTTCATATGTATTATGATCTAATTGTATGCATGAAAAATTGAAAGCATTAAAATATTCATAACACTTTGACACACAATATGGTAACCTAGAAACCTTCCAAATAGAAAGTAAAACTAGGGTGGGGATGATACCACAAGCTTTAGTACTACGGTATAAAGTTGGCCTATTATGGCTTACAATCATCACTTCTAATGATCTTCCCTATTATGAGCAATAAGGATGGCTAGGTCCACCTTACAAAAGGATTTAAAAACATACAATGAAGTATGCACTCGGTAAAGAGATTTACAAAAGACTGTTAAGTGTAGCTTGTGAAAGGATTTAATTGTTCCACCTATTAGGATGAACCAGTGGCTCATCTCTGATATGCAACTTGATTTTTTCAATGAGATTCATTTGGAGTGTAATGATCACCTTGCTATGATAGATAAATCTTTGTTACTCCTTATACTTCTTGTAGCATTTTACTTCGTACCTATGCTTCTTAATACATATTCATTCATACTTCCATATCTCTTTGCATGTGATTCAATACATTATGTATATACCAATCTTATTTATAGTTCATCAAAGTCGGCTAATATATAAGTTTCACCAAAATAGAAAAACTCAGCCCAGCTATAGGTACTTGAGTTGTAAAGACAAACATGATGAGGTTCTGACACTCAAAAACCACTGTCAACACTTGACATCATCATGCACTCAGTAGATGTAGAAGCTTAGCTTATACTAATCACTTCCAAGTAGTCTGAACTTGGTCTACACTGGTGACATGGTGAACACTAAAAAACTCGGCATATAAACTAAATCACTTGGTTGACATTGTATGGCTTAGTCAACACTTTTTAGGATTAACCTCAGGTAGAAGTAATAGTTACATGCAAATATAACCAAAGAAGAGAACAAAAGACACCAAGATTTAACGTGGTTCACCTAATCCCTGGGCTACATCCACCAAAAACAAGTCCAATATTATTGTTATCTAATGATTACAACCTAATTACAATCCATAATCCCTTACAACTCAATATTTCCACAAGAAGCTACAATATCACCATTACATTGAAATCCCTAACCCTAAGCCTTTTTATAAAATCTTTTTTTTCTTACAAAATTAGGGCTAGAATAATAGAAAAAATAGTAATTGATGCCTTTTATAATATAAGAGAATTTTTGGCTTTGGGGGTGTTTCCCTTGAAAGCCCTCATGGAGGCATTGCCCCTTGACCCCACCCTATATTGTGATTGTTAGAATCTGATAAGATTAATAACCCAGAAAACTAGTGCAAAGAGTAAATATCTAAACTATGAATGCAGATGATACAAAATCAAAATAGCATCATAGAGTTAGTCTCCAAGAGAGTAATGCAAATGCTAGAAGCAAAATAGCATTAAGAGGATGCAAAAACAAGAGATACAAATACAAGCCAGGTAGCATGCTTATATAGGCTAGGAAGAGGGAGGAGGTGGCAACACCAACCAATGAGGAGCAACCATCTAGCGGACTAAAGATAGCAAAGTATCTTCCCAAGATAGCTAATGGATGCTCACATGTAAGAAGGTGACACCTCACAACCATTCACCTAATAAGACATGCTTTATTAAGCTAAGCGAGATTATTAAAAGTGTAGGAAAAACCTAGCAAAATAGGAAAAATAAAAAACTACACTAACAGTGATAGGGAGTGCACCTAGGGTACTACCCCTAGACCCTGTAGGGGTGCTACCCCCAAACCCTCATAGAAATAATTTGGAGGCAAATCATGCCAAATAAACTTCTAAGTCTGATTAAGCTCCACATCACAACAATCTTCCACTTAGAGACTAATCAAGCTCCACAACAATAACCTCCCACTTAGAGACTGATCATAGCACTAGTAAACTTGTAGCTCCCACTAGAATATCAAGCCACCCTAGACTCTATTTTTTTAAAATTCTATTTAGTCTAGAAGACCAACCAAAGCTGAAGAGTAATTCAGCTTGTCCCTTGTCACTACCTTTGTAAACATATCCACTGGACTATCATCTATATCTATCTTATCCAACTTTAACTATCCATCTTCCAAAATTGATTGAATGAAATTGTACCGCAACTAAATGTGTTTTTTCTTTGAATGTAGAGCTAAATTATTTGCAAGATCAATGGCACTCTCACTATGTATAAAAAAATAATTATCCCTCTGGGGGTGTCATAATTCTTGCAAGAAGAACCAAAGCCATATAATCTCCTTGGCTACCTCTGTAGCAGCAACATCTTCTACCTCTGTAATGGATAAAGAATTAACCTTCTATAGCCTAGAAACCTAGCTCATGGCTGCCCCACCAATAGTAAATACATAACTTGTAGTACTTCTCTTGGTATCAATATTTTTGGCCAAATCTGAGTTAACATATATCTACAAATTAGTAGTGGATCCCCTAAATTGTAAACAGTTACTGGATGTTCCTCTCAAATATTTGAGATTCAATTTGACTGCCTTCCAATGCTCAATTCTTGGATGACTCATATACCTATTGACGACTCCTACCGCATGTACAATATTTGGCCTAGCACATATCACATCATACATCAAGCTTCCTATAACTAAAAGATAAGGTACCTTGGACATCTTATCCTCCTCTTCTTGTGTCTTGGGACACATCTCCTTAGTCAACTTCAAATGACTAGGTAAAGGTGTTGCTAATAGCTTTAGCATGCTCCAAAGAGAAATGTTGCAACATCTTCGCAATATAATTAACCTGAGATAATATCAATTTCCTATTCTTCCTATCTCTACAAATCTTCATACCAAGGATTTTTTTTGCTACCCCCAAATCCTTCATAGCAAATGCATGTGATAATTGGCATTTCAGCCCCTTAATATGATCCATGTTAGACCATCTAACATTCACTAGGTTGTGTGGTTTTTTTTGTTACAATTGTTGCACATCATGAGAAATTGCTAGAAAATCAACTTTTGGAGTATCATCCAGCACTACATAATCATTTTCTTTCTTCTTATGTTGCTGCAATAGATCTTTGTACAACACTTTCTCATTGAATATGACATCCCTGCTTCTTAAAATTTTATGACTTTTAGAATCCCGAAGCCTATAACCAAATTCATTATTGTCATATCCAAAAAATACACATTTCTTTGACCTAGTTTTTAACTTGGTTCTATTTTCAGAATCTATATGAGAAAATGCTTCACAACCAAAGGTTCTAAGAAAAGAATAACTCACCTTCTTACTAGTCCATGCTTCCTCTAGAATATCACAACCCAAAGGAGTAGAGGAACTTCTATTAATCAAATATATAGCAATATTGATAGCCTCTATCCACATGTGTGAGGGCAACCCAACATGCAACCTCATGCTCTTTGCACACTCCATTATGTTCCTATTCATGTGTTCAGGCACTCCATTTTTCTATGGAGTCCTTAGAATGGGTTTTTGTCTACAAATACCATTAGTGGAGCAATAATCTTCAAATTCATGATTGCAATACTCACCACCATTATTAGATCTAAGACATTTTAATTTCTTACCACTCTCATTTTCAACCAAGCATTTCCATTTCTTAAAAGTTTGAAATGCATCATATTTTTGTCTAAGGAAATAAAATCATACTTTTCTAGTTGCATCACCAATAAATTTAACACAATAATGAGAGCCACTGAGGGAAGATACCTGAGCTAGTTCCCATACATCTATACATACAAGATCTAATTTCTCACTTTTATTTTCCTTAACAGTCTACACAAAACTCATTCACTTTTGTTTTGCATACACACAATTTTCATAGAAATCCATATTAACACATTTTAGACATGGTAAAACTTTATTTGAATGAATTAATTTCATATCTTTCTCACTCATGTGCCCAAGTCTATTGTGTCACTATGTTGTATCAGAATCTATAGCAGCTATTTGTTCTCACTGGTCAACTACAACAACTATTCCCAAACATTCATTTTTCTTTGAAACAATTAAAGTAGAAGGAACAATATGACTTGTACAAAGATATAAGGTGCCTACTTTCACACCTTTTTCTACTACAAGGAAACCTTTTGAAACCTTCCAATTTTTATAATTAAAACTAACTACACAACCATCATCACCGACTTGCTCTACTGAAATTAAATTCCTACTCAGCCTTGGAACATGTCTTACCTCATGTAGTAGCCAACGATTCTCATTCTGCAACTTAATCTTAACTTTTCTTTTTCCAAAATTCTAATAGGGTTCATTATCCTCCAAATAAACAAGCCCAAAATCCCCTTGGACATAATCAATGAAATAACCTCTATGAGGTATAGCATGAAATGAAGCACCAGAATCTAAAACCCATGAATCATCAACACTGTCTAAAGATAGAAGCAAGCATCATCTTCAGATTTTTTACTTACCACATTTTCCTCCTTGTCTCCATCTTTCTTTTCTCCTTTATTTTTCTTTCGAGCCCAACAATCTTTCTTTTTATGCCTTGATTTCCCACAGTACCAATAGTTTTTTGTCCCCTTGATTGAGACCTCCTCCTTTTTGACTTTCCTCTTGATTTGCCATGATTTATGGAATTATTCCCTCTTTTAGTCATTTTGCCTCTACTTTGTGCATTCAAAGCACTTCCTAATGTAGATCTACCTGAGGATTTGTAATGAGTTTCCTCACTAAAAAAAAAACCGATCACATCATCATATTTTAGGGTACTAGATCTAGGAACAGAATTACTCACAACCATTATGAAGCCATTCTAGCTTTTAGGCAAAGAACACAAAATCAAGAGAGCCCTAATTTCTACAACAAAATTGATACCCATAGAAGATAATTGACTAGTAATAGTATTAAATTCATTCTGCCATTTTCATATTAAATAAACACTTCATGAGAAATACCTTATTTGAAGCAGAGAACTTTCCATACAACATTCGTAGGGTTTTCATCAACTCTTCCATTGTCTTCCCTTTTGAAATATTAAATGCCACCAATGGTGCTAGGCATAATCAAATGCTTCCAAGTGCCTTTTTGTCTAAAAGATCTTAGTCATCATTTGACATAGATCCCCGATTCTTGGTTTTTCCTTCCAATGGCTTTCATAAATCCTTCTAATAAAGATAGTCCTCCATTTGCACTTTCCATAACTAAAAGTTCTACCCTTGTCAACCCTCAGCTTACCCTCATCTTCCATCACTCCCACTCAACCTTGAGATTCTTACTCAACTATGAGACCTTCCTACAGAGGATCACTAAAACAAATAAAAAATGGCAACGGTGTGGCAAAAAAAGAAAAGAAAATGACAGTCTAGCTTTGATACCACTTGTTAGGATTAACCTCAGATATAAATAATAGTTACATGCAAATATAACCAATACCAGAAAGTAGTGGATCACATAGAAGAGAACACAACACACCAAGATTTAACATTGTTCACCCAATCCCTAGGCTACATCCACCAATAGCAAGTCCAATATTATTGTTATCTTTTGATTACAACTTGATTACAATCCATATTCCCTTACAACTCAATAGTGCCACAAGAAGCTACAATATCACCATTACATTGAAATCCCAAACCCTTAGCCTTTTTATACAAAATTTTTTCACTTACAAAATTAGGGCTAGAATAATAGAAAATGTAGTATTCGATGCCTTTTACAATATAAGGGCATTTTTGCTTTAGCGGCGCTACCCCCAAAAACCCTTGTGGGGGCATTGCCCCTTGACCCCACCCTAAATTTTAATGCACTCTTTGTAGGGGCATTGAACCTTGACCCCATCTTGGGGCCACTACCCCCAAACCTTCATAGAAATAATCTAGAGGGGAACTATGCCAAATAAACCTCTAAGTCTTTTTAGGCTCCACATCACAACAACACTATCACTATGAACCCAGTATAAATTAAATCACTTGATTGACACTACATAGCTTGGTCAACACTAGATTCACATCACTGAAGCTGGGAACTCAATAATAACTAGAAAAGTTGGTTTGCATTGAGAAACTTGGTAAACACTATGAAGCTTGGTTTCCACTAATAATCACCAACTTGGTAGATACTGCTCGGTGCAAAGTGAATAATGTTCCTTGAACTCAATAGCAACTATAGAACCTAGTAGAGCTTGAATTAGTTGGTTAAAATTGTTATTTGGACAATAAGATCGATAATTGTTAGTTGTCTAATTGTGTGTGTGTGTGTGTGTGTGTGTGTGTGTGTGTGTGTGTGTGTGTGTGTGTGTGTGTGTGATACTAATAAATAAACTTGACTGTAATGTCAACATGACCTTGTGCACTTGTTGACATCATCATCAAGATTTCTTTTATCATTTTCTAAATTCTCCCATCAAGATTCGATCCCTATAAAGAGATACAATCCAAAAAATGGAAACTACTTCTCGGGTACACTCTCTGCATATTGTCCTTTATAATTCTTGACTAGCTCTTAGATCTCTTCGACTATCTTCATGCATAGTTTTCCATGTCACTAGGACATATTGTAGAACATATCCTCTATTAGAAATATGAGGTAGGAAAGGTTACTAAGAGGGGAGGGACCAATTGGGAACCAATAAAACTTTAACTAATTTCATCAATTAATCCTTCATATAATATCTTGATTTAATTGCATGCATGAAAGAATAAAATCATTAAAACATTCATAACACTTTGACACAAGATATGGTGATCCAGAAACCTTCCAAATAGAAAGTAAAACTAGGGTGGGGATGACACCCACAAGCTTGAGTATTGTGTTATAAAGTTGGTCAATTAAGGCTTACAATTGATCACTTATGATGATCTGTCGTGTTAGGAGCAATAAGGACTACTAGGTCCACCTTGTTAAAGGATTTACAAAGCATACAATAAATTATGTACTCTATATTAGCTGATACATCTGTTAGGATGAACGAGTGTCTGATCTCTGATCTACAACTCTATTTTTCTAGTTGAGATTCCTTTGAAATGTAAAGATTACCTTGCTACAATACATTAATATTTTTTTTCCCTTATACTTCTCTTAGCCTTCTTAATTTTCAAGTTTTCTCTTTATATTCACTTCATACTTATTTTATTACTTCTTTGGATATGATACAATTCATTGCATGTATACCAATCCAAATCACAATTCATCAAAGTCGGCTACAACATAGATATACAACAAAGATCACAAAGTTGGCTCAACTACTGGCACTTGGGTTCTTATGATAAAATCGGTGAGGTTCTAATACTTGACAACCATTGTCAACACTCAGCATCGTCATGTACTCAGTAGATGTAGAATCTTAGTTCATACTAATCACTTTTGAGTAGCTTAAACTCAATTAACACTTGTGTGATTAGTGAATACTATAAAACTCACCATATAAACTAAATCACTTGGTTGACCCCCCTTGGCTTTGTCAACACTAGATTCACATCACTAACACTATGATCTCAGTAGGTACTATAGAACATGATTGATGTTCTATAACTCAGTTAATATCATGAAGCTCGGTTAGCACTGTTATTGATCAACTCGGTAGATACTACGTGGCGTGAACTGAATGTAGATTCTAAAACTTATTAACAATTTTAGAAATTGATAACAACTATATAACTTGGTAGTAACTATATATATAATACTTTGGCTTGGTGGTAGCTTAACCAAATGACTAAGTGTGAGTCAATAATAAAAAACTTCACCTTAATGTCAACAATGTCCCCCTTTGGCATTAGTGACAAAAACACTTATCAATCCAAAATTTAATATTCAAATTTTTTAGGGTAAAACATTTTTTTATCTCCATCCTATGTCTTCAACTTGGTAACAAACTCTATTTTTGAGATTTTAAAAATCGCTTTTGTAAAAGATGTTTTCTAATTATCTATACATGTATTTGTATAATACTATGTTGCTCCCCCATACATATATCACATCTATACACATATATCTCATATTATACTTCTCCCCAATATTCTTCCTATGTACACTCATCTTATATTATACTTCTCCCCCATTTTGGCATAAATGCCAAAGGTGTATACTACATGTTTATACCAAATGTGACAAGAAATCAAAATGTACTTTCAAAATCAATTCCATTGTCTTGTCCCAATTTTCCTATAACATCTTTCTTGCATGCAATGCAACCTGTACTTTGTTGATAACTCCATCATGCGATCATCTATGGAGAAGTTGTTGTCATGGATGAGTGTCTTGGCATGTGCAATGTATTTCTATACTACATCCATGTTTGCAAGAGTCATGCCTTGGATGTCTATAAGTGTGTTCTTGATCCTGGCTTCTTCCCTTAATAAATTTTCTTGCAAATTTGTTAGATATTTGACATTTGAGTAGTGAGTAGAACTATAGCTTGGGTCAAGTGACAATTGGTGTGCACTTACCTTCAAGTCTTCATCTATCTTAGATAATTTTTCTTTGATTCATTTATGTGAAGATAGATGTATCACACAACTTACTAAATAATGAAGTTACATTATTTGCAGATGTCTCCAATGAACTAAGAGTAATAGACAATTCTACTTGATTTATTGCAATTTTCTATGCCACTTGTTCCAATACTTTTTTTTTCAAATTTTCTCTCTGCTCTTTGTAGCAACTTATCTTTTCCATTTAGATCTTCATTGAATTTTTGGGCACTTTATGCTAACTGAGTCAAAATAGGTTGTGAGCTATCAACCTCAATACTTAGTGCATCTGCAAATATGTTATTTACATCTTCAAGCACTTCATTTTCCTTGCTCTTCTCTTCTCTAAGCTTCTATTGCTTAGCTCTCTTTTTCAATAGTTCTCCCATGATGTTCATTTGATCAAGATTTAGAGTAGAGATATCCCAATTTGGGATGACTATATCCTCATCTAGATCAATAGCTTCTTCTTTACCTTTAACCTTATTTGAAACTTTAGTACTTGGTTCAGACTTGTTCTCAACTGTCCTCATACTTGTTATATGTACACTTGGAATTGTAATAATAGTAGAAATAGAGGGGCTAGCAACAAAAGTAGATATTGCACTAACAGTAGAAATACCTTGTTACTATATAGCCAAATCTAATAATGGAGGCACTTGCTACTCGGTAGATGAAGTGTTGATCACTTTAGTTAATATGGTACTTAGCTAAATAGGTGCAAAGATTGGTTGGGTGCTTGGTGTTGTAGTGGTTGCCACAACCAACTTGGAAGAAGCTTTCTTAGAGCTTGATGGCATTAAATATTTTCTCAAAGAATGAGGAAATGAGGCCATCACTACTATTTCAATCTTTTCTGTATTAGTTTCCTCAATACTTTGAATCTCAAGGATATTCTCCTCTATAGCTTCCTATTCTTCCTCCTTATCATCTAGATTTACATCTTCTATTTCTATATCTTCTTTATCATCATTGTCATCATCTTCCTTGACATCTTCATCATCTTTGTGATTTGAATAGGGTGCTCTAGCCATAATTTCCCATTGTGTACATGGTTGAGGATAAACCTTAACCATTTAATTTGAAAGTTTTAGGGCATATGTGGAATGTGTGTTGAACCCTTAGTCTCCAAATGTTGATGCTCAGGTTTCAACACACCATTTACACCTAAAGTTTCTAGAGTATATCCATCTCTAGAGTTCCAAGTTCTTGTATTGAAAAGTGAAAATGTGAATGAATATCATTAATGAGTAATACCTTGGCAAAAATATGTGATTGAGCTCTAGTTGGGTCAAGCCCTTCTATAATTATTGGACTCAACTTGAATTCTAGTGCCTCCCAATCGATTCGTCTAACAAACATCTTAGATCCTTTCTTGATTTTACTACTAGAAGATACCATGCTTGGTAGGGTTTGTGAAAACACAAAAATCTTCAACAATAAACACAGAAATCACTTGGAAGCATAGAATTCACTCTTTGCAAATAGCTCTCAAAAATTTACAGCGAAAAATGAATTCGATTTCCTTCCTTTTAAAAAAAATTCACTTCTCAAATGCCATAAATGCTTGGTACATTCACTCATTCAGGATAGACTACCTTCTACTCAGTTCAACCTTAATGCTTGATAAAGTCATTCATAGCTTGGTAGTCTTATCATTACTCGATCTCCACACAATGTTTCAATGTATCTCAACCTTGCTTAGCAAGGTCTTGCAACCTAACCTAGCTTAGTAAGGTCTTGAATTTATACAATCACTCAATGATCCCTTTACGTCTTGAATGTTGATATGGATCTCTTCTTCTTGCTAGCTAGAACTAATGTGAGATGTCTGCTTCAAATCTTAGTTCCAATTATCCTCATAGGGAGTTCAAGTTGAGATGCTTGAGTCACCCAACTCTTGAGTGACATTTGCTTCATGACTCAGACTTGCATTTCAATAGATTTTGGCAACCATTGTTGCTTCATTTATTTTCTGATATTTTCAGCTCTAGATTTCTTTTCATCTTCATCTCTTCTATTGTTCATACAGTTCTTGGCAATTTGTCCAAGTTCTATACAAATGAAACATCTTTTAATGGTGTCTCTTTTCCTCATGTGATGTTTCACGCAATTTACTCCAATATGTCCAAATTCTCCATAGTCGTGGCATCTACACCATGCATTATAGTCCCACCCAAATATAGCTTTCATAATTGTTCTGTTAGATTCAATATCTTGGTTTTGCATTTAGAGGATTTGTGTCCATGTTTCTTGCAATTGTGACATTTACCTTCAAACTTAGGTTTCTCCTTGCATTCGCTTTCTCTATGACCATGCTTATTGTAGTTGTAGCACATTCCATTGAATTTTTCTTTACCATTACTCCAACATTTGTTTGGTGTATGACCTAACTTACCACAATGATTGCAAGTAGGACTTTGTTTCTTTTGATCTCCTTGGTTGGATGATTCACCTTCTTTTGTGTATCCTATTCCTGATTTTCCTTTGTGTTTGTACTGACTCTTCTCATTCAACTAATCCATGCTTTCTTGAGATTTTAACATTCTTTCATTGGTGTTCTCTTCAATATTTAGATCATTCTGTAGTCTTTCTAGCTTAGATCTTAGATTCATGATTTCTTCATTTGCATTAGTTAGTTGATCAATGAAGTCTACTTGCTAAAGGGATAGATGTTGAATTTCATTATCCTTTCCATTTGTCTCTTCCTTGGCTTTTTCTTTTTCTTCCATGACTTGAAATAATCTTACTAACTGGATTTCATGTTCTCTTTTTAGCTTTTTAACTTCTTCTTGAAGATTAGAATTCTTTTCTAATAGGTCTTTGATTGCTTCATAAGCTTCGTCCAAATTTATTTCTGAAAAAATATCTTCAATTCTTTCTTTAGTGTAGAGATTCTCATTCATTTGTATTACAAGATCTCTCCTTCTTTTCAATGATTGAAGAAGTTTCTCCTTTGCTTTCTTTAGTTGCCCAATAGCCAATTCAAGATCCAAATTTTCATTGTCAATAGCCTTATCTAGCTTGTATAACTCCATCACCTTTGATCTTTTCTCAAGTTGCTAAACTTATTTTTTGAAAACCACAATTCTCTAATACCAATTTTTGGAAATATGGGGTAGTCAAGGTTACTGAGAGGGGAGGGGTGAATCATAAACTAGTAAAACTTCAGCTTATTTCATCAATTAATCCTTCATATAATATTCTGATCTAATTGCATGCATGAAAGAATGAAAGTAGTAAAACATTCATAATACTTTGACACAAGATATGGTGATTGAGAAACCTTCCAAATAGAAAGTAAAATTGCGGTGGGGATGTTACCCACAAGATTTAGTACCACATTATAAAGTTGGCCAGTTAAGGCTTACAATTGATCACTTCTAATGATCTACCCTATTACAAGCAATAAGGATTGATAGGTCCACCTTATTAAAGGATGTAAAAAACCTACAATGAAGTATGCACTTGGTAAAGATATTTGTTAATGACTGCTAAGTCTACCCTGTTAAAGGATTTAGCCGATACACCTATTAGGATGAACCAGACTCTGATCTCTGATCTGCAACTCTAGTTTGCTAGTTGAGATTCCTTTGAAATGTAAAGATCACCTTGTTGTGACAGATAAATCTTTGATGTCCATTATACTGCTTGTGGCCTTCATAATTCTAGCTTCTACTCTTTATATTCACTTTATACTTACTTTTTTACTTCTTTGGATGTGATACAATTCATTACATATATACCAATCCAAATCACAATTCATCAAAGTCAATTACAAGATAGATTTACATCAAAGATCACAAAGTTGACTCAACTACTAGCACTTAGGTTCTGAAGAAAAAATTGGTTAGGTTCTAATACTCGACAATGAGTTTCAACACTTGACATCATCATGCACTTGGTAAACATAGAAGCTAGGCTCATACTAATCACTTCTAAGTTGCTTGAACTCAATCAACACTTGTGTGACTCGATGAACACTATGAAACTTGACATATAAACTAAATCACATCATTGACATTTCATGGCTAGGTCAACACTAACACTATGAGCTTGGTATAAATTGAATCACTTGGTTGACCCTCCTTGGCTTGGTCAACACTAGATTCACATCATTGACATTGTGAGCTTGGTAGATATTGGAGAACATGATTGATGTTGTGAAACTCAGTTAATACTGTGAAGCTTGGTTAGCAATATCATTGATCAACTTGGTAGATACAACTTTGTAGTAACTGTAGAACTTAGTAACAAGTATATAACTCTGTAGTAACTATATATAGATTTCTTTGACTTGGTAGTAGCTTAACTAATTGATTAAGTGTGATTCACTAATAAACAAACTTAATCTTAATATCAATAATCCTCATCTATACTTGACCTCATTATTAATACATAGTTTGTATGACCTTGTTGTTTGTCTTCTACTTTGCCAATCATTACAAAAAAAATACTTTGTTGACATCAATGAAAACTAAATTCATGAATTCAACATGCCAATCATGCCAATAGTTTCTCTGATGTTTAGGATACTCCCCAAAAGGAATACTATCAAAATTTACACTAACATGATGTTATTCATAACTATGCTAACCAACCTAAGGTAGATGATGAGTCACCCACTACATTTGATGTGTCAAATTCAAATATCACTTTTGTACACAAAGGTTATCATGTTCATAGTCCTATTGATTTTAATGTCTTCAATGGAAATTATAGGCTCCAAATTTCTTATCACTAGAGAGAAGTCACATCACATAAATACCATGGAAAATTCTACTTCCTTATCACTCTTACAGCTTGATCTCATAGAATTATCTCAACAAAATTAGAAATTTTAGCTATTAACCTTTTGCAATGACTAATAGTCATGCAAGAACATCTTGGGTGTAAGGGAAATCTTGCATTACTCAAAACTATTTCTATTTCAAAATTTCTAGTTTTTGTGTTTTCAATCAGGGTTATTCCTATATAGAGTTTCTATTTGGGAGAGCTTACTAATTTTTTTAATTTGGTATTATGTTCTTAAATTGTTCTAATCTCACATGGGGAGGTTTATCTTAGACATATCAACTTTCTAGATGAGTTTCATTGCCATATCATATGCATTGGTTCATTTATTGAATTTTTTGGTATGGATTTTGCCTATCCAAAATTTTGATCTAGTGATGAAAGCCTAAATGGCTCCAAAACAAGGTAAAACATCACCCGGTGGACACTTGCACAATCAGCTACTATAGGACATTAGCCAAGGATTCTAGAATGGGGTTATAAAAGCCCATTAGGTCAATGATTTCCTAGTTATGGTCTTTAGAAGTGGTCGCATCCAAAAATTTAACCTCTAATTTATCTTGAGCAAATTGTGTATAATAGAACAATATAATATGAGCTTGGTACACCTCAAGGGTTAGGGCTTGGGGTCTAGAACCTTACTAGGTGGTGAAAATGCCTATATAAGAAAGGCTTGTAAGTTATCTTAGGCACTTCTTGCTGATAGTCACAACTCTATCTTGTAGATTATTTTTGCAGTACTCCAAAATTGACACCTTAGTATTCTAAACCAATTTTGGTGCATTAGTCTCAAATAATCAATCTCTTGATCAAAAAATTCCTAATTTAATAGGTATTTCAAAGCGCTTATCTTTATTTTATTTAAGTATCAATTCAATAAAACTATTAGTCTATAACTCTTATTTATTTCCTAATAATTGACTTAATTTGGCTAAACAACCCCTTTAATTGAATATATCTAATTATAAGTCATTTAAGTTCAAATTAAATTAATTCACCTCCTATAGCTAAAACACATAACGAATTAAATGTATTTGATTTAATTAAATACCCTCATCCTAATTATTAAATTTAATTAATAAATTAATTTGGAAAATGCACTTATGAGGTCATATTTAATTTAAATAAGTCAAAATTTCTCTATAAAATCCTCTCTTTAGTTCAAAATTGGAAACAATGAGTCAAGTGAAATCAGAAAAGGAAGCAAATTAGTTAACTGTATCATTCACTCCAAAAGAAATCAATTAACTCTTTCAATCAAGGAAACTTTCCATTCTAACTGTACTCTTATCAAATATGAACCATTCATCTAGTTTAATCTTGAACATTGATTGATTCCAACTTTCTATAAAAAGGAACTTTTGTCTCTCAATTAGGGAGGATGCAATTTTGCGAGTAACAAAACTCTATTACTTTGAGTATTCATATTTGTACATTCAAAGATTTATCATATTTATTTTCTTTGTCATCTCATTCTAGATTAATATGTATACATTTAGTTTAGCTTTTTATTTCTTTTAATATATTAAATCTACATTCCATATAGCTTAAATTGATATCTTCACATAGAAAATCTCAACAAAATAGATTAATCTCATTTGAAATCTAGATTAGTCTTGCACTGCATACTATCAAATTATTTTTTCTAGTTGGGTAGGTAACTGAAGTCACAATTCTAAGAGAAAAACTTCAAACCATGTCTAGATAGAAGGTAGTAGGTCATCCTACTCTTACATTAAGGATGAAGAAAATTGTGTTCATTTTGGGATGAATTTGATGAATAAGAATCATGTTGAAGTGTGTTTTTGATTCCTAATGCCCACATTTAGTACACATATTTCTAGCACCACCAATGGGGGGTGATAAAAAAGTGTGTGCTACTCAAGAACTATCCATGTCAATGTCTCAAAATGATACACAAAGTGATACTAATGCATCAAATACAACATTATTTATATTAAAATATGATAAAAGAGAGTGATGTAGCTACATCCTTCCACCTTAACACCATGAGGAGGAGGAGGACGAGGAGGAGCATCTTCTCTCAGTGGAGGGGCCACACCCTTAGACCATGAGCATACTCAGAAAATAGAGGCAAGTGCTCTACCTTAGGAACCACTCTAGTATATACACCAAAGTAGTCGGACACCAAGGTTGTCTAATGACGTGTCTCCTCTCATTTTCTCTCTAGGTACTTCCTTGGTTCTCTAATCTCTTGATCATGCTAATCCATACAAGCATCTCAAATTTCTACCTAAATTTGTAACTCTCCTAACTATTATTTTTCTATTTGAAATCTCTCCCTAGCCCTTTGGAGGGTATCCTAGGTTTGAGCTAGAAAATCATCCATAGGTGGGGTCTATAGTCATTGGTTTGTCATATCATGGTCCTTGTCTCCACCCTCCTACTACTCTCCTAGCACTTCCCATTATGCTAGATACACTCTTAGCCTATGTGCCTCTCCTCCAACTATACATAAGGTGCCCATCTCCCCTTAAGTCCTTCGCTACATTTATCCACTGCTACCAGCATGTGGATCTATCCTCATAACTTGAGGAGGAATATGTAGTTGTAGCACCCTCTACCTAGGTACCTGCTTCTCTGGTGGTTGCACTACTAGGCCATACTATGGTTGCCCTACTGGTGGAACTCCCTATACTGGTGCCCCCATACCTACAAGATCTATAAACCTCAAAAATTGATGGCTAGAAATATATTCTCTAAACTCATGTGTAACCCTGCCATCTGCAATTCTTGGTAAGTACTCCCATGTAGTGATGGTGAGACCTTACACATCTATCATACATTAGCTAGGATCTAATCTAGGGGACTAACCCTTCATAACTTCATCAATGAAGAAGTAATATGCATAGTAATCCTATGAAATTTCCTATGGATGCCCATAATACATCCATACTCACATAATTATGAGCCTTTTGATCTACTAGATAGACCATCTGATCAATGTTGTGAGACAAATATATACCCCAATTGTACCTAGGCATCATCCCATGCCTCTATCTTCCTCTATGGCCTCCATGTGACTGCCATAAGGTCATCCAAATGCGTCCTCCAGTGAATTGTCTTACCTAGTGTGAGTTGGGTCATATCTCCTCTATATCAACATATATATGGCTTATGATGTTGGTAGAGATCCTCACAGATAGGTTTCATAATGGGAAAGTGCTCCCAAGCCCACACTTGAAGAAAAAATACACCCACTTCCATACTCTTCACCTCTTGATAGGTGATCTTGTGCATCACATGAAACATGTGGGTCAAATTATATTGGCCCCATCCAAAGTGAGCTATATGATATATCATCCTATACAACATCATTTCCCATCCACACTCTAGACCATGCTATACCTTGTAGAGAATCAAGTAGCACCTCATTAAACATCCCAATACTACTATGAGTCTGTGTGTCTTCATGTATCTTCAAATCAACTCATCTCATGAGATAGCCCTAATCAGGATGATATCATCCTAGAATATATCCCACATTTCTAGCACTTTGGGTCTCAACTATGCATCATACTCAATACGAATAGCATGGATGGGGACCCTTAATATCTAATAGATGTCTTCTAGTGTCACTATCATCTCACCTAGAGGAAGGTGGAAGGTGTTCATTTTACCATGGAAATGCTCCACCAAAGAAATCAATGTGAAATGATTCACATAAATGATAGACCCAAGGTATCAAGATGAACCATCTTGGCATTATCCAACTATCTAACAAGGCATCTAATAGATGAATATGTCAACTAGAATGCTATGTCAGGAAAATAAACCTACAACCAATCAAAAATCATAGAACAATCAACCCTCGATCAATCAAAATTCCATCCAAAACTTTTTAAAAAATATATAACTCCCACCTACTATGGAACTACAAAAATGCAAAAATCTAGCATTAAACATTTTAATTTTAGCCTCTATTTTTAGGTGAGTAAATAGAGTAGGAAAAATTGATACCTAGTCTTACATGAGGCTAGGATGGTCATGGCATGAGAAATGAGTCTCACAAAAAAATCTATACAAGGAGATGTGAGTACACACCTTGTACTAGGGTTTACAAAGTGATATCTAGGAATCCTAAATGCGAGACATACCTAGTAGTGATGCAATATTTCTCCCTTTTATCAAAGTGTCATGCAAAGTTTCCTATAGGACCACATGAGAAAATGATGTCTTGCATAAGAAACTGCTTGACCTACTTCTATAAATGACTAAAAACATGAAATTTCCAACCAAAATATGTAAAATTTGAATTTACAATGAATTTTTTTCATCACTCACTACTTGTCCATAGTCTTTTGGCTAACTATGATGTCTGGATCTCTCAAATTGGCGCATGTGAATGGGGACCACTATAAAGGTCAAAGCTTCGCTCACAAAAGAAAATAGATCAAATAATTCTAAAATGGTCTTTTGGGGTCTTATATATGTTTTTTACCTAATTTTTAAAAATTCTTTAATTAACATGAAAATCATGCCTTGACTAATTTGACCATATTGAATTTATTTAAAGATTAAAGTAGAAATCTAAGACTCATAAACATGTAAAAATGCATTACAAAATTTTAAGATTGACGAGATCAGGTGCTGGTTGACTCCACTTTTCTAATGCAATATTCATACCAGAATCTCATCATGTCAATATTTTCTCAAAAAAATTAAATTTTTCATCAAAAGTCAACTCTAGTCAACCAAGGTCAAACTTGGCCAAACAGACCCTAAAATCACTCTTAATCGACTCAAAATATTCTCCAATATTTTATAATCTATTCTACATTCTTATGTGTTGATGTTTTGGTAGATTTAGTACGATAAACATATGAGATCCAACATAAATTAATTAAAATTATATATGTATATATATATATATATATATATATATATATGTATATATATATATATGTATATGTATATGTATATGTATATGCATATGTATATGTATATGTATATGTATATGTATATGTATATGTATATGTATATGTATATGTATATGTGTATATGTATGTATGTATGTATATAAAGTTTTTAATTCTATTAATCATATATATGATAGTGTTAGTTCATTTATAGGGATCTAAAAATTTAACATGGTATCAGAGCCAAGTTGAGGAAAATCTATTCAGATAGATCAATATAAGACATTCTTTCCTCCTTGTTTTTAGCAAAAAGATTGTCATTTCTAGCTGAAATGACAAGTAATATCTTGGAAGGAACCTCTCGAATCTAAATTAGGAAAGGAAAATATGTTAGAAAATTGCACATTTGAAGCCTTAGTGGCTATCTACATCATTGCAAATATCTAGTGTAGCCATATACGCTCCCAAGAAAGCAACATATTCCTAGTAATGCTTGGGTTTCTCAGATTTTTCCAGCATATCTGAATAGATCAAAACCAAATAGGCCACAATTTGAGAAAGTGTTTAGCTAGACTAGTGAGAAGAAGTCATACATTTGAGTTGCATAAATCTAATTATTATAAACTCTCTAAGATAAAGATGAATATAATTATTGTATACAAATGGTATATATTGTAAATATTTGAATGCTCTTAAACAAAGTCAATGATTTCTTAATTTTTGTATTAGTTGATCAACTCTTAATTCAAGGCACATTATAATTATGAAAAACAAAATATTTCTAAATGAATTCAGTCTAAGGAAGGTATTTGATTTATGGCATCATTGAGACAATGCCAACATGGACAGGTCAGTGGGAACACATGGAAGATGATCATGGATAAACTTTCTGGTTACAATCTCCCTTAGCCAACAGATGGAGCCACTGCATTTTATAGTGTCTTTAAAAATCATAGATATCATTAGCCATCAAAATATGGAAAGGAAACAATACTCTCAACCTTATTCTAAATTATCAATGTTTCCCAAATGACATTGAAAAACACCTTCAAAGTGAGAAGTGATCACAAATTATGATTACTCAAAATAAGGTTTGATACCACATTTGATATCTAGAGTGTTGGCCTCCCATAATATCAATGATATTCACCAATAACTCTTTGAGTAATGGCCTCCTAGAATGTTGAGATGCAAGGCATTCACTAGTTACTCAACTTGTTTGATCTCATAATACAAGTTATTGTAATATTGTCACATTACAATAACTTCTACAAATACAAGTGACATCATTTGGAATTCATCACTTCTTCATGATGTATATGGGTGGTAGGCCCATTAAAATCACATAGTCATGAGGTATATTCATGAATTAAAATCCTCTTGACTAGTATAATTTATAGATCACTAGAGAACTTGATCACGTCTTTATCTCAAAATCTACTTCTTTGCTTAAGTGTTCTAATGTGTTATCTTTTGATTTCATTGCCAAGGGGGCAAGATGATTACTAAATTATTGAATCAATCAAATCTTGATTCAAATAAATCTAATGAGAACCCAAAGTCCTCATTGCTAGGGGCACTTCATCACCAAGGGCACATCCAATACTAATATCTCATTTCAGAAATTGGGTATCTCGCAATCTATCAGTGATGATTTCAACACACTAGGGGTATTTTTGTTTCTTGAATCTCACATCAATATGGTAGTTTCTTATCTATCGATCCCGTGGCTGAACTTCTATGTGGCTGGACTCTTGAGGATTAAACCTTGTTCTTAAGACAATCCTATGACTCATAATAAGTATCTCCATCTCTTTTATGGAGTAGTATCTATGTTTTCTATTAGGAATATAGAGGATTAATCTTCATTATGGAGATAATACTAAGCTCTCTCTTAGTCACCTTTCAATGGATGGGTATCTAAGAATTCTTCCTAGATTCTTGAGGATTAAGTCTCATTCTAGGGATAATCCTATGAATTGTTATTGTCTTTTTATGCTTCAATGCATAGGTATCTGGGTGTTCTACATAGCATCCTAAGGGTTAAGTCTTGTTCTAGGGATAATACTATGACTCATGACAAAGATTATTGTCATCTTTCAAAGGATAGGTATCTGGATGTTCTATCTAGACTCTTGAATATTGAGCCTCATTCTAGGGACAATCCTAGGAATCTTGAATATATGTATTCTCTTAGACTTGTATCTAGGTATTTTATCTAGACTCCAGAGGGTTAAGCTTCATTTTGGAGATAGCCCTAAAAATTTCATCAATTGATCTTCTTGTCATAAATCTCAAAGTCAATATCAGTTCTTGCTCTATGTGTCAGAATTTTGACTATTCATTGAATTAATGCACTACTCACACATCAATTCAAAGAGGGGCATATGTAACACCCCAAAATTGGCACCTTACTATTCTAAACCAATTTTGGTGCATTGGTCTCCAATCATCAATCTCTTGATCGACCAAGTCCTAATTTACTAGGCATTTTTTACAACTTTTCTCTATTTGATCTAATTATCAATTATAGAAAACCATTAATTTAAAATTATCTCATACTGTTATTTAATTCCTAGTAATTGAATTAATCTCGCTAAGTAACATTTTTAATTAAATTAATTTAGTTATATATCCTACCACTTTAAATAAATTCAACCTCTTTAGCTAAAATACCCTCATCTTATAACTGAATTTAATTATTCAGTTAATTTGGAAAATTCATTTATGAGGTCATGTTTAATTTAAATTAATCAAATACTCTCTCCAAAATCCTCTCTATAGTTCAGAATTGGAAACAATGAGTCAAGTGAAATTAGAAAAGGAAACAAACCAGTTAACTACATCATTCACTCCAAAAGAAATTAGTTAACTCCTTCAACCAAGGAAACTTTCCATTCTGATTAAAATCTTATAAAATTTGAACCATTCATCTAGTTCAATGTTGATCATTAATTGATTCTGGGTTTCTATAAAAATGTACTTTTGTCTCTCATAGAGGGAGGATGCAATTTTTTGAGTAACAAAACTCTCTCTATTTGAGTATTCATATTTGTGCATTCAAAGCTTTGTCATCTCATTCTAGATTAATGTGCGTACATTTAGTCTATCTTGTTCTTTCTTTCCAGAGATTAAATCCACATTCCATATAGCTTAAATTCATATCTTTGCATATAAAATATAAAAAGCATAGTGTAATCTCATTTAAAATTTAGATTAGTCTTGCATCCCATACTATCAAATCCTTTGTTCTAGTTGGTCTAGTTACAAAACTCTTGATTCTGAGAGAACATCTTCAAACCTCATCTAGATGAGACTTTTGAGATGAACAATCTCATGTTCATTCTTGGATGAATTTTAGAAATAAAAACCATGCTGAAGTCTTTTGTTGATTCTTAAGCCCCAAATATAGCACACACATTTGTAAGGAAAGCACCCAGATGGGTTTGCATATTATAATTCTATAATTATGCATTTGTAGTGATAATAAGAAGTTGATATTTTAATCTCTAAAATTGTGTTATTTCTCTATTTTTATTGTGTTTTGTGGTATGAAGGGGATAATCCTTCATCAAATGGTATTAGGGTGGAGCTCTTGAGTGTGTAAATAGATTACTAATTGTGAGGTAGGTTGTAGCAGGACCATGGTTTAGGCTAAGTGTGTAGAAAACTCACCAATTGTGAGGAACTTTACACTAGGGTTTTAGAAAATGTGCAAAAATGCCCCCACAAAGAGAGTGTAGTCCCATACGTATTACATATGAGGTTCAAGAGCTCTAGAGGAAAATGAAAGAATTGCAAGAACAATTGCATAGAGGGATGAATCTTACTGTAATAGATAAGTGTGGGTATGAAAGAGAAGGAGAATGATATATTGGTAAGGAAGTAGAGGAATTTTTGAATAAAGAAGAATAAAAACTTTTTAAGGCCCTTTCCAAGCTTAGTAAAAGACCTTTACTTTGAGGTTCCCACAAATTTGGAAAGTCTTAAGCTAGAGGAATTGATTGACTATATAAATTAATAAGAAGAATAGTTTGAGTATAAAGATATTATGGATCCTAACAAGGTCAAGTTTGTGAAGGCCAAAGTGAAGGGTCATGTAAAGATCTAGTTATGGGAGATTGAATTGGAGTGAAATAGCAAAGGGAAAGGTGAAGTCACAAGATGGGATCAAATAATAGATAAATTGAAGTGAAAAATCATTCATGTGGATTACGAACTTGATATAGTGATGAAGGGTGCTCCTTGTAATATGATAAATACATAATAGAAATTAAGATATAACAACAATTGGTGAGGAAAAAAAATGGAATTCTTATTATCGCCACAAATGAGGAATTGCATAGTGTTAAAATACAATATGCAAAACAACATGGGTAATTTTTTTATGATAATATTCATCATAGAGCCACAAACTACTACCCAAAACTCTCTAAACATCACTATGAACCTCCCATATATAAGCAATGTTTCACCACTAGGGAAGGTTCTATACATTAAACCTAGCCCTTAAGGTCAACAAAACCCCATTTAAAAATTATTTCTTAAGTAATTACATAGGGTCATCCCTAAATATGTTTTTAGATGCTCCAAATTCCATAGGCCATAACTTTCAAACCGTATGTCTATCTTTTAACAAGAACTACTTTTTAGAATTGCCAACTCCTAAATTACATCACCTAACATGCACAAACTACTAGTTATAGTGATTTTTCTTTGAGTTCATAAACTAACATAGATTTTTTAGGTAATATGGATGACAGAAAGAGCACTAATGGTGGAGTATTTTTATTAGAGGGAGATTAGTTTCTTAGCTAACCAAGAAATAGGATTCTCTTTCAAAAAGTACATTAGAAGAAGAGTACGTAGTAGCAGTAAACAACTGTAATCAGATTATGTGGATGAAGAAGACACTAAAGGATATTAGGATAAATTTTTAAAAACCTCTTATCATACACTGTGATAATACGAGTATAATGAGTATGTCTAAAAATATTGTTTTGCATTTTAATGCTAAGAACATATCTATTAAGTATCATGTTTTAAGAGAGAAAGTTGTAGAGAAAGAGATCAAATTATAGTATGTAAGTATGAAAGAAAAGATTAAAGATATATTTACGATACATTTTCCTAAAGACACATTTTATTATTTGTGAGGTATGCTTGGGGTTATGCCTCTACATACTTTTGAATAAATGATGCAAAAAATGCATTAGTCCAATGGTATAGAGCACTATTGTTTATCTGGACTAAATGTTGATGCTTCGTATATGGGGAGTATCTATGATGAGCAAGTTCATTAAGGACTCTTTGTAGTTTGTATAAAATAATATCTTTGGACACTTGCATTGATTATAAACTTGGAGAAAATGATTGACATAATGAATCCTTTTTCATTGACATCAATGGGCGAGAGATTGTATTAAAAAAATATCCTATATATGTATGGGGAAGAGGTATTGTACATGGAAAATATAAGCTCTCTAACATAATGGGAGAGAGATTGTAACAATGGGTGAGAAATAGTATTGAAAGTGATTGATGTCAATAGGGAGAAACAACATTGATATTTAGAAGTTGTGAACAATTGATTTACATTCATGTAAGTTGTTCCTAGAGTGTGAACAACTGATGTTGATCATAAGAATGAGAAAGCATAAATAGAGAAGTGTTCTTGTGAGTTTCAAATTTGATTGATAAAGAAAATTTGAAAAGAAGAGAAAAAAAGTAGTAGAAATAGATCTCGATCTAGTATTCTTGGAACTCAAATATTTTTCATCTATATTTCCATCAGTGTGAAAGGGAGAGATTGTTAGCATGAATGTTGATGGTATTCCTTTGGGGGAGTATCCTAAGAATTTCTATAACACTTGGGAAGATTGTTAGCATGATTAACATGTTGCATTCATGATTATGTTTGTCATTGATGTCAACATAGATTTTTTTTTGTAAAGTTTGGAAGACTAGAAGACAAAGAATGAGGTTTTATAGACTATGTATTGATGACTAAATCAAGTGTAGTTAAGTATGTGTTCTATAGTGTATCCTAATCATGGGGATAAGTGCACATATAAACAGTCAAAGACATGCAACATATATGATTGATTTGCAGAAGATAGTAAGTTGACACAGTACCCAATAAATGTTTTTTGATTATTTAAGTGTACCTCTTAACTAAGATAGAATTATGATGAGCATAGTTAGAGAGTGACAGTAGAAAACCTAATGATGATGTCAGTGAGTGTACAAGGTTCAAGGTTGCATGTGTGGGAAGTTGTAAATACTGTGAGCTGACAATAATTTGTAATTGCAAAAATATGTAAAGTTTTGGAATATCTTAATTAGGTCCTATTATAATTAATTGGGAAAGCCTCAAGGCCAACTCAAGGAATTATTTTGAAGATATGTTATAGAGAAAGGTTATTTTTCCCTTTGGTGAAGTGTGTGATAAATGCATTCAAGTGTGTGATATGTGAAGTATTTCATAAATGCGAATAAGTGATCTAAGGAATTATTGGATGTGAATTTTGTGATCTAGTATCAAGATCTAAAGATGATAAGTCTGGTCAAAAGATAGAGAAGGAGAAATACATTTCTATTATTCTACAAGGAATAATACATAGATTAGTTGGATAGTGAGTTCAGTGATCTTACCCATGAACCTATTTGGAGAGTGGGTCCTTCTACCTTCTAGAACTCCTAACATAGTTGGAATCTCCTAACAAGGACTCAAAGTCTCCTAATAGAGTCCATCCTCTAAGAAGGAACTTTTATATTAGTACATCATTTTGTGGGTGCCATCCCCATCAGGGTTTTCCCTCTAATCAAGTATTTCCCTAGTTCACATATCTAGTGTTATTGTGTATGAGTATCTTCTTATGGTTTCTAGTTATATTGTTCACATGCTTAAGGATTAGTAAGATTGATAAATATTTTATTAGTTGGATAATTGATTCAGCCCCCCTCCCCTAGAGTTATCTTAGTGGAATTTACTTTCTAATAGGTCCATAGTCCTTAAATGGATCCTCTATTGTGTCCAAAGTAGTTCTTGTACTATCAACTTGCATAGTGTTAGTAACAATAGTTACTTGTGGAGTAGTGATTACTTCTATCATCATTGTATCTATAGTTGTTTTTGTTTATGGTTCTCCTTGAACCTTTTCTTCTACTTGTGCCTTACTTATATGGATTTCTACCCCTAGGTCCTTACTTTCTTCAACTTGGCTACATAATAAGATCATGTATTTTATAATTGCTTGTTATGTTTTCTCATTGATTTCCTCATAATTACCTCCCATTATGAGTATTGCTCTTATTTTATTCCATAGTAAGGGTTTAATACCCCTCAGGATACTTGCAATATGTTCATCATTTTTAACTTCACATAAATTTTATATCATATTCTCCCTTATCTTCTTGTCTTATTTAATTATTGTCTTCTTTCTATTTATCATTCTATCATAAAGAAATTTTTCTGTCTTCTTCAATACATCTTCAAATCTTTTGTTAGCCAAAATTATATGTCTAACTATAATCTATCCATATTACTGTACAAATCATAAAATTTATTTAACTCTACAAAATTTCTTTTGTTAATGATTGTGTTGTTTAGTGTCTCTATCTTTGGCTTCAAAGGCTTCCCTCTAGTAGGAACCTTTACTTCTTCTGTCTATTTTTCCCCCACCTCTTCCTTCTCTAATTCTTCTAATTCAAACTCAATTATCTAAGTCTTTCTCCTTTATTTCCAATGATTTTTTTTAACTTTACTGTCTAGGTTCAGTCTCTCTTTTCTTGGTTTGATTGTGTAGAGGAGATTCTATTGGCTTCTAATTCACATCATCCAACCTTGTAGGCCTCCTTTTATCAATTCTTCTATAATCTCATAGCATATAGGATCAATGGAGTTGACCTTTGGTTCCACTACTTCCATGCATGTTACATCAATTTTAACCAAGAAACAAATGTTATCTTTATACCTCTCTACTAGGGATGGAGGAATTTAATATCTTTTCTTCATCATTCTTGAGATATCCTATGTTATCCTATCCTATAATTTATTTATGTAATGATAGGTAATCATGAGCTCATCATACTATTTCTTGTGTGCCATTAATGATCTGGCATTCTGGGAAATTTTCTCATTACTTGGAAAAATAAATGTGTTATCAAAGACTCAAACCTAGACACTAATGTCTCTATCTTCACAATTCTATTAATGTTATCCAATAATTGTTGCTTCAATGTTTCACACATATTTACTTTTTCTTTCTTCTTAGTCATTCAGTAAGTTGCATGGATGAATCCAATAGGTATTGACTTCAATCTTGAACTATAATTCATCTTGTACCCAATTATCTTTCTTATTAGTCTAACTTATGTTTTAGCTATGATGTCCAACATCATGTTTCTTCCATTAGACTTCATTTTCAGATTGGTTTCTCCCAAATTTGTTATATTCTTCTCATTCATGAGGTTTCTATCATCATTACTTAGTCTAGTAATCTAATCAATTAGGTTATTATCTATCATAACTAGTATGTTACCTACCTAGCACATATCTTCATGAATTCTACTCTGAATAATTCACACCCACTCATGTTTATCAAATTTTGTGTACAAGATATGCTTAATGATGTTCAACTCATTCAAAAACTCAAACTCTTCTTTAAGTGACAAGTCATTATTACACACTAAATCCAAATCATTGTGAATATCATTGTCTCCAATACTCTTAAACTTATAGTGAATGTATGCCCTAATGTCCTCTAGATGCAAAATATTTTGAGTAAATTTTGAAAATTCTCTAAGGGGATCATCTTCCATTGAAACATAGAGATGCTTCTTAAACTTATACCTACACCTCTCACTAACATTACATACAATGCATGTGATGGGGATTCTTAGGATCTCCCTCCTTTATAGCTTTAGATTTCTTGGTTTACTTTTCTCTAAGGTATCCAAGATATGTTCTATCACAAGAAGTCTATGTATAAAAATATTTTTTTCAATACTGGAATATAACTTCTTATGTTGTATCTTAGACTGAGTTAACTCTCCTTTTCCAATAGTATTGTACTTTTCAAGATCTACACATTATAACATTTTACATTCAAGCTTAAATGTTAGTTTGGTAAGATTGTATCTAAGATCTGCATTCTAAGATTTCAAATCTAATTCAACTTTATTGTGATCATCCTTTAAGCTCAACTTTAGATATCTAATCTTAAGTTCATGCTTTTTTATCTAAGTTTCTTTCTTAAGTCTTGAAACTTCATCACCATGTTTAATCTAATATTTAGGCTCTTTCTTACACTTAAGATAATATATCTTTTCTTTAATCTTCCCAATATAGTCTTTAGCATCTTCATATGTCTCCTTTAGAGTATCTCTTTCTCCAGGAAGAATATCAATCTACTCAAGAGCTTCTTCAATGTTCTTCTATAACTATTCCATATCCATACGGATCTTACTCAAGCTATTTGACCTTATCTGACTAACTATTCTCTAATAACAATTTTTAGAAATATGAAATACTAGGGGGGGAGGTGAATTGGTATTTCACAAACTTTTGCCCAAAATTGGATATCTTTAACAAATTTATAACTTGTATAAAAAAAAAAAAACTAACTATATTGAATAGTATCCACAACCATGCAATAAAGTAACTCATAACACCATTTTTTTAAACTAAGGAAACCTTGGCCAAGGGAAAACCCTAGTGGGGATGGTATCCACAAAATGATCCACTAATAAAAAAATATGGTTAAAGATATTGACCTTGTTAGGAATCTATTGCATTTGTATAGTTTCTTGGTCCTTGTTAGAAGACTTAGGCATTGTAAGAATTATCTACCTTATTATGAGTTGTTATTAAAAATATACAATGTATGAAAGATGAGCCCCCTAGCCAAACAAACAATGTATAAGAAATTTTGTCAATACAAAAGTTAGATACAAAAACCTTTGTGATGTTGCTGATATCTTCTATATATGATATTGCCTTTATTTATGTTTAGAAATATTTATCACAAATTGCATTCCTCTTATCATACATTAGAATTTGCATCATACATAATTTCATTTGATCACAAAGTATCTCCCTTAACTTCACATTCACAACCTTTCCTTTACACTTTGCTATTACACAAATATCTACTTTATCGACCTTCATTCCTTTATTGACCTTATCAAAATACAAAATTAACTATTACTCACTTATTTTTAACATCTAGGATGTCATCCCTAGTTACTTGAGTAATAATTTTGGTAAAAAGAACAATTCCTTTACCCAAAATACACATTTCTTTATCATTCCTTATTTTTCGTGTACAATACTACAATTGGTAAAATCATTATAACTATGTTTGCACTAACCATACTATCTTGTGAACTTGCACACACCATCTCATAGTCTCTCTTAACCATAAATAACTCTGCAAATGTCAATATTACTTCTTTGAACTGCACTAATAGAAATTCTAACCGTTCTATCAGATGAACTCTATAACACCTAGAAAAATTTCTTAGTATACATCCTGAAACTTTATTCTTATAATCTATTGACTTGACATGACGTATATGTTGCCATAAATGAAATAGTTATGCTAACTAACCTAGCCAAATTTCCAACATAATTTTTTTTGTTTTTCTAAGATGCATATAAATATACAATATTTTATTTTTTGTCTACTCTATCTCTTGGTTCATAACTCTTTTTCGTCAAATATATCTTGAGACTAACATGTTGGGGTAATTTTTCAAGAATACTATTATGAATGACTAAAATTCATTTTGTATTTTCTTATGTAGGATATGTTAATAAGAAAAAATATTTTTTTATAGCATCTATTGTGTTTGTGGTTTAGAGATGTAATGAAAGTGGGTGGTGTAGGTTTTAAATTGAATTTCTTAGTTGTTACTTGAAGTATTGAACCACATGTAGCTACATTCCTAGTAGATTTTTGGAGCTTGTGCAAAAATGCTTATTGAATTGTAATCCAATTTGCATTTAACCTTCTTTAGGATAGTTGATTTGTTCAAGAGGTCTTTGATTCTTTCACTAATGTAGGGATCCTCACTATAAATTCCTTCAGAGAGTAGTGTTCCTCCTTCCGCAATGAGCCATTAAAACTTAGGAATCTTTCTCTTATTTGTGATGCTAAATTTTAATTGTAGATTGAAGTATCTTGCATCACTATTGGTTTTTCCTTTTTTGAATTTCCACATTAATTTTGTGTTACCATGTGTATTGGTATCCATTCCTCTACCTGTCTTTATCGCAAATCTATCAAACTATTTTAATTTTGATTTTGATTAAGAAGATTGTGATCTAAAGGAAAGAGCCTACAACACAATGGTAAATTGTGACCCTCTTTCGTAGGTGTTCCTAGGTTAGAGTCTACCCAAGATTAACAAGTCATAACAATTAAGCACAACAAATAATAATAATAAATTTTGGTTTTGGCATATTACTCATAAAAAAAAGATTGTGATCTAAGATGAATTGAGTTTGATAGATTATATGTCTTTCACTTTTTATTACAAGATGATTAAACTTGAACTATTTTTCATCATTGAAAATTTATAGATAGTAATGATTTTATAAAAACTACAATAATTTAAACATGTAAACTAATATGGGCAAATCGAGGCTCAAATTTCACTACTATATAACTTATAATATCATTTTCATAATAGTCTCAAAATAACTCAATTCTGTAATCAATTGAAAAATTCAATCATTATTATAATTCTCATTTACAATGACAAATAATTAATGTGTAAAATTAATCAACTAACAATTCAATTTACAATTAATAACTATCTACTATTTCTTACTATACAACTTCAAAAGATAGTGCATATTATATTGATAACAAATTCTATACTTACAATATTTCAAAGACAAGATCTCTATATAAACTATAGGAATCATGATTACATAAGAGGAAAAAATATTCAATCACTTAAAACTTAATGAGCTATAGGTATAACGATTACATCACACTAAAAAGATATAAAAGTACATAGTATTGTATTCATAGTATAGCTATAATTACTACAAAATAGATACATAAAATTCATAAGAATGACATGGACAAAAAGTTGTGTAATAGGTAGAGCTATAACTATGCCATGACATTATGAGTACATAGGTAGAGTCACAACTATGACATGAAATTATGACAACATACACATTTTATTCTAAATAAGTATGTAGACCTATATATAACCACTAAAACCACTAAACAGAGAAGAGCATTGGCCTTACACTTTGCAATAGGTAGACCCACAACTATGTTACTATAATTTCGCTTTGAAGAAGCATCAAGACATATAGAACCACTACATTACACTAAAAAAGTAGGCAAGAAACATGAGCTAGAGATTGTAGAATAACTTGAACCACAACATTGAAATGATGCTACAATTATATGAACATTTCACTCAAAAGATAGAGACATATATGACCATTACATGACACTGCAAAGTTGGAGAACATGTGGACTAGAAGTTGTGCAATTGGTAGAACCTCAACTAGAACATAACACTACAATTACATGTACATTTCACTTTGAAAAAGCATCTACAAAGGTGGGCAATACCAATTTACTACATTGGAGACATAGACAAGTGTTGAAAATAGGAGATCTAATATCTATTGACATCTGATATATTAGTAGCAAGACAAATACTAGACAATAAAAAAAATCTGAAATAAACAATTATAATGACACTGAATAGAGAAGCATATTTTATTCACTGATTTGACTACTTACAAACATATGCAATGGCCTCTATATATAGAAGGCCTATAATATGAGTGCATTAATAAAAGATGTTTCTAAAGGAAGACATGGATGGAAGAATAAATGGTATGATTGCATTCTTTATTGACAACTGGCCAAGTGTTATGCAGTTCAAGATGATTCAAGGAAAATGTGTTGCTCAATTGTAACGAGGTGGAGACATGGAGGTCTGACTACTTCTAACACCCTCCCTTAATTTCTACCACTAAATAATCTTTTAGTGGGAGAAATTACAATAAGAAATTTAAATAGAATAGGTCCTAGGATTGAGCCTTGTGACTTGTTAGGTACCCATTTATAACATAATAATTCTAGTTCCCCTAAACATTATCACCCAAACAAGTGGTTTTGGCTTACCAAAAAACCTTGAAAAAATTTAAGATTTTGCACCCTAACAAGTGGTTTTGGGTTACCACAAACCGTTGAAGACTTTTAGGTTTTTTTTTTTAACCTAAATAATTGGTTTTGGCTTACCACAAACCATTCAAGACTTTTAGGTTTTTTTTTTAACCTAAATAAGTGGTTTTGGCTTATGACAAACCTTTCAATAGATTCACCTAAACAAGTGGTTTTGGATTACCACAAACCATTCAATACATTCACCTAAAAAAGTGGTTTTGGATTACCACAAACCCTTCAAACTTCACAAAACTATTGTTCCAATAATGGGGAAACTAATTTTCAAATTTTCTCATTCACACTAATATTGAGTCCATATGAAAAATAATCCATCTACCGAGTCACATGGGTACCCAAACACTGTTCTCACTAGTTCTCTAGAAATATTTTTCAAATACATGGTTCATCAATATGTAAAACTTTTGAGGTGTTGGGCACAACCGATCATTGCACCTCTTACAATTGATTAGGTACAATACTCACTTGAGGGATATTTGACTCAACAATCTTCCATTACATGACAAAAAATTGACAACATAGCCTTCACATTTAAATAGACATATCCACTTACTGCCAATCCATACACTTACATCCCACATCATCTTCATTGTGTGATAGAAAAAAAAAAACTTTAACATGCCATCTCCCAATTAATTTCTATACCTAGACACTCAATTCTAATAAAAACCATAGATCTAACAACCAACATAAAGCCCAAAATCCTCAATAATTTTGTAAAGAACTACACAAACAACAATGTCTTGCTTACTACGATATTCACCACTTTTCTAATTTTTCTTCAGCTGGATAGTAAAAGCACTTGCTCACATGAACTAACCTGCATTAAATAAAATCATATTTCACACAAACAAATTCCTCTCTAAATCATAGACACTTTGATATAATCATATATCAGAGCAAGAAACCTTGAATCAAAATACACTTTAATACCATGTTGAAAATATGAGATCTAATATCTACTAAGATCTAATATATTAGCAGCATGACAAATACTAGATGATAAAAAGAATTAGAAATAAACACTTATAATGACACTTAATAGAGAAGCATATTTTATTCACTGATTTGACTGCTTACAAATGTATGCAATGACCACATTAAAAAAAGATATTTCTAGAGGAAGAAATGGATGGAAGAATAAAGGGTATGATTGTATTCTTTATTGACAACTAGACAAGTGTTATGCGATTGGAGATGATTTAGGGAATATGTGTAGTTTAGTTGTAATGAGGTGGAGATATGGAGGTTTGACTACTTCTAACAACAAGTACTAGAGTAGAACCTAAGCAATAGGTAGAATTACAATGACATGTATCAATGGCAGAAGTACAAATACATGAATTACAATGCCTACCACAATTAGAGCATTGCTTTAGTGTCACAGACACTTTGCACTCTGGATTAATTTCATCGAGGCACTTATAGATTTTGTCAAGGCTTGTAGAGATTTTATCGATGCCCAAATTAATATTGTTGATCCCAATTGAAATGTTGGCAATCCCAGATGTAATGCCATTGAGGCTCTTAGGAATGACCTCAAGCATTACAATAAGGAGCTTGAAGCTCGATGAGATGGTCTTGAAAGTCCTCTCAATTAGGTCAAGAATGGCGAGGAGAACAATAGCTATGGAGGCCACTACAACAATTAGTAAAATATTGACTCTGGTCTTAGATTCATCATCATCATCAAAATAGTATTTTTATGGATTAGAACCATCCAAAAAAGGAGATGGAGGTCGTGGTATATAAAAAATTGTGGGCTATATAATTTTCCCATCACAACAATTAATAGTAATGGGTGGAGGCAGTGTAAGATATTAAGGCAGAGGAAGAGGACAAGAAAGAGGACTAATAGGACTACTCAGTTGCCCATTACAACCATGGTAGCCTACAACACTCAAAATAGCTAATACTACCAAAAACACAATGCCATGTTTCATGCTTGCTACTTAGATAGAGGCTATTTTCAATATCC
The DNA here is from genome assembly GCA_028749045.1 of Cupressus sempervirens. Classification (NCBI taxonomy): domain Eukaryota; kingdom Viridiplantae; phylum Streptophyta; class Pinopsida; order Cupressales; family Cupressaceae; genus Cupressus; species Cupressus sempervirens. The sequence continues at coordinate 128,487,909 of CM053785.1, read as the reverse complement.
TTCACATTTTCTCATATAGTGGGTGATGCAAAACTTGTAGACAATTTCATCTAGTACTGTAAGGTTGAGGAGTGGTTAGATTGGTAGGCTACCTCCTTGATGAGCTCATAGCCTATTTTAGTAATGGTTCAATTGTGATGCCCCAATTATATTAAATAATTTAGAACCAATCAACTAGAGTCTTGAAGAATCCAACAAGATGAAACCTTAAACAAGAAAATTCCAAAAACAGTTGAACAAGTTTTGTTTTTAAAGTGAAAGAATGATATTCTTATGTTTGATATTAATAATTTGTTCTTATTATTAAAATAAAGAATAAGTAATATATATACTTGTATTTTTTTAAGATGTAGAGAATCATTAAAAAGTTGTAGTGTTTGAATTTTGTCATTTGTGTTGTATATAAAAGTTAGAGATAAGAATGATCTATAGAAATCAATATAAATTTAGTAGATAATATTTCTTTGTTTTAATTTCTAGGAGTTGTTTATATTAGGTTTTGGTCGGATTTTTAAGATGTCATTTTTTAGGGAACTTTTCACTAAGCGTGTCCACTTTGATGAATTTTTTGATGAGTCTACATCTTCAAACCTTTCTTGTTGATAATTATATTTTCAGTTTATAGTTCTTATAAAATGGTCTTATAATACACCGTGTAATGATTACACATTAACCAAGTTAGCCTACTTGACCGCTTATTTGTCTCACCCAATCATCAAATTTTATTAAAAAAAAATCAATCAATTTTACATTTCAAAAAAATGTTGAAGTAGAATAAATAGAATTAATTTCAATATGTGATGCTTAGTCAAGAGTGTCTCATGGCTCTCATAAAACCATCCAAATTGTCTAGTTTTTCAATTAGTTTTTTAGATTGTGATTATTTTATTTCTTCTCAAATTTGTCACACTATTTTATAGAATTGTAGTTCATGATGATGGTTTGCCTTCGCTCTCTAGAACTTGAGACATCTAGCAACAAAATTAGCAACATTGCATCTCATCCCTACCCAAAAGTACATCTGTTTGAGATCAGCATGCATCTTCTTAACAATGGGGTATGGAGAATATGATCCATGATGTGCTTCCAACAAAATCAAGGTATGAATATCACACAACATGGTCACATAGATACACCTTGAATGTCACAATAGCCCATCAAACTCTAGAAAATAACCTAGAAATCTCCCTTCAAGGGTACGTCAAGACTCCATCTCCACCCTCACCTCCTGATACCAAGTGTCACTAGGAAAAGCCTCCCAGATACTAGCTCACAAATATAGCATGAGGCCTTAAAGGTGCTAACAATCCCGTGCACATAACATCCCAAAATGTCAATTAGATAGTCAGATCTTTCTTATGAGGGTGTCACTACTACATTGTAATAACATCATAAGAATAGGAAGATCTAACATGTTATTCCAACAAAGCATAGATACTCCAATTAATAGTGAATCACATCATCCAACCATATGCTAAAACATCATAATAAAGGAACGAAAATAAATGAAACTAACATCATATAAAGATGATATCCAAGAATTCCAACTAAAGCATAAATTAGAAACAAACATACTCTTAAAACCTGAATATACCAAGTGAAACATTAAGCATCAGTTGCAACTAGAAATATACTCTCTCATTACACCGGTCCCTAGTAGTGGTATAGGTAGCTATGCCTCCCAACCACATAGAACCCATAGGTCCACTCCCACTGTGTTGATGGAGATAATGATCGAACCACAAACACACATCACATGAAAGTCCATGGCTAACACTCATGCCAAATAGTAAAGAGGACTAAAACCAGGATAATGAGACAATGTAGTTACAACAGATCTTTGTTAGATGCTCTATGGGTCAACTATGTAGGGAAAATAGTGGAGAGTAATATGCTTGGTACTCCCAAGCTAAACCTAGTGTGGAAACACCCTCAAGGTACTCCCTTGGAGGCCCATCACACTAGTGTGCAAACACTCTCAAGGTACTCCCTTGGAGGCCATCACCGAGTGTTCTCAGAGTCAAACCATAAGACACTCACCCTCAAATAAAATGCACAAGAATCATTTTTTAATTGTCATAGTTTCATTACCCAATTTATTTCTTTAGTTATCACTTACTTAAAAGATCCTTTTCACAAACCTAGGAAATAGTCACAGAGGTTGCGAGAGAAGCCCCTCCACTACTTGCCCTGCATACTCATGCTCATCACATGATGAGTGCCTATATGCAATGCATATTTCCAACCCAACTACAATGAACATAACTCTACCAGAATCATGTTTATGTTTGGGTGTACCAACATCATGAAGATCATAACAACAAGGGCTAGATGAGATCACAAGCAAAATAACACTCAACCAAAATAAGCTTGAGTGTAGGAATGTAGCATGCATCCCAATGCAACATAAGAATGCAACAATTGTTAGATTGATGTCCTATAGATAACCCAAATACACGACTAACACCATGCCAAGAAAACCTAAGAAAATTGGAAGGGATGCAAATCGAGGGTGAAACCTCAAAAAACCCAATGTTGATGAAAATGAATAAAAATAAAGTCCATTCACCCCAAGGATGAATGAGCCAAAGAAAACCATTTAAAAGTAGGTTTGAAGACTGTATGCAAAAAGAACTAGCATAATGGTGCAAAACCCCAAACCCCCATCCCAAGAATTAGGAAAATGCTCATGCTCGATCAATTAGTAGAGCTAGTATTAAAAAACATAGGGAAACACTAGTTCTCAACCTTGTAATATATAGCTACCAAAAAAAAAGTAGAAACAGAGCTCAAACAAAAAAACATGAGGGCCCTACTTGATAGCTAAAAGTACAAAAATGGGATTCTAAACAAAAATATAAATATCCTACAAAAGTTTCCAAAAATTGTGGGAATACAAGGTCTCCTTGAGCTAGATCTAATGAGACTAATCTCACAATAATCCCATGCTTGTAGCTTGTACAGAAAATAGAAATGAAATCCTAAATAAGAGGATTTGGAAATTGCTCTCAAATTTATTATTTTAGAAAGTGATAAGTGAGGAATAAAATTCCTTTTTGGATACTTATTCACTTTTCTCTAAATAATAAATTAGGGTAAATAACTAGATCACCTAGTTAAACCCTAAGTCAACTCAAATGAAAATAGGTTGTTCCAAATAAATGGAAGTCTTCTATGGAAAAGCTACTAGAAATTTAAAAAAATAAAATAAAGCCTGAAATACCCTTCGACTAAGATTGTATAATTCCTTAATAACTTTCATGAAAAATGTGAACCTCTAAATGCACAGACATGCTCATGAGTCTAATCACATAATAAAAATGAGTCTAAATTTATTAAATCATTAGAGGGGTTAATTTAAATAATTTAAATAGGATACATGGACCATATAGGGATAACATTGGTTAAAAATGAATAGTTGAATCACTAACTCCATGTGCCACTGCCAAGGATATAAATCCTACACATTAAAAGACATGATCAACTTCAATTGCATATAATAACATAACTAAAGCAATAAATGCATTAAATAACCTAATTTAACCATTTATTTAATTATACTAAAATAAAATTTATTTACATCTCTCACTTTCACATAACACATCACAAAGAAAGAATGAAGTAAATAACCATAGCATCAAATCCAATAGATAAACGTAATTAGAGGATATGTCCAAATACAAGATAACCATATATCATGATAAAATATACTATCATCTTAAAAAGGCATCATTATGTAGATATGATACTAAACAACATAGTAATCTAACATCTATGATATTGGGAATCAAAGCATAAAATTTTACCATCAGGTCATCTCAAATGTAAAAGTAACATGAATAACAAGTATTTCTTGAATCAAAATATAACATGAGAGGCACTAGGCATAGGTTTACTCTTAGAAGTCTATAAAATGATAGGGGTACAAATCTTTCAATTGTATAGCATCCTCCCTAGTAGTAGAAGTCTCATCGCTTAGGTCTCACTAGACCCTTACCTACTCTATGTCCTGACCTCTTAGGGTCATCCTCTGATGGTGAAGGATACAAATGGGCTCCAAAGAGAGTTTCACATCCTCTACCTACAAAGCATCCCAATCAAGTACATGGGTCACATTGGGAATATAGTCCCTCAAAATAGAAACATGGAAAATATCAAGGATGCATGATAGGCTAGATGACAATGCTAGTCAATAAGAAATAAAAATGATCCTCTCAAGGATCTCAAATGGTCCAATAAAATAAGGTGCCAACTTAGAGCCTTTCCCATAATGGGTGGGGCTCTTCCTCAGACGAACTCTAAAAAACACCCTTTAACCAACTAAAAAATGATGATCCAACCTATAGGCATCTGCATATTTTATCTACCTATCCTAAGTAGTAACCAAAGGCTCTCTAATATGAACAACTTTCTGCTCCATATCCTAAAGCATATCTATACCTAGAAGTACTTGGTCCTCCAAATGATCCCAACTCAAAGGTGACATGCAAAGAGAAGTATGATACACATTGTTATAAGCAAACTCAACAAGGTATAAATAATCCTCCCACTTCACCTACCTATCCATCACATACATGAAAAACATGTCTTCCAAAACCTATTTCAATCTCTCTGTCTAATCATTACTCCCTGGGTAGTACGAAAAACTAAAATTCAGTTGCACAACTAAAGAATGCTTGTAGTGTCTCTCATCTTTATAGTCTATACCTTGTCTATTTTGACTCAAGAGATACTTGATAGTCTTATTTTATGTAATTTGAGATGAACTAAGGGTTGAATGATATACTTTAATTCAGTACCATAGATGCTTTACTACTATGTTGTTCATTTTCATCTTGATGCCATTTTGAGACAATGATAGATCTATGATGATATCTAATTATCTGGTATTTGGAAATGTTTCTAATTATGTCATGTGATGGATTTTATGCTATGGCAACTTACTTCTTTCTTGTCTCTTTATGCTTTATGTGAACATGAGTGATGTAAATGGGATTTTAGATATAATTAAATAAATGGATAAATTGGTTATTTAATGCATTATTGCTTCGGCTATGATATTATATGAAATTGAACTTGATCATGTGTTTTAGTGTGCATGAATTATAAACTTGGTAGTGGCACATGGAGTTAGTGATTCAACTATTCATATTTTACCAATGTCATCCCTATGTGGTCGATGTATCCTTATTTTAATTATTTTAAATTAAAACCTTTTGTTGATTACTAAATCTAAATGCATCTGCATTATGTGATTAGACTAGTGAGTGTGTGCATTATAGGTTCACATTGTCATGAAAGTTGTTAAGTGATTTTCTATGACTTTGGGTTTTTGGGCTTTAAATCTTCTTGAATTTATTTTTTGGTAGCTTTTCCTTAGGTGAATTCTTGTTATGAGGAATAACCTTTTTTTTTTTTAGGTCAATTTAGATTCTAGCTAGTCTAATTGGCTATTCTTCTTAATCGACTATCCACTCGAAAATTGAATAACTATTGAAAAAGGGATTTTATTATTCACTTCTCACATTTAAAAATTCAAAATTGAGAGCTTTTCTAATAATACTCTTCTAGAGTATCACATTTCTATTTGTTCTAAGAGTTATGAGCATGGGATCTTCATGAGTTTGGTCTCATTAAATCTAGCTTGGGTAGACCTTGCTTTGCTATGATTTTTGGCAATTTTAATGAGTGTATTATTTTATTGTGTCAGATTCTATTTCTACCCTTTTTTTTGTCAAGTATGGTTCTCCCATTTTATCATTTATGTTCTATTTTAGCTTTATTTTTTTTACTTATTGGTTGGGAGGTAGAGAACTAGTGTTCCCCTCCATTTTTGTTTACTGGTTCTACCCAAGTGGTCAGGTATGAACATGTTCCCTACATTTGGGATGGGGGATCAAGGTTTTGCATAGTCATGCTAGTCTTTTTTGCATATGGTCTCTAAACTCAATTATTTTTGGATTTTTAGGGTTTTTGTACCCAAAGGTTAAATGGGTTTTAATTTCAATGTTTTCCAATTTTGGGGCTTTTTACCTTGTTTTTCATACCACCTTATTTTCTTGAATTTTATTGGCATGAGTTTGGTTGTGGACCTAGATTAGTTAGACCTTTGTTACACTTTTATCTTGCATTGGAATGTGTGTCACATCCATCCTCCTGAGTTTATTTTTGGTTTAGTGATATTCTGCTTGGTGTTGTCATCTAGTCCTTATGTTATTATCTTCATGATGGTGATGCACCACACATGAGTACTGCACATACATTATTTGGGTGACTTGCAAGACTCAATCTTCCATGGTACTTCTAGAAGTTATGATCATTGGGGTTGGCTTGGGAATTTGCATGCTTATGGGCACTCATCATTGGATGAGCATGGGTAGGGTAGGGTAGTATATGGAGGGGCTTCTTTTGTGCAACCTAGTGCCTATTTCCCAAAAGTTGGCATGTAGAAGTTTTAATTAAATGATAACTAAAGAAAACACCAAGTGGTAATAAAACTTAAGATAATAAAATGTGTGTGCAGGGCCTTCTATTTAGAAGTTGAAATACATGATCCAAGCTTGTGCTTGTTGATTCTAAGTGACACTCCATGATGTCAGCTCCTACTTATTAGCTCATTGAGTATCTCACTAGAACCTATAGTTTATGCATTGCCTATGTATTTATTTTAGTCATCATACTACTTGGCATGTGTGTTAGCCATGGATGTTTACTTGTGTGTATTTGTGGTTGGATCATTATCTCCATCAGCATAATGGGAGTGGCCCTATGGGTTCCATGTGGTTGGGAGGGATAGCTACCTATATCACTGCTAGGGACTAGTGTACAGAGATGGTCTTTAGACCTAGTGTGACCGATGCTAGATGTTTTCACTTGGTGCTTTGAGTTTTGGAGTATGCTTTCTTGTGATTTATGCTTTTATTGGGATGGTTGTATATCATGTTTGGATGATATTATTTATTGATATATTTCCTTATTTTTATGATTATCATATGATAGATGATGTTATCTATATTCATAGCATTATCTTATGCCTTACTTTTAGCATGTTAGATTTCCTTATGCTTATGTTGTAGTATGTTTTAGTAGTGACATCCTTATATGTGAGTATCGATGATTTGGTCAGTAGCTTGGGATGTTATGCATGGGGGAATGGCTAGGGCCCATGATGGTCTTATGATGCTATTATGGTTGGGAGGAATAGTGTACTTAGTTGTATTGTACTATTCATTGGGATGTTATTTCTATTTATTGTGATGTTGTTTTAGTACATAGTGATGTTTCCTTCTGTATTTTTCCTTCAATACTTGTTAGATGGTTAGTTGTTTTTTTCATCTTTTAGTATTCATTTGAGTTCCTTTCGCTTGATATGTGGACTTGGTACTTCCCAGTGTGGAGGAATTCATTTTCTAGTTTTCTTCCTTTATTGTTTTCTAGCTTGATGTTCTAGATTCTCACATGAAATTGCAGTTTCTTGCACAAGAATGCAAGTCCTCACATGGTGTGTTGGATTACTTTATGTAGATTGGCATTTCCTCAAATGAAAAATAACACAAGTTTTAGTTCTCTTGGTTATTTGGCCAGTTACTTTCTTGTGCCATTCAGTGTACTTTCTCACACGGATGGAAATTTCTTATGGGGTGTGTTGCACTTCCTCATGCAAGAATTTGTTAGTATGTTGGACTCGCATGAAAAATATGAGATATCTAGGCTTGTCTGAGAAAAGTTTGGATGTTGATTTTGGACACCCTTTTAGGTTTTACACATTCCTAGTTCAAAATAGATTCACTATGGGGTTTAAAATATATATAAGTTAATGTTTATTTAATTCCATATGCTTAAGATATATTTTAATATATGCGATGAGTCTTTCTGAGATAGGTTCTAGACCTCCATGAGATAAGATAAAGATTCTAGGAAATTTCAAGTCTTCAAGATTTTAGACTTAGCCAATTTTTAGGAGTTAGCTCTTATCCTTTAGTTTGGTATTCAGTAGTTGAGTTGTTCTTTCTTCATGTCCTCAATGTGAGTGAGACCATGATTGTTCTCTACTATGTTCTTGTTTATGTTTTGGTTAGTCATGGCATTGGGAAATCTTTGGTGTTTCATTGTTTGATTGTCTTCCATTGTAATCTTTATGATCTTTGTATGATGGTTGTCTTGTTCTTCATACATGTTTTAAAAATATATATTTTGGCTTATATTTATCCTTGTTCCAAGGATCTCCAAGTGGGGCATTACATTTGGTATTAGAGCCCATGTTGCAACATTGGCATCTCTATGTTATGCTTCCACAATGGCTTTGCTTTCCATTGTGTATTGTTATATTGTGGTTGCTATTTTGTTATCTTGTTAGTTCATGGTTTTTACTTTGATGCTTGTCATCCAATTATTCTAACATTATCTTGTTGTTCCCACTATGATTCCTCCTACACATAGATCTGGTGGTTGTGGTGGTACCCATAGTAGTAACCATGGAGTAGAATATCGGGAAGAGGTACATTAGGAAGGAGAGAGAGAACAAGGTAATAACACTAATCAGAATGACATGGGGGCATTGATGTCAGTGCTTCAGCATATTCTTGCTCAGTTGGGCCCTTGTATTAAGGAGTGCCAATAGGATCATAATTAGGTAAAAGGATCTCATCATGGAGATTTTGATCATTCAATGTATATAAAGGAGGAATGTGAATGTGAACATTCTTTTACCCCACCAACTAGCAGAGGGCACCATTATGGTGTTAGGGACTGCAACAGTGAAGATTTCATCAGGTTGGATATCATGAAGTCTCTTAATCAATCCAAACCACCATTGCACAATGGTAAGGGAGGTGGCCTCAAGGTAGAAACTTGGTTATTGGACATGGAATGTTACTTCATCATGTATCCATATACAACCCATCTGAGGTCCTATTGTGCAATTGTAAAATTGATAGAACACGTATCCATTTGGTGGAATATTAAGATTCAAAAGCTCCAAATTCATGTTGCAAATCTCACCTAGGAGAGCTTTGAGGAGAGGTTCCAAGAGAGATTCCTATCTCCTCAGTTTAGGGAGGCCCATGTTGATGAATTCCATGTAATCCAACAAGGGAACATGACAGTGTATCACTACAAGATTTGATTCTTTGAGCTTAGGTAGTATTCATACTACAACCATGATGATTTACTCCTAGGTCATCATTTAATCTTAGGCCTCAAGGATGCCCTCATCAGAGAAGTTTGTATGCATCAACCTAAGACCCTTGTTCTTGTTGTTGAGAAGACATATATTTTAGAGGAAAATATGGCTAGAGGTTTCAATAATAGATCTAGTTCTTAAAACTAAAGTGCAAGGAATTCAGAGAAAGATGCACAATACACTGAATCCTCTAGAAAGGGCTAGAACCAACTGACACCATCTTAGGGTGGTTCTTTTTGTAATCAACAAAAAGGGTATTGGACTAAGGGTGGATAGTGTTTTGGTACCTCAAGTAAGAAAGGAGATAAATCAAACCAAGGACGAAAGTCTTAGTAGGATCATCCTACTTAGAGTGCTTCAAAAAATTCTATAAAGGAGTAGTGCACCTTATCCTAGTGCTACCTAGGGTGGTTGAAGAATAGGTTCTAAATTTGGAGGAAATTTTTATTCTTGTGGCCACCCTAGCCATAAATCATTTGAGTGCTCCATCAAACCATCTTTAGGAGCTAGTAAGGGCATAACAAGATCTAAGCCTACTATAGGACGTGGGAGTAGGAATCATAAAGTCTTTGTGGTAGTTGAAAATTATGAAGTAGATCATTAGGGTACAGTAGTCAAGGGTTGCATGGTATTTCAACTCTAGTTTTGTTTTACTTTGATGATTCAAATTCTTTCATATCACCATCTCTTGTTCAACAATATGAGCTAGCGGTAATGTGTTAGGTTGATAGGTGGTAGGTTGAGTTAGCCATGGGTTCCAAAGTAGCTATTGGCTTGTTGGTTAGGGGTTGTATTTTTAATTTGGGAACCTTCATCACCATAGTTGATCTATGTCTTCTACCTTTGGCATCATATGACATTGTGTTGGGCATGGATTGCTTAGATGCCCATCAAAAGAATATTAATTGTTCACATAAGATGATATATTGTGTTGATGAAATGGGTGGGTAGGTGGAACTTTTGGGGGTCGTAAGACCAGTCTCACTTTGATTGATCTCAACTAATTAGCTGAAGCAGAGTGTGCAAAAGGATTGTCATTTATTTTTTGTTTCTATCAATGATCTTGAGGAAGCCAAGAGCCATAAAATGACACTTGATGATAACCCACTCCTTCGTAAGTATGCAGATGTGTTTCCTGATGAGATTCTAGGTATGCCACCATAGCATGACATTGAATTTTGGATTGATCCCATACTACGAATAAAGCCAATTTCAGGAGCTCCTTACTACATGACTACTTAGGAGTTAAGTGTGGGCAGATTGTAGTTGGAAAAATTATTGGCCAAGGACCATATTTGTCCTAGTGTATCCCTATGGGGTGCACCAGTCATCTTCATGAAGAAGAAGGATGGTTCTTTGCATTTGTGAATTGACTACTGACAGTTGAATAAGGTGATGGTGAAGAACCACTATCCCTTCCCAAGGATCGATGACTTGCTTGATTAGGTGAAGAGAGGATGAGTGTTCTTAAAGATTGATTTTAAGTTGGGATACCATCAACTTCATATCCATGAGGCTTACATTCATCAAATAGCTTTTCATACATGATATGGGTAATATGAGTTCATGGTTGTACCCTTTGTGCTAACCAATGCACCATCAGTGTTTATGAGTTTGATGAATGGAGTATTTTGCACTTACCTCAATCATTGTGTTATTGTATTTCTAGATGACATATTGATCTATTTGAAGACTGTCGAGGAGCATGAAATCCATTTATATTAGGTATTATAGTTCTTGAGAAATCATCAGTTATATGGAAACTTGAGTAAATGTGTGTTCTTCCAATCAAAGGTGAAGTATTTGGGACACATCATCACAAGTAATGGAATTTTTAGTGGATCTAGATAATATGTGTGCTATCATAGATAGGTTGTTACCCACTAATGTCATATAATTTCATAGTTTCATGTGATTGGTAGGTTACTACCATCACTTTGTGAAGTATTTCTCATGAGTAGCTCATCCCATCACTTATCTTCAATAGAAAGGGAAGAAGTATGTTTGGTCATACTAGTGCAAGGTGGCATTTAATGCTCTTAAGGAGTGTTTGACCAGTGCACTAGTCCTTGTGGTGCCTAATCCTATAGATGATTTCATGGTTTGCATGGATGCTTTGTTGGAAGGTGTGGGTGTAGTGTTGATGTAGAATGGTCAAGTGATTTCATATGAGTTTATGAAACTCAAGGACCATGAACTTAACTACCCCACTCATGATTTGGAAGTTATGGCCACGGTACATGCCCTTGTCCTTTGGAGACATTTTCTTTTGGGATATAGGTTTAAGTTGCATGGAAACCTTAGGAGGTTGTAGTATATTTTTACTCAACCAAACCTGAATGTAGGATAGTGTTGTTGGATGGATTTCTTGTGCAAATATGACTTTGATGTTCATTAAATTGAAGGGAAGGAGAATTTCATCATAGATGCCTTCAGTAGGAGGGGACATGAGGTATCAGTGATGTCATTGGGAGTGGATTTGTGAGGTAGTATCTTGGAGGCTTTGCCTAGTGACACTTGGTATCAGGAGATGAGGGTGGATATTGAGTCTGGACATAACCTCAAAGGGAGATTTCTAGGTTATTTTCTAGAGTTTGGTGGGCTATTGTGACATTCAGGGTGTATCTATGTGACTGTGTTGTCTGATCTTTGTATCTTAGTTTTTTTAGAAGCACATCATGCACCGTATTCTACATATCCCATTCTTAAGAAGATGCATGCTAATCTCAAATAGATGTACTTTTGGGTAGGGATGAGATGCAATGTTGCTAATTTTGTTGCTAGATGTCTTGAGTGCTAGAGAGTGAAGGTAGAGCATTAGTATCCATTAGATCTTTTGCAACCACATATCATTCTAGAGTGGAAGTGTGATACGATATAAATTTATTTTATCATAGGGTTTCCTATGTCATCATGGAGACACAATTATATCATGGTGATAGTGAAAAATTGTCCAAGGTAGCACATTTTTCACCCATGAGAGCATCCTACATAACTTCTTCTATAGCACATGATTTCTTGGATAATATTGTTCATTTGCATGGGATTTTTTGTTGGATTATTTTAGATAGGGATCCAATGTTTACTTTTGCACTATGGTCATCTCTCTAGCATGCATTGGGTGTGCAACTTAATTTTAGTTCAGTTTATCACCTAGAGATCGATGGTTAGAATAAGAAAGTGAATCAGGTTCTAGAGGATATGCTTTGGATATATATTATGGATAGGTAGGTGAAGTGGGAGGACTATTTTTACCTTTTTGAGTTTGCATACAACAATGGGTATCATAGTTCTCTTAGCATGTCACCTTTCCAGGCCTTGTACAGTAGACCACGTCATATCCCTTTGAGTTGGCATTGCTTAGAGGATTGAGTTCTTTTGGGTTTAGAGATGCTTCATGATATGGAGTAGTAGGTTATTCACATTAGTGAGCATTTTGTTACTTCTCAGGATAGGCAGAAGAAGTATGCAGATGCCCATAGGTTGGATCATCACATTTCTATTGGTGATAATGTGTTTTTGTGAGTGCATTTGAGGAAGAGCCCCATCCATTATGGAAAATGCTCTAAGTTGGCACCACATTTTGTTAGACCTTTTGAGATCCTTAAGATGATTGGTCCAATTTCTTATCGAATAGAAATTCCACCTAGCCTATCATGCATTGATGATGTGTTTTATGTTTCTATTTTGATGTAGTATATTCCAGATGTGACCCATGTCCTTGACTAAGATTCTTTGCAGATAATAGATGGACATCATACTTTGGAGCCCATTCATATCCTATAGCACTAGAGGCTAACCTTGCAAGGTCGAGAACTAGATTAGGTAAGGGTCCAATAGGACTAGAGCGATGAGACCTCTGTGACTTGGGAGGCTGCTACATGATGGAGGGAATTATTCCCCTAGAATTTTTTTGGGTTCCAAGACCAAGCATATGCTAGTGGAGGAGGATGTAGTGCCTTTTGTGTTTGCAATTTGTACCTTGTCTATTTTGACTTGAGAGATGCTTGATACTCTTATTTTATGTACTTTGAGATGACCTGAGGGTCAAATGTTATACTTTTATTTAGTATCATAGATGCTTTACTACTATGTTTTTTAGTTTATCATATTTTTATGTTGATGCCATTTTGAGATGACAGTAGATCTATGATGATATCTAATTATTTATAATTTGGACACATTTCTAATTATGTCATATGATGGATTTTATATTATAGTGATTTACTTCACTCTTGTCTCTCAATGCTTTATGTGAATGTGAGTGATATAAATGGATGAATAAATGGTTAAATTAGTTATTTAATGCATTATTGCTTTGGTTATGGTATTATATGCAATTGCACTTGATCGTGTGTTTTAGTGTGTAAACAATATATCCCTAGCAGTGGCACACGGAGTTAGTGATTTAGCTATTCATATTTTACCAATGTCATCTGTATATGGTAGACATATCCTTATTTTAGTTATTTTAAATTAAAAACTTTTTTTGATTAGTAAATCAAACTCATCTACATTATGTGATTAGACTAGTGAGCATGTCTGTGCATTAGAGGTTTGCATTGTCATGAAAGTTGTTAAGTGATTATCTATGATTTTGGACTTTTGGGCTTTAAATATTCTTGAATTTAATTTCTAGTAGCTTTTCCTTAGGTGAATTCTGATTACGAGGAATAACCTATTTTTGTTTGGGTTGATTCTTAGTCTAGCTAGTCTAAGTAGCTATTTGACGTAATTAACTATTCACTCAAAATGTGAATAAGTATTGAAAAAGGGATTTTATTATTCACTTCTCACTTTCGAAAATACAAATTTGAGAGCTTTTCTGAGAATCCTCTTCTAAAGGATCATGTTTCTATTCATTCTAAGAATTGTGAGCATGGGATCTTTGTAAGGTCAGTCTCGTTGGATCTGGCTTTGGTAGAATTTTCTTTGTTGTGATTTTTGCTAGTTCTAGTGAGTGTTTTATTTTATTGTGTGGGTTTCAATATCTGCCCCTATTGTTGTCAAATAGGGCTATCTCATTTTATCATTTTTTCTCTATTTCAGCTTCTATTTTTGGTATCTATTTGTTAGGAGACTAAGAACTAGTGCTCATGTATTTTCTTATTTGCTATTTTTTCTCGATTGGTCGAGTATGAACATTTTCCCTGCTTTTGGGATGGGGCTTTGGGGTTTTGCACTGTCATGTTAGTTGTCTTTGCATATAGTGTCTGAACTCAATTATTTTTTGATCTTTAGGGCTTTTGTACGCAAAGGTCAAATGGGTTTTAATTTTGAAGTTTTCCATATTTGGGGCTTTTTCCCTCATTTTGCATGTTGCATTGTTTTCTTAGGTTTTCCTTGCATTAGTTTAGTCATGGACTTGGATTATCCATTTGGATGTCAGTTAGACCTTTGTTTCACTTTTATTTTGCATTGGTATATGTGTCACATCCATCCTTGGAAGTTTTTTTTTGGTTGAGTGACTTTTTGCTTGGTGTTCTCATCTAGTTCTTGTGTTATGATCTTCATGATGGTGGTGTGCCATACACAAGTATGTGTGTGTACATTTTTCAGGTGACTTGGAATTCCCAATCTTTTGTGCTACTTCCAAAATTTATGATCATTTGGGTTGGGTTGGAAATTTTCATGCCCATAGGCACTCATCATTGGATGAGCATGGGTAGGGTAGGGTTGCATATGAAGGGGGCTTCTTTTCCACAACATAGTCCCTATTTCCTAAGGGTTGGCATGCAAAATTTTTAATTAAGTGATAACTAAAGAAAACACTAAGTGGTAATAAAACTTAAGATAATAAAATGTGTGTGTCAGGCCCTCTGTTGAGGAGTTGAAATGCATGATCTAAGCTTGGTTTTGTTGATGCCAAGTGACTCTCCATGATGTCAGCTCCTACTTAGTAGCCCATTGAGTGTCTAACCAAGACCTTTATTTTATACATTGTCTATGTCTTAGTTTTAGTCATCATATTGCTTGGCATGTGTGTTTGTGGTTGGATCATTATCGTCATGAGCATAGTGGGAGTGGGCCTACAAGTTCCACATGGTTGGGAGGCATAGCCACCTATACCACTACTAGGGACCAATGTACAAAGATGATCTTTTCTCCTAGCGTGACAGTTGCTAGATTTTTTTACTTGGTGCTTCAGGTTCTAGAGTATACTTTCTTATGATTTATGCTTTCATTAGGATGCTTGTATATCATGTTTTGATGATGTTTTTTATTGACAGATTGCCTTATTTTGATGATTAGCATATGATAGATGATGTTATCTTTATTCTTAGGATTATCTTATGTCTTAATTTTAGCATGTTAGATTTCCTTATGCCTAGGTTGTATCATGTTTTAGTAGTGACATCCTTTTATGTTAGTACCAATGATCTAGTCAGTAGCTTGGGATGTTATGCATGGGGGATGGCTAGGGCCCACAATGGTCTTATGATGCTATTATGGTTGCAAGGAACCATATACTTAGTTTAGTTGTACTATTCATTGTGAAGTTGTTTTAGTACACTATGATGTTTCCTTCTATACTTTCCCTTCACTGCTTGTTAGATAGTTAGTTGTTGTTTCCATCTTTCAGTACTCATTTGAGTACCTTTCCCTCGATAATCAAATCTGGTACCCCCCAATGTTGAGGAATTTATTTTTTCTTTTTCTTTCTTTCTTTTTTCTCACTTGCTATTCTAGAATCTTGTACAAAATTTTAGTTTCTCACATGAGAATGCAAGTCCTCATGTGGTGTGTTGGGTTTCTTCGTGCAGATTGGCATGTCCTCGTGTGAAACTGAACACCAATTTTTGCTAACTTGGTTTTTTGGTTAGGTAGTTTCTCGTGCTTTTTGTGCACTTTCTCATGCAGATGGTAGTTTCTCATGGGGTGTGTTGCACTTTCTTACATGAGAATCTTTTAGTCTATTGTCCTCAAGTTGATGTATATTTAATTCCTTTTAGTTAAGATATATTTAAATATATGCAACGAGTCTTTTGAGATAGGTTCTAGACCTCCATGAGCTAAGATAAAGATTTAGGAAATTTTAGGGCTTTAGGATTTCAGACTTCACCAATTTTTAGGAGTCGGCTCTTTTTCTTCACTTTGGTGTTTAGTAGTTGAGTTGTGCTTTCTTCATGTCCTTGACATGTGTGAGACCATGATTGGTCTATTTTGTTTTCTTGTTTATGCTTTGGTCTTTTCTTGTTTATGGTTTGGTCAATGGTGATGCTAGGAGATGGGTAAAAGCATAGATCTGTGTCACCGTTTGTGATACGAAAACCTATTTTGGTCAAATCTCATTTCTCTATCAAAACTCAATTTAAAAAAAAAAAACTAAAAATACCCTTTTATAGATTTCAGATTCAATATCATCATTATATAAATTTTTGAGTGTTTTGATTAGTTATAATATGTTTATTTGATTGTCTTCAAATATAATCTTTATGATCTATGTATGATGGTTGTCTTGTGCTTCATACTTGTTTTAAAAAAAATTACCTTGGCTTATGCTTATCCTTGTTCCAAGGATCTTCAAGTGGGGCATTACAATGCTAGAGAGACATCCATAGTGTTGAAGTAAACATTGGATCTCTGTTTGATATAATTTTATGAGGGATCACATGCAATTGAATATTTTCCTCTAGAACATGCAAAATAGAAGAAGTTGTGTAGGATGTCCTCATAGGTGAAAAATGTGCTACCTTGGAAAACTTTTCCATTGTCACCATGATACAATCATGTGATCGTGATGACATAGGAACCCTGTGATAAAATCAATAGATATGGTATCCCATTTGCACTCTGGAATGGTATGTGACTACAAAAGGCCTACTGGATGCTAATGCTCTACCTTCACTCTCTAAAAATCAAGACATCAAGAAACAAAATTAGTAATATCTCACCTCATCTATGCCCAAAAGTACAACTATCTAAGATCGACATGCATTTTCTTATCATTAGGATATGTAGAATATGTTACATAATGTTCTTCCAACAAAATTGAGGTACAAAGATCACCAAAAACTAGTACATAAATGTGTCACAAGGATTGGAAGTCCATTACACTCAAGAAAATAACCTAAAAGCCTCCCCTCAAGGGTATATCGAGACTCAATCTCCACCCTCACCTCTTGATACTAGATTTTTCACTAGGCAAAGCCTTCAAGTTATAGCCTTGCAAATCCACTTCCAATGAAAAAATTGATATCTCATGTTGTCTCCTACTCAAGGCATCTGTGATGACATTTTCTAGCCACTTGATATAGTAAACATCAAAATCATACTCACATAGGAACTCCATCCAATGATACTATCGTGCATTCAAGTTTGGCTGAGTAAAGATATACTGCAAGCTACAATGATTGCTATACAACTCAAACTTATGTCCCAAAAGGAAATTCCTCCAATGCACAAGGGAATGCATGACACCCACAAGTTCCAAATAATGAGTGGGGTAGTTAGTCTCCTGGTCCTTAAGTTTTCTAGACTTGTATGCAATCACAAGACTATCCTGCATCAACACTACACCCACACCTTCCAACGAAGCATCCGCACAAACCATAAAATCACCTACAGGATTAAGCACTATAAGGATTGGTGCACTAGTCAAATGCTCCTTAAGAGCAATAAATTTTGCCTCATATTGGTCTAACCAAACATACTTCTTCCTTTTCCACTAAAGAGAAGTAATTGGATGAGCCACACATGAAAAATACTTCATGAATTGATGGTAGTAATAGGCCAATCGCATGAAACTATGAACCTTAAAAATAATAGTGGGTACTAGCCAATCTATGATAGCTTGGATCTTCTCTAGATCCTTTGCAATACCATCACTAGTGATGATATACCCCAAACACTTCACCTCTAACTAGAAGAATCCACATTTACCCAAGTTTCCATACAACTGATGATCTTGCAAGTACTACAACACTTGGCATATATGGACCTCATGCTCCTCTATAGTCTTAGAATAGATCAATATCTCATCCAAGAATCCAATGACACACCAGTCAAGGTATGTGTGAAATACTCCATTCATTAGACTCTTGAATAGTGATGGTGCGTTGGCTAACCCAAAGGGTATAATAGTGAACTCATGATGCCCATAACTTATACAAAAAGTTGTCTAATGAATGTTAACCTCCTGAATACAAAGCTGGTGGTACCCTAACTCAAGATTAATCTTAGAGAACACTCACACTCACTTCATCTGATCATACAAGTCATCTATCCTTGTCAAGGGATATTGGTTATTCACCATCACCTTATTCAACTATTGGTAGTCAATGCATAAATGATATAATCCATCTTTCTTCTTCACAAAGATGACTAGTGCACTCCGCGAGGATACACTAGTAAAAATATGGCCCTTTCCCAAGAATTCCTCCAACTACAATCTAATCTCACTCAACTCTTTAGTAGCCATGTGCTAAGGAGCTTGTGAAATTGGCTCCATTCATTATATGATATAGATCCAGAAATTAATGTCACGCTATGGTGGCATACATGGTATCTCATCAAGAAATATGTTTGTATACTCATGAAGGAGTGGCTGATCATTAAGTGTCATTGTACAACTCTCAGCCTTCTCAAGATTGCTGACAAATACTACAAACATCTTAGATCCCTTTTCCACACTCCACTTCATCTAGTTATCTAAGATCATCCGAAGTGAGACTAGTTTGTGGAATCTTAAAAGCTCTACATGTCTACTTGTATCATCAACACACTACACTAACTTGTGCCAACAATCTATATTTTCCTAATGGACACCTAACCAATCCATGTGCAAGAAAATATCATATGATCTTAGAGGTAGGATGCAAAGATCCACCATGGTGGTGAAGGTACCCAAGTCCAAAATTCAACCACTAACGAAGGAGTCCACAAGCACTTTAGATCCTATGGCTAACTCAACTTGCCACCTATCAACTTGACATGCCACCACTAGCCCACATTGTTGAACAAGATTTGGTGAAATAAAAGAATTTGAAACACCTAAGTCAAATAATATTGAAAATTAAATACCATGCAACAAACATATAGCCTTGAATATGGTACCCTTGTGCTTAGCTTGACTGTTATCAACTGCTACAAAAAATTGATGGTTCCTACCTACATCTCCCATAGTAGGCTCTAACAGGGCTGCACCTTTGATAGGTCCCAAAGATTTCTTTGAAGGACACTCAACTAATGTATCGCCAAGCTAACCACAAGATGAAGATTATCCTCCAAAATTGGTACTAAAACCACATCCACCCTAGGGAGCATTAAAGTAGGGTGAACTCCCTTTGCTAGAACCCTGTTAACTATTCTAAGGTGGATGACTCTATTGAGACTACTACCTTGGCTTTGGTCATCCCCTTTCTTCCCTAAGGTACCTAAATTTTTTCCACCCTTAGTCCAATTCTATCATTGTTGATCCCAACAATGATAACTACCTTGTATGGGTGTTGACTTGTTTTTTCCTTTTCTCAAGGGCTATGTCTGAGGGGATTGTAAATTTTTCCCTGAAGGTAATGAATTCAATCCTTGAGAGACTAACCTACCACTAAAATCCCTAGCCACATTTCTCTTGACAATTCTTTTCTTCTCCATGGCAAGAGCAAGAGTCCTTGGCTAGTGCACATAGACATACCTAATGATAGAGTCCCTAAGACCCCTAAAAAAATATTGTGTGAGAAGTGCTTTATCATGATGTTAACTTGAGTACTACCTCAAACTAAAAAACTACCTCTCATATTGATCCACAATCATATTACCCTTCTTGTTCTTATGAAAATCATCAGTAAGAGCCTCATGATATTGTGGAGAAAGGAATTTCTCTTTGAGTCTCTCCTCAAAGATCTCCCAAGTGAGATCTGCCACATCAATATGGAGCTTCTCACTCTTCATATCCCACCATATAAATCCATTGTCTCTCATCTGCATGATACCATAATGAGCCTTCATGTTGCTTCCATAGGGTACTAAGGAGAAGTAATGCCCCATATCTAGTAAATAGGGTCTCAACCTTGAGTCTCATCCTTTGGCCATTAAACAATGGTGGTTTAGACAT
This sequence comes from Cupressus sempervirens, assembly GCA_028749045.1. Lineage (NCBI taxonomy): Eukaryota > Viridiplantae > Streptophyta > Pinopsida > Cupressales > Cupressaceae > Cupressus > Cupressus sempervirens. Next base: position 128,467,675 of record CM053785.1, on the reverse strand, counting down.
TTGAAGTTCTTGCATCATCTCCACCTAGGTGAGGTCATCATCATCTTGACCACAACCTCTCAAATGGTGCCCTATCTTGTTAGGTGGTGTATGTGAATGTTCCTACTCTTGGTCACATTCCTCTTCTTCTTTATTATGTGACATATAGGAATCTCCATGTTGAGATCCCTCTTCTTGGCCACAATCCCATTGGGTTTCCTCAACACAAGGTCCCAATAGAGAAACAATCTCTTGTAGCAAAGGCATCAATACCCCAATGCCACCATGGTCATTATTACCTAGTTCTTCCATACCATCCTAAAATTCTACTTCATGGTGTTTGTTCTCCATTGTTATTTCATCAATTACTACACCAACCACTAGGCCTACATGAAGGAGGCATCACAAAGGAAGTAATAAGATGAGGGTTAGAATCATAAGTGACAATCATAAGAGTGTCAAGAAAAAACTAAAATAACATAAAAATGTATACAAAGAAAAAAAAATCATAATGAGAGCATAACATAGAGATCCTAATGCTGCAACATGTCCTCTGATACTAGATGTAATGCCCTATCTGAAGATCCTTGGAACAAGGATAAATAAAAGCCAATACTTTTTTTAAAGCATGGAATTAAATGACATCAATATGAAACTAATCATAAGATCAAAATGGAAGACTTAACCAACCAATCTAGGCTTTCAAGGAATCTCCAACCATTACTAAAACCAAAAATGACGAAGCTACCATGGTCATAAAATGCATTTGAATCTAAGAGAACCCAAATTAGAAAAATCAAGCACTGCAGTTCAAAACCTCTATAGCAGGTAGCCAAATCAACTCTAAAAAAATTTTAGTCAAGTGAAAAAGTGCTTGTTGCTCACCTGAGTAGGTTTTCTCACAAAATAATGCAATACTTTGCACTATAGATATGTGATATTTCTCACTATAGCCAAGTGATACCTTCAAATAGTAATGTGATACTTGTCTAGTATCATACAATATTTCTCACACTTACCATGCAATACTTTCAGGGGTCATGCAATAGAGTTGGCTATAGTTGTGTGCCAATATTGTGCAGTATAAATCAACACTAGTGTGTAATACTCTCTAGTATTGTACAACATTTCTCCTTCAGGTGTGCAATACTTTATAAATATTGCCCAATGTTGAAGCATTGTCACCTTGGAATGCAAGGAAACATTCCAACAAAAATTCAAAGGCAAAGAAAAGAGTTAGAAATTCCATACAAGGGAGTACCAGATCCACAAACTTGAGGCATGCACACTCAAAATAAAGGAACACCAGATGAAAATTCAACTATCCATCTAATCTAGAGCATTATATGAAAAACACATGGAAAGAAACATTGTAATGTACATAAATAACTAAACTCATGCACAGTTCCTCTCAAGTGTAATAGCATCATGAGACCTTAAAGGCCCTAGCCATTACCATGTGTAACATCCCAAGCTACCAAGTAGATAGTCAGAGTCATCTTATGAGGGTGTCACTACTACATCATAATATAACATCATAAAAATAAGAAGATCTAACATGCTATTCCAACAAAGCATAGATACTCCAACTAATAGTGAATCGCATCATCTAACCATATGCTAAAACATCATAACAAAGGAATGTATCAATGAAACTAACATTATCTAAACATTATATCCAAGCATTCCAATTAAATCATAAATCACAAGGAAACATACTGTAAAAACTCAAATATATCAAGTGAAACATTAGGCATGGGTCACAACTAGAAATAGACAGTCTCTATACATCGATCCCCAATAGTGGTATAGGTAGCTATGCCTCCCAACCAGGTGGAACCCATAGGTCCGCTCCTAGCATGCTGATAGAGATAATGATCCAACCACAAACACACATAAAGTAAATGTCCATGGCTAACACTCATGCCAAATAGTAAAGTGAACTGAAACAAAGATCATGAGACAATGTAGTTACAATAGGTCTTGGTCTGATGCTCTATGGGTCAACTATGTAGGTACTATAGTAGAGAGTAATATGCTTGGTACTCCCAAGATAAACCTAGTGTAGAAACACTCTCAAGGTAATCCCTTGGAGGCCATCACACTAGTGGGAAAACACTCTCAAGGTACCCCTTTTGAGGCCATCATTGAGTGTTCTCGTAGTCAAATAGTAAGACACTTGACCTTGGATAAACATTATAGGCATCACATTTTAATTATCTTAGTTTTATTACCTAGTTTATTTCTTTAATTATCACTTACTTGGATACTCCTTTATGCCAACCTAGGAAATAGTCATCGAGGTTACGAGAGAAGTCCCTCCATTTCCTACCCTACCTACCCGTGCTCATCACACAATGAGTTCTCATAGGAAATGCATATTCCCAACCCAACCCCAATGAGCATAACTCTACTAGAATCGATTGAGAGTTTTGGTCTTACAAGAGCTGACAAAGGCATGTGCACAAGCTCATGTGTGGGTACACCAACATCACAAGGATCATAACAAAAAGGGTTGGATGAGAACATAAGAAAAATAACACTAAATTGAAACAAGCTCGGGAGTATGGATGTGACATGTATCCCAATGCAACATAAGAACACAAAAGTGGTTGAATTGACATCCTACTATTAGTGTAAATAATTAATTACTATTTACACTTTACTTAAGTTTACTTAGGATAAATGTAATGCCTCGCTTGGAGATCCTTGGAAACAAGGATGAAATACAAGCCAAGAATTTTTTTTTTTTACAAGTATGAATGCACATGACAACATCATACAAGGATCACAAAGATCACAACGGAAGACTTCACCACAATCTCGACAATCAACAGATCTCCAAATGCCACTACCAATAGACACACATGAACCAAAGCCAACAACCACCACAAACAAGATGAGGGCACAAGAAATGACCACTCATCAACAAAACACCAAGCTGGGGTAAAATGCAGAATCCTAAAATCTGGCTAAGCCTGAAATCCTGAAGCCCTAAAAATTGGCTAAGTCTAAATTTTTGAAGCCCTAAAATTTCCTAGAATCCATAACTTATCTTTGAGAGGTCTAAAACATATCTCAAATGATTTGTCGCATATATTAAAATATATCTTAAGTATATACGTCAACTTATACTTAAACAATATATTTTAAACCCCAAGAGATTAAAACAAAAACATGAAAACTAGATTTCAAAAGAACCAATAGAATTAAAAATGCAATAGTATAGGGTTGAAGAACACCCAAAAGGGTAGGAAAATCAACCCTCAAAAATTTTTGAACACAACTAAAAGTGTCCAATGTCTACCCGCATAGGTTTTTACAAAAAACTATGTGACACTTCTTACTAAGGGAGGGTGACACTTCTCCTTAAGGTGTGCGACACTCTTTCAGTGTCGTACAACATTACTCAAGAAGGCGTGTGATACTTTATAGGATCGTACAACACTTCTCAAGAAGGCATGTGACAGTCTTCCAGTGTCGTATGACATTTCTCAAGAAGGTGTGTGATACTTTACAGTATCGAACGACACAGTTTGTATGGGCATGCGATATATTTTTATGTCGCACAATGCTAACAAAATGTTGCCCATAGAAACATGAAAATAGTTAAAGAACTCAAAAGAAAAGGAAAAACACAGAGAAAAACCTCCACACTAGGGAGTACCAGAACCACACAAATCAAGGTATGAACACTCAAAAGTAGCAACACAAAGGGGAAGAGAATCATCTAAACCAAAACAACAAAGAACGTACTGAAATAAACATCACAATGAACAAAAGCAACATTGTAAAGTATAAAAAAACCAAACTAAGTACAAGTTCCTCCCAACCGTCAATAGCATCATAAGACCATCGTGGGTCCTAGCCATCCCCCATGCGTAACATCCCAAGCCACAAACCAAATTTTTGTTACTATCATAATAGGGACATCACTACTTAAACATGCACAATATCAGCATAAGGAAATTTAACATGCTAGTGATAATACGTAAGATAATCCTACAGTAGATAACATCACCTATCACATGCTAAATAGTAGTAAGCAACAGATATACTACTAAATCAAATAACATCATCTAATCATATGCTAAACATCATGATAAGGGAATGCATCAAATAAACTAACATCATCTAAACATGATATCCAAGCATTCTAGTGAAAGCATAAATCACAAGGAAGCATACTCCAAAACCCAAAGTACCAAGTGAAGACATCCAACAACGGTCACACTAGGACAAAGATCATCTCTATACACCAATCCCTAGCAGTGGTGAAGGTAGCTACACCTCCTGACCATGTGGCACCCATAGGTCCACACCTGCCATGCTGATGGAGATAAAGATCCAACCACAAACACACAATCCAACATCCAAGGCTAACACTCACACCAGATAGTATGATAGCTGCAACCAAGAACCTAAGAAAATTCAAGGATTATACGTCCTGATCAGACACTAAAAAGGCTACTAAGTAGGGGTTGACATCACGGAGAGTTTCTTGGCATCCAAAAGCCCAAGCTAGTATAGGTAGCTACTCTTCTCAACATAAGGTGCATAACCTATGGCAACAACTCTTCATGATGGAAGGCGCACAACCCAGACATTTTATTATCTTTTATTTATTACCATCCAATGTTTTAATTTAATTTTCACTTATATAAAACTTCCTCTGCCAACTAGGAATAGTCACTAGGTTTCAGCATAGAAGCCCCCTCCATATGCCACCATACCCTACCCATGCTCATCCTACAACAAGTGCCTGTGGGCATGCATACTCCCATCCCAACCCTAATGATCATAACTTTTGAAAGTACCATAGAAGATTGGGCCTTGAAAATCACCCGATAAATGTACGCACACGTACTCGTGTGTGGTGCCCCACCATCATGAAGATCACAACACAAGGACAAGAATGAGAACATAATGCAAAGAAAACACCCAACTGAAAGCAATATGGGAATGATGGATTCTACACAAATCTCAAAGCCAATGAAACCATACATCATGAAATCACTCCATCGGCTTCAATCTGAGAGTATAGATTCTACATGAATCCCAATGATGTAACAAGACCAAAATTCATGAACTTACTCAACCGGCCTCAATTCGAGAGTATGGATTCTACATGAATCCTAGTGTTCACGAAACAAAAGCAAAGGTCTAAAAGAAACAATAACACAAGTATAAAATCACTCAACCGAACACAACATTAGGAGTACGGATGCAACATGCATCCCAATGCAACATAAAAGTGCAAAATTGGTCTAACTAATATCCAAACAAATCATCGAAGTCCATGACCCACATTGTGCTAAGAAAACCTGAGAAAAAAGGGTAGCATGCAAAATGAGGTAAAAACTCCAAATTTTGGAAAAACTACAAAATTAAAACCCATTTGACCTTTGGGCACAAAAACCCCAAAAATCCAAAAATAAATGGAATCAGACACCTTATGCAAAAATGACCAGCATAACGACGCAAAACCCCAAACCCTCATTTTGAAAAATAGGGAAATGTTCATACTTGCCCAACCAGGTAGAACTAGCATACAAAAATGTACAAGAACACTAGTTCTCAGGCTTCAAACAAATGACTACCAAAAATAGAAGCAGAAATGAAGCAGAAACAATAAAATGGGAAAGCCCTACCTCACAATCAAAAGGACAAAATGAAAAACTGAACTAGAAAATAAAACACCTACAGAAGTGGCTGAAAATCATAGCAATCCAAGGTTTCTCCAAGCTGGATCCAACGAGCTCAACCTCGCGACGATCCCATTCCCATAGCTCCCATAATGAACAAAATAGTAAATCCTCATGAAGAGAATTTTGGGTTTTCCTCTCCAACTTTCTAATTCAAAAGTGAGAAGTGAGGAATTAAATTCCTTTTTGGATACTTAATCACTTTTCGGGTGAATAATCGATTAGAGCATTTAACCAACCAATCTAGTTAAACCTCGAATCGACCCAAATGAAAATAGGCTATTCCTATAAATAAGAATTCATCTATGGAAAAGCTGATAGAAATTAAAATAAATCAATTAAAAGGCTCGAAAAACCAAAAACACATAAATCTTCTTAGTAACTTTCGCAACAATGCGAACCTCTAAATGCACAGACACACTTACTGGTCAAATCACATAATGCAAATGAGTTTGGATTTAATAGTCATTGAAAGGTTTAATTTAAAAATTTTAATAAAGGATACGTCAACCATATAAGAGTGACATTGGTAAAATATGAAAGGCTGAATCACTAACTCCATATGCCACTGCCAGGGATATAAATCCTGCACACTAAACAACACGATCAAGTGCAATTGCATATAATAATAAATCATCTAATTTAACCATTTATTTAATTATATTAAATTAATCTATTTACATCACTCACATTCACACAAAACATAGCAACGCAGGAATGAAGTAAATAATCATAGCATTAAATCCATCACCTAACATAGTCAGAGGTATGTCCAAAAACCAGATAACCAGATATCATCATAAAACACACTGTCATCTCAAAAAGGCATCATCATGCACTATGATTAACTGAATAGCATAGTAGTCTAATATCTATGATACTGAAATCAAAGTATAACACTTGACCCTCGGGTCTTATCAAATGTGATCATAACATGAGTGACATATATCTCTCTAAACAGAAATATAACAAGGTAAATGTCTGCATCACACAACCAAATAACCCAACATGAACAATCCATTCTAATTAATTAGCATTTAATAAAGATTGATTACAGAATCAACAAAAGGACACTTAAAACACATAAGCAAATATAGTCATAAACATGACTAACCACTGCTACAAGAACCTAGTCTAGTGTAGCATGGTAATAGAACATAGTGCAATCTCTGCACACATCTCAGGGTAATCATGGAACAACCTCATGATAGCACATCGATCTTGGTAACCACTAGCACAAACCTCAGTGAACCAAAAATCACAACATAATCTCAAAGATTAGACAAAAGAATAAACAAAGCAACTGATATAGAAACATAAATCCAAACACCTCGACGGTGTAGACCACTGAGGGTCACAATCATGATCCCACCACAACAAAAGATCAACAAGGTTGCATCCATTAGGATGACTTACAGAAGTCAAATGGGAGAGGCACTACAATAAATGTATTATTTTATTATTTAATAGGTTAGACACCTAGGAGTTTGTGTACTCATATGAGTTGTCATGTTGACAACACAGGAGTAAGAAACTCTAATTTAGCACATGATCTCTACAACACTTGAGTTTGCATAATCAATTGAGTTTTCATGTAGACAACATAGTTGTTCACACTCTAATTAAGCAAATGGCATCTACAACATAATTTTACATGGCACATATTTGTAGGCTTATCCTCTCATCATCACACTAAATCATGTGCTTGATGGAGGATAATCCACTATTGGTGGACATGTGCTTAGTTGTGAGGCTTATCATATTGTTAACTCCTAGTCATTCTAGAAGCATTCTAGAGGCCTTTATATTCAGGCACTCCTAGTTTACTTGTACATCAATTGAATATCATTTTGTTATTTTGATCATACTCTGTTGGTCTATTTTGTGCTAGTTATTGTGCTTCTTGATCTTGGGTAATTTTTCCCTAAGGTAAATTCTTACATGGTATCATAGCCATTTAGGCATCATTTCATAGCCATTGGAGACCACTCTTGCTTCACCTCTCTAAGGACACCTTGATTTAGATCCAAAGTATCTGTAGCTATTGAGAGCATCTAGAGCCAAAGAAGACCTCACCATTGTATTTGGAGTGTCAATCTACTAAAATCTGACTATAAATTTGCCTACCATAGGCTATAATCAAAATTGAGGCAATTTTTTTTCAAACTGGCACCCAAAGGCCCAATTTGTGAGTTCGGTATGATCATTTCAGATATCTAAATTTAATTTTTAGATCTAGATATTTTATTATTTTAGTCTCTAAAACTTCTCTACATTTTTTGGATCTACATTATTTTTTGAAAAAAATTTGGCCATCAAGCTAGTAGGAGAAATTTTTTACAAGTGAAGATTGGAGCTTGCTAGTGCTAATTAAATATTGGCATCATATTTAAAAGGTTAAAAAACCCCCCAAATCAACTTTTGTTTCACCAAAATTAGACATTTGAGGTAAAAATTAGAGTCATTTTATTTTTGGAGGTGCGACGATGGTGATTCAAAAAAAATAATTATAGAGGTGATTTTCAAAGAATGATATCTCCCTCATACAGAATTCTTTTTTCAAACAATTTTTTTTTTGTTTGTTTTGTTTTGTTTTTTTTAGGGGTAGAATTTCATGATCTACACATTGGTGTAGGATGTTTTAGACCTCTATTCCTAAATTTTTTTGCAAATCACAAATTCTAATTTTTGCAACCTCAAAGGCTTAGTATGGGCTAATCTGGACATATTTAGAGGTTCAAATTTTTTTGAAAGTGAATAATTTTTCATCTACTTTCTAGATCTGCAATCAGATTATAGGCTTGTGTGGATTGAAATATCACTTTCATAAATATATCCTTTCTTTGTGTTGTATTGCTTCAAAATTATTGTACTTCTGAGTTACATTGTAAAGTTCTAGATTTGAACTATAAGAGGAGGTTGCAAAAAAAAATTTAGAAGTCTACTAAGTCTATTTTGAAAAAGTGGCCCATTGTAATTGTACTACCTATAAAGTGCCAAGTCATGAATTAAGGGGGGTTGATTGATTATTTTTGCATTTTGGGGGGTGCATACCTACATTCATCTCATGGAGTTTTGTCTCATATGTCAGTTTGGTGATAGACTGAGGTTGACAAAGAGGAGCTATCAAAAAATGAAGTGCCTTGATAGTTGATCATCTCAGAAGAGATCATAAGTATTTCCTTATCTATGTTCAAAAGAACTATCTTATTCTTTGATCTGCCACTTGTTAAAATAATTCTGGATGTCATTTATTTTAGTGTCACTCATTCTTGCTTTGAGGTCATTGAAAATTTAAATCATCCTTATGACATTTGGATACATCTTTGGAAAGCATATGGAGATCAACCAATTCCTCCATTTCTAGAAGACATTCTATCTTTAGTCACTCTAGTTATAGTACCTTCTAGTCTAGATGAGATGATACATCCCAATACTTGTGTTGATTCTACTATTCCAGTTCCAACCATAGATACTCCTAATTTAGTGCAGCGGGAATCACCATGTCTTCCTACTTCAGCTTCATGGGATGACTTCCTTCCAAACATTGCAAGGTTTTTTGTGGAGTCACATTGACAATGTGGGAGACATTATTGATGACATCAATCTTCTCTTTGTTAAGGAGACTTCTTCACTCATTGCGAGGGCACACTCTAACCCTCAGCCACTTGAGTTGTCTTTCAAGATTGACATGATTGTGGAAATTTGTTTATAGTAGATGGAGAAGGACTCTTTCACTTATGAGGAGTCATATCAGTCTTTGGAGATTTTCTTCCAATTTCCTCAAACATCAATTTTTTTGAGGATTCTTCCTATCAGTTGGGCAACTTTCTCTACTACACCTATGGCACCATTTCTTCCTACAAGGAGGAAAATTATTTAGCTTTCTTGGTGTAGCTTCTTCAGACATCAAGGATCTTATATCATGGTTGTTCCCACATCATTAAGGGGAAGTAGTATTGCTTCTCTTGCATTATCTTCTCTCAAGATGCTTCATCATCTTTGGAGGTTGATTCAGCTTCATGTATAGACAAGTTAACCTATTTTCCACCTTCTCTTCGATATCCACTAGATTGTTTCATGGCATCTACATCAATCAAGGACTTGATGACATTATGAGTAGACTTTAGAGGTTGCATCCACACCATACTACATTTGGATCCCTCTTACATCTTCCTATCCACAATGGGAAGCATACTTGCACCTATACTCGGTGTATCTTCTTCCCAAAGGAGGAAATGTTGTTTGTAGGTATTGGATTAGATTTTCTCTTCAATCACTTATCATCAGGAGATTCTTCACTAAAGGGTGGATTTCATTGAGGGATTCTCTATTGTATATGCATGATGTATGTCATAATGGGGGGGGGTGTCTTGATTACTCCATCCATACATGCATCTTTCTCTATTGTACATATCTCTCTTTTTTTGGGGAGGTTTTTCCTATGATATTTCCCTCTTTCTCCATTTGCAAAGATATTTCATTGCATTTCAGCATTGTATTTGTACTTGGGTACCTAACATGGCCTAGTAGCTGGGACCCATTATGCATTTTTATATTAGCTTTTGTGAGCTTAACTGCATTCCCCTAAGTTGCACTTAAGAGGGGTTTGTAGTATAAATAATTAATTACTATTTATGCTTTACTTAAGTTTACATGGGATAAATGCATTATTTTATTATTTAATAGGTTAGACACCTAGGATTTTGTGTACTCATGTATAAATTGTCATGTTGACAACAAAGGAGTAAGAAACTCCAATTTAGCACATGGTGTCTACAACACTGGAGTTTGCATAATCAACTAAGTTGTCATGTAGATAACATAGTTTTTCACACTCTAATTAAGCACATGGTGTCTACAACATAATTTTACATGACACACCTTTGTAGGTTTAAGCTTTCATTATTGCTTTAACTCATGTGCTTAATGGAGGATAATCCACTCTTGGCTAGGATTAGACATCCCAAGTGTTTCTAACCCAACTCATTTGGACTCATTTAATTTATCAACCAGGGACATAAACTTGAAATGGTGTTTGCAAAGTATATGCTTCAAAATTTTCTCAACTCAAGAATTATTCTACAAAAATTCAAATGATTATGCTATAGAAAATATATGCTAAAGCTAAGAATTAAATATATTTTAAGAAAGCATGAGAATATAGTTGAGAACTACTTTAACTGCCTATGCTACAAGAATAGTCGACTAATTTTGCTATCAATGGCTACAGGAACAATAGAATCTACTCTAGTTCTATGAACTAAAGGTAAATCCTATGCTAATTAATTAGTTCACTTCTTGTGTGGGCCCCCACAGAGAAGTGAAGTAGAACTACTCAAAGATGGAAACCCGAAATGATCTTTTTATTCATAACAATAGTAAACATACATATTGATAAACAACAAGATTAAATTAAGTACTCAAAAAATAGAAAACTTCTTCCTTCTACTAGGAACCACTAATTAATTCATCCTTTGTGGAACATAGACTTCTAGTTATTTAATCACATACTAGGAACAAAATTCCTAAATCTTAGACTTCATCAACTACCAAAACAATGGATGGCATTAAATATTACAAGAGATGTATTAAATTTGGTGCCAAATAGAAGATGAATTTAGGAGTTCACAACCCCTAAATTTCCTGCTTTAACTCTTGCTTTCCTAAAAATGGGTATTGGCTATTATGGATGAAATGGTTGGTGATGTGGAATTTCATTAATGAAATTTACCACCATGTGCTTGGGCTACTGACTCTTCTTAGCTGAGTTGACTTTACCTTTAAATCTACAAAATATTAGTTCCTCCAAGGCAATAACATGCATCAAGACTAATTCAAAATATGTCATCTAAATTAGTTTACCCTATGTCATATGGCTACAGGAGAACTACCCAACCTAAGTAAGGAAGAAAAATATCACTCACTTTTGTAATAAAATGGCATATCATTTCATAGCATATTCATTTTAGTCCTCAAAAGTAATTATGCACACATTTGTCTAAAATTATCATAAACCTCATGTCCTTAAACATCAAAGTTTTTAGAAAGTTTGTAAATTCAATTGAAAATGAAATGATAAAATACACCATATTTTGGTCTCATCATTCCCCCCAACTAGAACTTTGACTTGTCCTCAAGGAAACATGAAAGTTTTGACCATTGCAGCCATTCTAAAATTTGAGGGAACACACTGTCCTTTACCTCCTATAGCGTAGTTCCAATAAAAGCCTTTACTCTTCTTGTAGCCTTCCCATTTGTGGAGCTCTTTTGTCATATCAAATTTCTCTAAATATTGCTTATTAGCAAGAAATTGGAGCAATAGCAGTGGAGGCTGACAAGTTAAAGGGATCCAATATTTTTTCCTTTCTTCCCCTAGCTTAATATACCAAGGTGCTCACCAAGTAGCCATGATAAGATTCAATGGAGAATGAGGTTCCTTCTTGTGTAGGTCTTCATTCAATCCTATCCAGCACCATTGATTTCCCTGCTTTACTATAGGAAGATCTCTTTCTGACATAGCTTCATATTCTTGATAGGCTACCTCTCTTAAAAGAGAAATAATCCAATTTCTAGATTTTGATTGAGAAACATTCAACCAATCATAGTACATTTCTCTAGAATCCTTGGCTCTGGGCCTAAGAAAAAGTAGAATTTCATACTCTAATTCTCTATACTGGTAGGCTTGATTTTCTCTGCTAACTTCATTTTGGATCGAAGACATTAATGTCTAGAGTTGAATATCACCCACATAAATTAGAGGGTTGCAATCTCTATTGGTAGAGACTACTAAATCATGTAAAAAGAGTTCATAGAGTAAATTTTTGATGGCTACAGGGGCAGTATGAAAAACTTCTAAGAATTCATAAAAAGTATTCAATGTTAAACTTTTACCTTGCATTACATAGGTCATTTGATAATTGACAAATTATTTTTTATAATAAAAATAAGTTTTGAAGGGTGCTTGAAACCCTTTACAAATCAATAAATTTTCAATGAAGCCCTAACCAAAAAAAAAATCCAACCTAAGATGAAATAGGTCATCGAATAAGACATGATAACTAGGGTGACATTAGAGATAAGAAAATACTCTTTAGCCACACAAATAGGTTTTGACTGGGCACCTACAAATAGGTTTTTAAGGGAACTTGAAACCCTAAATGAAACAATCACTGAAGGTGAAATGAGTCACTAAAAAAAAGGTGACCTATGTTGCAACACAAATAAAATAGAATACTACAGCCATAAAATAGGTTTTGACCGAGATCCTGAAACCCCCTGATGAGACACACTACAAAGAACTAAAGGCCAAAAGATAGTATAGAGAGAACTAGCCAAAGGCTAGGTATCAGACTTTTCCTTTAAAACCCTTCTTATTAGACCATAGTCCCATATCAAAAGCAAGATTGGATGGCTTGACCTTTTTTCCTTTTATTATAGTCCATCCATCCTCCTCCAAACTAGTAGCCTTTTGCCACTTAAAATTAACTCCTTTAGAGCTAGTTCTAGAAATCCCTACAACTAGGAAGAAGGTCATAGAAGAGAAAATGACAGCAGTAACATCACCTAGAAAAGGAACTACAGGAGGAACTAACTCAAAAACACTACAAATCTAAACAACATAATCAAATGGACCAGCAACCACCACTACCAATTTTGAATCTACCAACAAGATAGGAGTGGATGGACAAAAAGAGGGACCAATAGAGTCCATGCTAGAAATTGGGACAACAAAATCTAGATATAGACTAGCTTCCATCATAGAGGGAGCCAAAGGAGGGGACAAAGTAAAAGAGACAGCAGTAGGATCCACACTAGCTACCACCACAAAAGGGCTGGAGGAGGATCCTTCCCTAGAGAAGATAGTTTTTGAGAAACAATAGTAGAATCCACCACTAAAGTTTCTTGCAGAGAGTCACCGTTCCCTATAGAAGGGAACTTTTGGAATGTGTAGTGGTCTTTCGTGACCCCCTTCCACCAGCAAGGGGACATTTTTAGTCTATTAAAATATTAACTATTGGTTGTAAGCACTACAGGCAAGAAGCCCCACTATTTCACCAAGGGTCAATGGAAAAACATTCTCAATTAAGATCCATAGTAGAGAATGGCCCTGTGGGGACTTGAACCTTAGTTATAGGCCCTACAGGCAAGAAGCCCTACCATTTCACTAAAGGGACAAGCCCTTAAATTTTATTAACCCTTGGTTGTATGCACTACAGGCAAGAAGCCTCACTATTTCACCATGGGTCAATAAAAGAACATTTTCAATTAGTATCCATAGTAGAGAATGGCCCTGTGGGGACTTGAACCTTAGTTGTAGGCCCTACAGGAAAGGAGCCCCACCATTTCACCAAAGGGATAATTGACAAATTGTTCTTTCAAAACAAAGCTTAAATAGGAGAAGGAAAGATGTTAGGATTAAACCACAAATAGAAATAATAATTACATGCAAATATAATCAATAGAAGAAAAAATTATAGATCACACAAAAAAGAACACAAGGCACTGAGATTTAACATGATTCACCTAATCCTTGGGCTACATCCACCAAAAAGAAAGTTTGATATTATTATGATCTAGTGATTACAACTTAATTACAATCTATAATCCCTTATAGCTCAATACTGATGCAAGGACCAATTTTTCATCACCACTATGAAACAATCCCTAAAACTAAGCTCTTTTATACAAGTATTTTTATGCCACTTTAGGGTTACAACATGTCAACCACATGTTGGCCATACATCAGCCACAATGTTGGCCACAGCCCAAAAATAATTTGAGGCCACTGCTATGAACCCCAACGAATTTATGAAGTATGTATAGTACTTCCCTGATCAATCACCATCAACTAACAATCTCCCACTTGGGGATTGATCAGACTCCACACTAGACAACAATCTACCACTTGGAGACTAATCATGTATAGATGTTGCTACACCATGAGGCTCCCACTAGACCAAACCCCCCTAGAATCTGCTATTCATGTATTCATGTTTAGTTAAGAAGACCAAATGAACCTAAAGAGGAATTCTTCTCCCTTGTTACTACCTTTGTCAACATATATGCTGGATTTTCATTTGTATGTATCTTGTCCAACTTTAACTATCTGTTGTCTAAAACTAACTGAATCAAATGATACCGCAATTGTATATGTTTGGTCTTTGAATGCAGAGCTAAATTCTTTGCAAGATGAATGACACTCTGACTATATGTAAACAAATAATTATCCCTCTAAGGGTGTCCCCATACTTCCAAAAACAACTGAAGCCATATCATCTCCTTCGCTACCTCTATAGCAGTAACATAATCTGCCTCTATAGTGGATAAAGCATTAACCTTCTATAACCTAGAAACCCAGCTGATGGCTGCCCCACCAATAGTAAAGACATAACATGTAGTACTCTGCCTAGTATCAATATCTCCTACCAAATCTAAGTCAACATAGCCTTGAAAGTTAGTAGTAGATCCTTCAAAATGTAAACACTTATTGGATGTTCCTCTCAAATATCTAAGAATCCATTTGACTATAAGCCAATGATCAACTCCTTGATGACTCATATACCGGCTAATAACTCCCACTACATGTGCAATATCTAGCCTTGTACATACCATAGCATACATAAAACTTCCTATAGCTGAAGCATAGGGTATCTTGGACATCTTATCCTCCTCTTCTTGTGTCTTAGGACACATCTCCTTAGTCAACATCAAATGACCTAGTAAAGGTGTGCTGACAGATTTAGCATTCTCCATAGAGAGCTGTTGTAACACCTTCTCAACATAATCAGCCTAAGGTAGCATCAATTTATTGTTCTTCCTATCTCTATAAATCTTCATACCAAGGATTTTTTTTGCTACCCCCAAATCCTTCATACAAAATGCATGCGCTAATTGGAATTTCAGCCCCTTAATGTGATCCATGTTAGACCTAGCAACAACCATATCATCAACATATAAGCATAAAATAATGTAGTTATCATCATCCAACCTCTTAAAGTAGACACAATGATCTGAATGACACCTACTGTAACCATGCTCATGCATAAAACTATCAAATTTCAAATACCATTTCTGAGTTACTTGCTTCAAGCCATATAAACTTTTCTTCAATTTGCACAGTAAGTTCCCCTTACCTTTTACCGCAAATCCTTGTGGCTAAGCCATATATATCCCTTCATCTAAATCTCCATGAAGAAAGGCTATTTTAACATCAAGCTAATCTAAATGTAAATTTTTAGTAGCCACAATACAAAATAGTATGGATAGAAGTCATTTTAACAACAAGAGAAAATATCTCATCAAAATCAATTCAATTTTTCTATGCAAATCCTTTTACAACTAACCTGGCTTTAAATCTTTTCTTACCTCCATCCTCTTCTTTTAACCTATAAACCCACTTATTTTGTAAAGCTCTTTTCCCTACATGAAACTTGCATAAATTCAATGTCTTATTCTTCTGTAAAGAGCCCATTTCATCTTTCTTTGTAGACTCCCACTGAATCTTAGTATCCACCTACATTGCTTCATCATAACATTCAGGTTCACCAGCATTAGTAAGTAAAATTGAGAACAAAGAGGAAGAAAATATATTTGGAGATTTAATTTTCCTCGTTCATCATCTAACACTCACTGGTGTGTGTGGCATTTATTGTTGCAATTGTTGCACACCATGAGGAATGGTTGGAACATCATCTTTTGGAGTATCATCCAACACTACATAATCATCTTCTTTCTTCTCATGTTGCTGCAACAGATCTTTGTACAACACTTTCTCATTGAGTATGACATCCTTTCTTCTTACAATTTTATGATTTTCAAAATCCCAAAGCCTATTACCAAATTCATTAATGCCATATCCAACACATACAAATTTCTTTAACTTAGCTTCTAGTTTGGTTCAATTTTTAGAATCAATGTGAGCAAATGCTTCACAACTGAAGGTTTTGAGAAAAGAATAACTCACCTTCTTACAAGTCCATACTTCCTCTAGGATACCATAGCCCAAAGGAGTAGAGGGACCTTTATTAATCAAATATACAATAGTATTGATAGCCTCCACCCATATGTGTAAGGGCAACCCATCATGCAACCTCTTGTTCTTTGCACGCTCCATTATAGTCTTGTTCATGCATTCAACCACTCCATTTTCCTATGGAGTCCTTGGAAAAATTTTCTATCTATGAATACCATTAGTGGAGCAATAATATTCAAACTCATGATTGTAGTACTAACCACTATTATTAGATTTGAGACATTTTAATTTTTTATCAGTCTCATTTTAAACCAAGCATTTTCATTTCCTAAAAGTTTCAAATACATCAAATTTTTGTCTAAGGAAATAAACCCATAATTTTCTAATTGTGTCATCAATGAATGTAACATAATAATGAGATCCACCAAGGGAAGATACATGTGCCAGTCCCCATACATCGGTATGCACAAGCTCTAATTTCTCCTTTTTGTTTTCCTTCCTAATCTTTACAAAACTCACTCTCTTTTGTTTTCCATACACACAACTTTCATAAAAATAAATATTAACACATTTTAGACCTCATAAAAATTTCTTTGAATGAAGTAATTTTATACCTTTCTCACTAATGTGCCCAAGTCTATTGTGCCATAGTGTTGTATCAAAATCTATGGTAGCTATTTGTTCTCCCTACTCAACTATAGCAATTGTTCTTGAGCATTCATTTTTCTCTAAAACAATTAAAGTAGAAGGAACAATATGACCTGTACAAAGATATAAGGTGCCTACTTTCACACCTTTTGTTACTATAAGAGAACCTTTTGAAACCTTCCAATTTTTATCATTAAAAGTAACTACACAACCCTCATCACCGAGTTGCCCTGCTGAATTAAATTCCTACTTAGCCTTGAAACATGTCTTACCTCATGCAATAGCAATCATTTAGTCCTCTCAATTGAGACCTCCTCCCCTTTTACTTTCCTCTTTATTTCCCATAATTTCTAGAATTACTTCCGCTTTCAAATGTTTTGCCTCTACTTTGTTCATTGAAAGTAGTTCCTGATGTAGACCACCTAAGGATTTCCTATGAGTTTTCTCACTGAAAATAACACTGATCACATCATCATATTTTAGGGTACTAGATCCAAAAACAAAATTACTCACAGCCATTACCAAGCCATTCCAACTTTCAAGCAAAGAAAACAAAATCAAGAGAGCCCAAATTTCTTCATCAAAATTAATATTGATAGAAGATAACTAACTATTAATAGTATTAAACTCATTTAAATGATTTGCAACAGATCCACATTCTACCATTTTCATATTAAATGAATGCTTCATAAGAAATACCTTGTTTGAAGCAAAGAGCTTTCCATACAGTGTTGCTAGGGCTTTCATCAACTCTTTTGTTGTCTTTACTTTTGTAATATTAAATGCCATTGATGGTGCAAGGCATAATTGAATGCTTCGAAGTGCCTTTCTATCTAAAAGATCCCATTCATCATTTGACATAGATCCCTGATTCTTGGTTTTACCTTCCAACTACTTTCATAAATCCTTCTGATAAAGATAGTCTTCCATTTCCATCTTCCATAACTGAAAGTTCTGCCCATTAAACTTGCCAACCCTCAGCTTACCATTGTCTACCATTGATTGCACTCAACCATGAGACTCCCACTCAACCATGAGACTTTCCTATAGAGGATAACTGAAAAAAAAACCTCACTCTAATATCACTTGTTAGGATTACACCACGAAAAAAAATAACAATTACATGCAAGTATAACCAACAATAGAAAAAATAATAGATCACATAGAAAAGAACATGAGGCACCAATATTTAGCATGTTTCACCCAATCCCTAGGCTATGTCCACCAAACAACAAGTCTGATATTATTATGATCTAGTGATTACAACCTAATTACAATCTATAATCCCTTACAAATCAATATCACCACAAGAACCAATTTCACATCACCACTATGAAACAATCCCTAACCCTAAAGAATTTATGACGTATGTATAGTACTTCCCTGATCAGTCACCACAAACTAATAAGAGTGACAAGACTTCAATTCATGAATCATGGTAATGAAATTTATAAGTTTTCCACTCAGTTGTTCAATCTCCACATCCTTTTAATTCAATTCTTGAGTTTGATTGAAGATGGTTTAGTTGAAGATCTCTCTCTATTTTGCATTCTTCCCTCTCCTTAATTAACTAAATAGATAGCTGTGAAATAATGATTAACAATGAAACAATGGAACTAGGATGGTAAGTAACATGTGATGCAGGTGAAGGACCAAGAGGAATAACTTGCTAAGCTATAAAGGCTAAAGCATCAAATCTTTGTGAAGGAATCTATTCAACAATAGTATTAACTATTTCCAAATTTATTTTGATATCTTTTTTCATGAAATTCTCTCCTCTGAAGAACAAGAGGAGAGTTTGCAACTTCGATAGATACACTACCATCATTGCCTAAATCTATGGAAATGATGGGTGGTTGGACAGAGGATGTTTCTACTACTGCAAGCTGTATATGAGCAATGTTAGTATGCTAATAGAAACCAAATTTAAATAAAGCTTCTACAAACTAAATAAAATTCATAAACTTCAAGATAGACTAAGATGAACTCTCAATTGAAAATATGAGCCATTAATGGGCTCTCTCAATGAGAAGCTCTCTTGTTGAGTGGCTTTATCTAAATGGATAGGATGTATGCTCAATATGCTTCCAAAGGCTTCAATGGATGATTGTAGATTTTTGGTGTGGATAGATGGCTTTAGTATGGATTTGGCTCTCAAAATAGAATTATAACTTTACTTCATGGATTGTGTTATTTTGCAAAGGGGAAGGATCCAATTTATAGGCAAGAGGCTTGAGGGATTGAGGGCTAAGATGCAAGGATGGGAAAAAGCTCATGGAGGGCTTAGATTTCATGAGAGGAGAGCACATGGATTGTGCTTCCTTACAACCAATCAAGGAGTGACACATGTCACATGGTGAGAGGATGGAGGAAAGGGGAAGGATGAGTCAACAAAGGAGGCTCAAGGGATAAAATATTCATAAAGATCCTTCATAAGTGCTTTGTAAGAACATTTATGACTTTGTGGGCTTTATAAAGTTTTGTGATTGAAGATATTTGTGAGAGATACCATGAAATTTGAATTTGAGGGTTTAGGGAGGTTTTAAGCTTGCTTAGGGTTGTAAAAATGATTAGAGGAAGGGTTAGAGATGGCTTAGGACTAGGCAAGTGGATGGCAAGTGGATTGCAATTAATGAGGGTGGGTGAAGGAGGAGATATTTGTTAACTTTGGCTTGAGTTAGCAAGTCTTAACCCATGTTTATGGAATGTGACAAGGTTAGGAGGGGATTAGGATTAGGGTTAAAGACATCTTCTAGAAGAGTCTAGGCTTTGGATGAGGATGAAGACTTTCTAGAAGAGTCTAGAACTTCTTAGGATAAAATTTTATGAAATAAATAAAGTTTTATTTATTTCAAGGGTTTGGATTGAGGAGATATTTATTAAAATATTTTTAATAAACATGAGGATTAATATTTAATCTTGATTAAATATTTTGAGTTGGGATTAGGGGTAGGAAATGATGAGATTAGCCTTTAATCGAAATTAAAGAAGGATTAGAAGATTTTGGAAGAGGTTATTGGTCTTAAGAAAATTGGCCAACTTTTGGGGAAAAAATAAATAAATTATTTATTTTGGGATTTTTGGTCAAATTATTAATTAAATAATTAATAAATAAGGAAGTAATGTTTAAATAAGATTTAAACATTTTTGGGAGGGATTCCTTAATTAAATATTTTTAATTAAGATAAAGGGATTTAATGGCATAAAAATAAATAAATTAATTAAATAATTAATTAATTAATAAAAGATGATGTCATCAAGAATTTTTTAGAAAATAAAAATACTTTATTTTCTAAAGGTTTTTTAGGTGTCTACATTTTGCCCCTCTTTGATGTGATGCCGCAAGTGGCATGACATCAAAGATAAGAAAATAAGATGCCCAAGGCTAGAGCAGAAGAGGAGAGAATGGACTATAAGATGCCCCCTCAAGAAGGCAGTGGGGAGAGAAAGCAAGGCTCGATGACTTCTTGAAAAGTACAAGAATCCGAGATGAGCAAGAAGACTCAGATTTTCTTAAGAGAAGAGGTTTGGTTAGCTCAAACTCTCACTACGGGAGAATGATAAAGGCAGAATCAGAGGCACAAGAGGAAGCAAGCTTAAGATCTCAGGGATTGCAGAGGATGAAGGAGCGGAGCGCTATAAAAGAAATTTAGAATGGGAAGATGGATGAGGAGATTAAAAAAAGCTGATGCAATAGGATTTCAAAGAGTCAAATTGGCAGAAGATGGGTTTCGGAGATCCCTAGGACTAGGATTGTGGATCTTGAAAGATGAGGCTTGGTGGATTGATTTGGATTGGTGGATCCTTAAGACTAGGATTATGGATCCCTAAAGCTAAAGGTGAGGAGTGATTCAAAGAGATACTGATGCATGAGCTAGGGTAGGAGAGATGGATGTTGGATATGGATGGGAGATAATGGAGATGAAGGAAAACCATTGAAGCTTTTTGAGCGGGGGGATACTTCAAAGAGAAGTACCACCATGTAGTTGAGCACTAGATCTTCTATAGGACTGTTGGTTAATTGCCAAGGTTACCAAGAACATCAAGGCCTTTTCACCAACTTTCCAGAGGACTGACGAACTGACTCAAAACAAACATGCAAGGATTGCCCTAGTATCACACATGAATCCCAGAGGAAGCAGTGTGGAAACGACACTGGGTAACCCACAAGCAAAAAAGAAAACAAGCAAAAGACATGATCAAGACCTTATGCTCTGATTGCCCCATTCATAGTATACCATGATATGGAAGATCGTGGCAACCTTGAGGAGGGAACAAGGAGATTTCTTGGAAAAGATATTTCAAGACCCAATAGGGAAGAGTCCAAATCAAAAGAAAGTGAAAATCCAAAAGAGAACTGTTTGCTAACGAGATGGGTAGGACGAGGTACTAACAGACCAAGATCAGACATGAGGAAAGCTATATCCTACAAGGACCTATCAGAGAGCACCTAAGCTGGTGGATTTGGATGAGTTATGCATATGGCAAGCTGAACTAAGAAAGATAACACTTTGGTGATAGGAAATCCAGCTAAAGGATGCATTGGAATAGCTAACCAAGATGTGCGATGGGTGCAAGATGCTAATCAAGGACGAACTGACATGAACGCTGGATAGATGCAATGGTACTAAGCTAAAGAGGATGTACAAGCTGACAGACAAAGATATTTACAAGTGAGCTAATCAAGATATGGTACAAGCTAACGGACCAAGATAGTTACAAGCAGGCAAAAGCTCAGGATGATAGGATAGCGGGATGGTTCGATGTTGTGCAAAATGCAAAAGCTAAGGGTGGGGTGATAGCAAAAGATATGGATTTGGCAGGATGCATCCAATGATGATGAGAGATTTTGTGACCAAGGATAGCTAGAGGAGCAGGATGAGATGGCTAGATAGGATGGTAGATAGCTAGGATTATGATGGATATAAAGAGATGAAATTGGGTTTGCATGAGGATAGCCTAGAGCTAGATACCAATGACAAGGGAGGATGGACAAGACAAGATCTCCAAGGAATATAGTGCCTCCAATTAGAAGATAACATGCGGAATGAGGTCTTATGATGGATGTGATAAGATTGAAGCTACGATGGAAAAAGCTGAAGGGGCTAGGGAGATGGATGATAGCTGAGATGATTGGCTGAAGCTACATAAGATTAGTGGATGGTGTGAGATGGAAGCTAGAGGATGGAGGATAGGTGGATAGATTGGAATATGGAGTTGGATGTCAAGAGATGACCAAAAGCATGAGGGTGATAGGCTAAGCTAGGGATGGCAGGATTACGCATGATGCTTGGTTGCCAAGTTTTCATCATGGTACTTGTCCAAGGCGCTTGAATTGCCAAGTTTTCACCAGTGCAGGCTTTATTTTTCTTTACATTTTTGACTTTTTGAATTTGGACTTAGCTGGAATGATTTTGTCTTTCTTCAGCTATTTTGGCTTTTTTTGGATTTTTCACTGCCTGTTGGAATGTTCAATTTTGTTGCTAGCTGTCGGTACACCGGATGTGTGATTTATGCAATAGATCGGATTAGATGGGATTGATGGTAGGAGATGGAGGGATGAAAATGCTAGAAAGGAGCATGAGATGGGGATGCTTGCAAGAGCAACATTGGCACATGTTGGAACGGGTGTGAAAAGAGCATATGGGGGATAGATGGTAGATGCGGGCGTGATGGAGGATTTGTGGAAGCGTGCTTGGGGATATAGGCACCAAGAATGGAGTTAGGAGATGGGGGACATGAGTCACTAGATGGGGGATTAGCAATGGTGGATGTCATTATGCATTGGGTTTCAACTTTTTTCTTGGGGATCCACATGGTTTTGGATTTTCTTTTCATAGGCTTTTGCATTGTTTTGCATTCTTTGATTGGATTTTGCCTTTTTGGAGTATGTCTTTTAGAATAGACATATGATTTCCTAGGATGTGGATTTTTAGCTTTATGGATTTTGAAGTTGGCATTCACATTGCCATGGTAAGCTTTGGGAAGATGGTTAGGAGAAGCTTTGTGAGATGGAGAGGATATGAAAGAGCATGTAGGGGGATGATGATGGATGATGTGCCCTGATATGTGCCTTTGTTGATCTTGCATAGAAATGGATGGAATAGGATTTTTATGATGGCTGATAGGAGGATGGAGGATGGTAGATTTTGGGACATAGGGACCCAAAATGGATTTAGCAGATGAAGGGGGGATATGGTAGGTTGTTTTGGGTTGCAAAGATGGTGGAGGGGGGCTCACATAAGATTTCTTGAAGGAGTGATGGGAGGCTGGCATGGTGGGCTTGGAGATAGGCTTGGTTTGGGGGTGTGGTGTACCAACACCTTTAGATGTTGAGCCTTTGGATACATATCCAAGACCATGAAATCCTAGATTTTTTTGTGGAATAATAGGCTCTCTGATTTCTTGTTCTTGTGGTCCTAAACCTTGACCTTGATAATGCCATCGATTGAGCATTTGAACAAGCTGAGGAAAATTTTTGCTTGAAGAAAATGGTAGAAGTGATTTATTAGGTGTATTGCAATGGGGAGATATTGTTCTTAATTCTTCTGCTGAGAGAGGGCCACCATGGATGAATGTAAGTGAACCAAGAGGGTAGATTATAGATGGTGGAATAGCTTGGATAGGTGGTAAGATGGAAGCATGGAGCGGGGGAGATCGAAGGATAGGATCTTGATGTAGCTGGTGGGATGACAAGATATCTTGTAGTGGAGGAGATATGGCTCAAGGTTTTGGAGATGGAGGAGATGGTGACTGCACTATGGATGGAAGACATGGTACGATGATATCTTCATTTATGCTTTGGGGGATGTCAACATGCTTTTGGGCAGGATCTTGATAGGATTGGTTTGGAGTGGATGGTGCGATAGGAGGTGAAGGGATGGATTCTTCAAAGGCAGTGGATGGATAGATGGGAGATTCAGTAGTGGAGATGGGTGAGTAGAAGATGGATGCATAAGGGTCATTACGAGAGATTTGGGAAATGATTGGAGGCGATGTGGATAGGATTTGGAGGGATTTGACAGGTGGTGGGATTTTGATGCTTGCGGGAAGTGGAAGGATTTTAAGAAATTTGATGGATGGTATGGGGATGATAGCTATGGGAGATGGAGGTGATATTATAGATGGGGAAGCTTCATTACTGACTACTTCATATGGTTGGATTAGATGACATGGCTTATCGACTGTTGGAGGCAACTTTTCTTGTATTTCCTCTAGGAGATTCCTTGGAGACTCATGTGTTAGATGTGGAGGTAGATTGACAGGAATAGCTAGTGTGATGGGGGTGGAAGATTGGAAGCTTGGTTGATTGGGTAATGGAGGGGAACCTAGAATATCAGATGGCATGACTAGATAGTTTGGAATAACCCTTGGATTTTGGGGGATGTTTGGGTGAATGTTTCTAAGGCTTTCAATATACCCGTCATAGTCAACAAGATTTTCATCATCATTGGAATAGGAGGTGGCAGGAGCAAGGACAATGCGACCAAACACATCATGATAGGATTGGTACTACATGCTTTGATGATGAGTTTGATTGGGATGGGGTCTTGCGTATGGATGAACACGAAAGCTCATGGTTGGATTTGGGTTAAGCACAGATTTTGGATTGGCTGATGAAAGATTTCCTAGGGAGAGTCAAAGTTGCATGACAGACCTAAGGAGGATTGGCTAGACATTTTTGGCTTTCCTGTGGATGGAAGACTTCAAGGGCATGCTGTCAAAAAGTGAGAGTTTTGCTTTCCTATGCACTAGATTGGTGGAGATTGTGTCAACCTAAGAATAGACTAATGATCCTATGGGCATGACACGAGATTGATCACTTGTGGATCCCAACCTTTAGCTCAAGGTGATGAGGGATAATAGGTGACAAAGCTAGATTACCCTAGACAAAGCTCTGTCAAAAGGATAACCGTGGTGAGGCTGGTGGATTGGTCGGATTGATTGGATAACAAATTCTAGCAGAATGACAACAACTCTCTAAAGGCTTGGGTGTGATTTTGGATTGGGTTTCTAGCTGGCTGGGGGGGATGATTTGGAGAGACTTTGGATTTGGGATTGTTCTAAAGCAAGGAACTAGATAGATTTGGTTGCAGCGGGGGAGCTTGGATGATTTTCTAATGAGGCAGTGACTATGCTAAGTATGCCTTGAGCTGGAATATTTTTGCTTTTTTGGGATTTTGACCAAAGTTGGCAAACATTCGTTCAAAAGCTATGAACAAACAAGAAGACAAAAGTTATGAGCAAGCACGTCAAACACACCAACATCCTAGGAAGCTTTCTGCAAGGATGAAATTTGTTATAGCTAGGGAGTCCTCGATATACGCAAGGTACATGAGGCCCAAATCCATAGATGAAACCAAAAAGATGTCACACAGCCGAGAGGAGCGGTAACCCACTTCTCCTCTTTCACTTCTCAAGGGTATAAAGTTCCTTGAGGCTTAGCCCGAGTGACAAAATTTTGATCCCAAGAGAGGTGTCTTTGGATTCACCTCTTGATCTTTATACTCCGTCGGAACGTTGGAGTTGAGGTCGTCCCAAGGGGTGATGAAATCTCCAAGCAGGCCTCCTAAAAAGTGTAAAACAAGACCACATACATGATCTTGGGCTTTAAAAGACATGCGTTCATTCCAATTGATGATTTAAATTTTGTAAGCTATGATTGAAGACACTTGTGATTATGGCATACAATGTTCATTCCAATTTGACAGCGTCATTAGCATAATGAAAGTTGAGAGATCGTCAACATAAGAAATGCGAGCACCATTGAAAATGCATCAAAACCATGCGATGTTCATTGATTTTTAGGCATTCAAGATTGAGTGTGAGTTTATTTTAAGCCCAAAGCAAAGATGTGTGAGACTCAATTTGTCAAGCATGCGCCCGGAGGCCCTCCACGTCAATAGTTGTTCAATTTTAGTACCCAAATGAAGTGTGATCGATTTAATCTAGATTTTTGGTCATTTAAGAATTTTGATAAAGTTAAAGCAAACGTTCAAAGACCAAGTGAGTGAGTTAGATTGTGGAACATTTAACACCTTTTTCAAGTAGACCCATCCCCATGAATGGCACTGAGATTGCAACCCATGGTTAATATTTGATGGGTGATTAGAAAAGAGGTGAGTCCAAGGAACTACTCAAATTGATTTTTTCAAATTTTTATTTAACTTAACAAAGTCTCTTATATATCCAAAAATCAAACTTAACCTAGATTGCATGTGAAAAAGAGATTTTTTTTGTTCAATTTTAGAAGCTCCAAATGAAGTGTTTGATATTGCAATGGTTAATTGATCCTTGGCATTCAAGATTGGATTTGTTGTTTTAATCATGCATTCAAGGAAAATTTGATTTTAATCCATCGCATTCAAAATTGTGTTTAGCAACATGCATTCAAAGACAAGTGATTAAACATTCAAGTTTTTTCCTTTGAGCATTCAAGATTGAGATTTTGTGTTTTGTTTTAAGAACTTTGAAGTGCTTTGTTTTAACCTTAGATCATTCAAGATTGTTTTGGACTCAAAAGTGAAAATGACTCTTTGGACTTTGGTTTTCATTCAAGATTTTGTGTTCTAGTTTGCATATTTTAAGCCCAAAAATGATATTCCTAGATTGTTTTGATGCATAAAAAACCTAAGAAACATTCAAGATTTTTCAACAAGACATTTGTTTGGAACAAATAAAAAAGCTTTTAGGAAAATTTTTGGCAACCATTTAGGACTCTTAGTTTTCATGAGATTTTTAAAAGAACTTTAAAATATTTGCAAATGAGGTTCATTTTATCCTTGATTGATGCTTTGAGTTTGATTTAGATTTTAGTGTGCACTTAGTATTGATTTTGAACCTTTTGAAATGGAAACTTGGAGTTCTTTTTAAATTCCCAAAAATTAAGTGTTCCTAATTTTGCACGAATGCATCTAAAACCTTGATGTTGCAAGGATGCAAATGATTGGATTGGTTTAGTTTCACTTGTTAAAAAAAAATTTCTTTTTTGAAATTTTTTAATTTTTCAATGGATTTAAGTATGATTTGGGGGTTCATTTTAAGCACTAAAAAGAAGTGTGTATGATTTTGCTTCCTTAAAAAAAATGGCCAAGATCTCCCACAAGAAGAAGAAGAAGAAGTAGATGGAATAAGAAGAATATAGACAAGAAGAGGAAGAAGAATTTAAAGTTCTTTGTCCACCTATAAACTTAAAAAATTTGCAAACACTATGAGATAGATTATG
The DNA here is from genome assembly GCA_028749045.1 of Cupressus sempervirens. Classification (NCBI taxonomy): domain Eukaryota; kingdom Viridiplantae; phylum Streptophyta; class Pinopsida; order Cupressales; family Cupressaceae; genus Cupressus; species Cupressus sempervirens. The sequence goes on along the minus strand of CM053785.1, from coordinate 128,440,143 downwards.
CATTCCTTTGTCTTCTTCATGCTCATGTGGACCTACAAAACCAATTTATACAATCCTACAAATCACAAAAACAAGTAAAATTAGTCAAAATCAGCAAATGACATACAAAACTTGACTAAAAAAGCTAATGAAGATGACCAATGTGGGGTCCCACCGGGTGTGCCAAAATGTATATGAGCAATGTTAGTATGCTAATAGAAACCAAATTTAAATAAAGCTTCTACAAACTAAATAAAATTCATAAACTTCAAGATAGAGTAAGATGAACTCTCAATTGAAAATATGAGCCATTAATGGGCTCTCTCAATGAGAAGCTCTCTTGTTGAGTGGCTTTATCTAAATGGATAGGATATATGCTCAATATGCTTCCAAAGGTTTCAGTGGATGATTGTGGATTTTTGGTGTGGATAGATGGCTTTAGTATGGATTTGGATCTCAAAATAGCATTATAACTTTACTTCATGGATTGTGTTATTTTGCAAAGGGGAAGGATCCAATTTATAGGCAAGAGGCTTGAGGGATTGAGGGCTAAGATGCAAGGATGGGAAAAAGCTCATGGAGGGCTTAGATTTCATGAGAGGAGAGCACATGGATTGTGCTTCCTTACAACCAATCAAGGAGTGACACATTTCACATGGTGAGAGGATGGAGCAAAGGGGAAGGATGAGTCAACAAAGGAGGCTCAAGGGATAAAATCTTCATAAAGACCCTTCATAAGTTCTTTGTAAGAACATTTATGACTTTGTGGGCTTTATAAAATTTTTTGGTTGAAGATATTTGTGAGAGATACTATGAAATTTGAATTTGAGGGTTTAGGGAGGTTTTAAGCTTGCTTAGGGTTGTAAAAATGAATAGAAGAAGGGTTAGAGATGGCTTAGGACTAGGCAAGTGGATGGTAAGTGGATTGCAATTAATGAAGGTGGGTGAAAGAGGAGATATTTGTTAACTTTGGCTTGAGTTAGCAAGTCTTAACCCATGTTTATGGAATGTGACAAGGTTAGGAGGGATTAGGATTAGGGTTAAAGACATCTTCTAGAAGAGTCTAGGCTTTGGATGAGGATGAAGACTTTCTAGAAGAGTCTAGAACTTCTTAGGATAAGATTTTATGAAATAAATAAAGTTTTATTTATTTCAAGGGTTTGGGTTGAGGTGATATTTATTAAAATATTTTTAATAAACATGAGGATTAATATTTAATCCTGATTAAATATTTTGAGTTGGGATTAGGGGTAGGAAATGATGAGATTAGCCTTTAATCGAAATTAAAGAAGGATTAGAAGATTTTGGAAGAGGTTATTGGTCTTAAGGAAATTGGCCAACTTTTGGGAAAAAAATAAATTAATTATTTATTTTGGGATTTTTGTCAATTTATTAATTAAATAATTAATAAATAAGGAAATAAAGTTTAAATAAGATTTAAACATTTTTGGGAGGGATTCCTTAATTAAATATTTTTAATCAAGATAAAGGGATTTAATGGCATAAAAATAAATTAATTAATTAATTAATAAATGATGATGTTATCAAGAATTTTTTAGAAAATAAAAATACTTTATTTTCTAAAGGTTTTTTAGGTGTCTACACAAGCTAACATTCTGCACTTTCTTCATTTCAACTATCTTCAATGATGATCTTATCCTTGTTAGAAGAAGAGGATTGCTCTTTTTCAATAGTTACATTTTTGGACAAAGGGGATTGAAAAGACACACCCTCATCAAATTTTACAAATGATTGGCTCGTTCAAGTTCTATGCCTAAGGGTTACTTTTGCTACCTTTGAAGCTGTAGGAAGTTCTAAAGATGTTCCTGTACATTTCCTTTCTTCTTCTTATAAACCCTATGAAACATAGGAGAGCTAGTATTTGGGGTTAATTTAATTTTCCTTTTACCCTTATCAGATGTTGGATCCAACCCAGAGGTAGAAGCTATGGAAGTGGAGATTGGGGTTCTATATGACCTCTTTGGTCTTAATGAGGAAGAGCTTGGTGTTAGGTTTATAGGATTTTCTTGAGATTCTGTTTCCTCTTCAACTTGCTCCATAGGTTTCATAATAGGGTTTTACACATTGTTTGAAATAAAATCATCCCAAGATATCCCAAGTTGTTCCCTGAGGGATTTTTCTATGATGAGCTTAATAAAATAGTGGTTTGAAACATATTTTGGGGTTCCTTTTTGCACTATAGTGACTCTTTTAAACAAAATTTGATACCTAAAATGAGGAACATTCAAAGGGTAGTCATCATGTCTTAGGAAGCTCAAAATTTTGAAATTCATGTCATGCAAATATGAATGTCTCCCCTCACAAGGAAAATATCTCACAAGATAACACATTGGTTAAATAGTTCTAGTAAAGATGTGTGGATTGTACCTTGTTTCTGGTCTATCTAAAGCCATGGGTCTATGTGCATTGTAAATTGGGCTCTAGCTGACACTGAGTCCAATGTGTTTGAAAACTCCTCCCCTGCCAGACGCAATTCTATTATCTCAGCTATAATTTTGGGTGAAAATGGAAAGCTTATTCCTTTGACTATGACAAAACCATCCCCTAGTGTTTAAAAAAATTCTAAGGTAAGCTCCTTATCCTATGTAGATAGTTTGAACATGTAATTAATCCACCCCCTAGCTTGAAATGTAGGTAGGCAAACTAGGTCTCCCAAAAATGTTGTATGGTTAGCTGGTTCTCTTCTTTTCAAATCACACCTCATTGTTTCTCCGAAGTGATTACAGGAGTAATTTCAAAAATGGAGAATCTTGGAACAAGACAAGAAGAAAAGTGAGTAATTTTTTAATCAAATGAAATTTTTCAACATTTAAGATCACTTAATTTTGCATTAAGTATCTTAGTTAAAACTCGTACTTACCAATTTGCAAAATTGTGCAACATAAAGGTAATTGTAACATCACATCATTCCTTTTATTGTGTGGTGGCATATAAAGAATAGCACGAACATTTAATGATCACAAAAGAATGAATGAAATATAATACCCCTCCCCCCAACTAAATTAGGCAATAGCTCCTGCAATTGCTTGTGACAACGGTAACTAAAAGTAGAACAACACATTAAGAAAATGTTTGAACTTGAGTATGTGTACAAACCTTGTAATTTGTGTTGTTAGATGATACCATCATGCAAGATGATGAAGGATGAGCTGAGTTGGAAGATGAGAAAAAGTGGAGTGAGGTGGAATTATTATGAAGAAAATACTTTCACAAAGAAAGTAGTTTATTATGATGAGTGAAATAATCTTAGAGAGAGGATGAAAAATGAGAAAGAAACTCATCTATAGTTACTATAGGAATTGTAGGATCAATAGATGGATGGAATTACTATAGGAACTCTTCATGACTAGATGACTTATTGTAGAGTCTTAAGTGGTGCCCATTAACAAGTAGTTTAAAGTGAAAAAGATTAATGTTAGAGAGATACATTGCACCATTCTCAAACACAAAAATGATTTCATATGGTCCAAGCCAACTGGTTTGGAATTTTCATAAAGTTTTATGATAATGTGAGTCATATAGTAGGGCCCAGTCTCCAATAGAAAAATTCTTGTCTTGGATGAACTTGTAATGCCATTTCTTTCACTCATGTTGAATTATCTCAATATTATTTAGGGTAGATTTGTGTTATTCATCAAGGACATTTAGCTGTAGTAACCTATCTTCTTGAGCCTTTGAAGGATCAACATCCAATTCCAAAGCAATTTTTAAAGTCTTGAGCTCAAATTCTATAGGCATGGAAGAAAATTTACCATAAAGTAATTCAAATAAGATAAATTAAGTGGTGCTCTTCCATGTAGTCCTATAAGCCCAAATTGCTTGAGCAAGTCGGGTAACCTTGTGTCATTTGTGCTTAGCAATTGTCTTGGTGAGGATTGCTTCTATCTCTATTTTTTATTTCTACCTGACCATTAGCTTGAGAATCATATGGGGAAGATGTACCATGATGCATCATGTACTTCTTCATCAGTTCTACAATTAGGTTGGATGTGAATTGAGCTCCTTGGTATGTGACAATTTCTCTAGGTTCTCCAAATCTAGTGAATATGCATTAATATAGAAAATATGCTACTTTGTGATCTTTGGCATGTGTCATTATTTGTGCTTCAACCCATTTAGTTGCATAATTAGTACATACTAAGATGCATGATTTTCCATGAGAAGAGGGTTCTATTGGACCCACAAAGGCAATACCCCACTTGTCCAAAAGGCATGACCACCACTTGTGGTTGTAGAGGCATTTCATTAGATTTATGGTCCTTCCCATGCATTGGCTTTGATCACATCACCTTGTATACTTTTTTTCTTCTTTGTGGAGAGTAGGACAATAGTATCCAGTTGTTAAAATCTTGTAGGTTGTTCTCTCTACTATAAAATAACCCCCACATGGTTCATCATGGCATGCCTACAGGACATCATAGGTTTCAACTTTCCTCACACACTGGCAAGTTACTTGATCTAATCCAATGTAGAACATCAATCCAACTATCCATGAGAAATTGAAACTCTTTTCCATCGAGAGATGATGTTGCTTGGGTGAAAAGTGTGGTGGTGTTCTTCCTATAGTAAGGTAATTTGTTATATCTATGAACCATGGGTTATAACTTGCTATTGAAAATAGATGCTCATTAGGGAAGCTATCATCTATGGCTATAAGATCATCAAGTACTTAAAGTCATGATAGAAAATTTGCTACTACTTTGGCTCATCCTAGTTTACCTATTATCTTGACATTAAACTCCTACATGAGGAGTAGCCAATGTGCTAATCTATCAGAAATAATAGGTTTGTTCATCAAATATTTTATAGTAGAGTGATTAGTGTAGACAAAAACCTCATAGCTTGTGATGTAATTCCAAAATTTATTAAGTACATACACAACAACAAGCAATTCTTTTTTAGTGATAGTATAATTCAGCTCATCACCCTACAGATTCTTACTAATATAGTAAATGGCATGCTCAACAGTACCTTATTTTTGTCCCAAAACTACTCCTAAAGTAGTATCAGATGCATTAGTGTGAATGTGAAAAGGTAGCTTCCAATCAGGTCCTCTAAGAATAGGTGTTGTAGTCAAAACATCCTTCAATTGTTGGAATGTTGATTCATAGTCTTCTATCCACTCAAATTCAGCTATCTTCTTGAGTAAGTTCTACAAGGGGGTAGTAAGCTTATTGAATTTTTTGATGAACCTCCTATAGTAATCAGCATGTCCAAGAAAGCTTCAAACATTTGTTTGCTTGGTTAGTGTTGGTATATTAGTAATTATAACAATCTTTGTAGAGTCCACTCGAATTCCATAAGAGGAAAGGTAGTTGCCAAGAACAACTCCTTCTTCCATCATGAAATAACACTTCTCACTATTAAAATAAAGGTTGTATTCTTGAAAAAAAATTAACACCTTCTCTAGGTTGGCATGAGTTTTTTCAAATGTGTCACCATAAGTGGTGAAATTATCCATATAGATTTCAACACAATTAGTAGCTATGTCAGAAAATATGCTATGTAACGCTTGCTGAAAAGTTGTAGGTGCATTACATAATCCAAATGTTAAGATAGAGTAAGAAAATGTTTTTGAATGGACAAGTGAATGTTGTCTTATCCTAATCTTCTAGAGAGATCTAGATTTGATTATATCAACTAAAACCATCTAAAAAATGAAAAAATCTACTTCTTGCTAGGTTATCCAATACTTGATCAATAAATGGCAAAGGAAAGTGATCCTTTTATTTGGCTTTATTAAGCTCCTTGTAGTCTACACATAATCTCCATTTTTCTCCCTTCTTTGGAACAATAACTAGAGGTGACACCCATTGTCTATCAGAAATAGGATAGATAAATCCAACACCAAGAAGTTTTTGTAACTCTACTTTGACTATATCTTTTAATGTTGGGTTTGCTTTCCTCTAGGGTTGTCTCACTAACTTACAATTTGAATTAATAAATATCCCATATATACAAAGACTAGGATCTAAGCCCTTCATGTTAGTATAGTCCCATACAAAAGGTTGCTAACTATCTTGCAATATTTTAATGGGACTTTTCATCTGAGATGTAGTAAGGTCATTATTGATATTCAGCTCTTTTCCTACAACAATCTCAAATCTCTTTACCTTATCTATCTTTAAAATCTCTACTATTGAAAAAGATTTAATTTCATGGAGTAATAATGTATGAAGCTAATCAGGTGCTACAAGAGATTGAGATTGAAATGCATCATATTTAGGCAATACAATTTGTAAGGATCCAATAGGATTTGCAGAAGTGGACTCCTTAGAATCATACTGATTAGTAAGGATTGTAGTTAGTAAATCTTCTTCTTCTTGGGATACAACAAATCGGTTTCTCTCAAGCATCATGAGTTGTTGCACAAAATTAATTTCTGAAGGATCATCACCAAGGTCTAGTCAAGAAACTTGGTCAAGATATAGTTGTGGTTATGCAGGAGAGTACAAAGTTAACTTTTTAGTCTTGGCACCATCTAATATTGTCATTTCTCCTAATCGACATGCAATGCATGCATCTATAGTGGCCAACCAAGGTCTTCCTAAGATTAATGGATATCCTCTAAGGGTGCCTCTAGGTGATAGTACAACAAAGTCTAAAGGAAAATCTAGGGAATCCAAGGTTATAATGATATCTTCTATCATACCATTAGGCTTGACAATTGAGTTTTATGCTAATTGAAGTATTGTAGGAGTGTCCTTTAATCCAACAATGCTAAGTCTTAACAAGACTTCTCTAGTCATGACATTAATTGATACTTCTAGATAAATCAAAACATTCTAAATTTGGATGCCATTTATGTGTATGGTAACCACCAAACTTCCTGGGTCAAAATAATTAGATGTCAGGCTTTGCCTAACATTAAATTAGAAAGTTTTCCCAACACATGGATAGTAGGAGGATTCTTTTTCTTTCTACTAGACTACTTGACACATGCTTCCTTTAAAGCTTTATTGTAAAGGGGAATCTCGTTAAGCACATCCAATAAGGGAATATGTATAGTCATTTGTTTAAGTTGGCCTAGGAGATTAGTTGTTATAGGATTTGGTTTAGATGGAGTTGCAAGAACTAACCTTTGTGGATATGGAGGAGTAGATGTTTGTGGGGGAATTAAAGCATCAAATTTTATTTTTTTTGAAACATTTTCAATATCAATGACCTCAATTATTATAGGTCCTTTAGGTGGAGAAGACTTGGTTCTAGACCTTAGATGAATATCATTTATCTGCAAAGAGTAAGCCTATTGCTTATTGTTGGGATTTGGTTATGGTTGAGCAAGAACTTTTGGTTGGTTCTATGGGCTAACATTGGTTGCAAGAGGTAGAGGCATCAGGGCTTTTTGCTAAGGTGGAGGCATCAGGGCTTGCTATTGAGGTGGTTGGTTAGGCCCCCATTGGGGTGGTTGCTATCAATTCCCCTGGTAGATAGGTTGTTCATTAGGGCCCCACTGAGGATACTAGTTATTTTATTAAGGTGATTGATTTTTTTTGGTGGATACTGTGTTGGTTGTTGGTAGGCTTGGTTATACTAGGGCTACTAATTGGGAAAATTATTGTTCCAATTCTATCCTTGACGGGTAGAATTTGGAGCAATAGTGCCTTCCCATTGATTTTTATTATAACAAAAATTATTTAGAGGGTCTTGAGGCATACCTTGTCTCTAAGCCTATGGTCATCTTTGAGCAACATAGATCACTTCTCATGTATCCTCATCAATCACTTTGAACTCAATGGGCATTGGTTGTGCATTCATGGCTACAATGGTCTTGCATGTGCAATTCTTCTTTCTTTCTCTACAACAAGAGTAGAATTTAGTTAGCATAGCATCAGCTTCATACTTTTTCCTCTAGGCTTTCATGGTATCCAACTGACTAGTGACATCATTAATGATATCTTTCTTGAAGTCAAATAGTAGGTTAGATAACTCCAACTTAGATACTCCTGACCCACCATTGGTCAAGTATGTGGTAGGCTCCTTAGTCCTCTACCTTTCTTCATAATAGCTCTTGAATAGTTCTAACATATCTCCTTGATTTCATTCCAAGTCCTTTGTGTAACATCTCCTCCAGCCATTAGGTCCAAGGCTTCCATGCATTCTTCTTGCACACCTCTAAGAAAAAGATGCTTCTTAGATTCTTCATTTAAGTTATGTTGTGTGTTCCACTGCACATTGAACAAGAATCTAGAAACATAGTCTTCCAAGATTTCATCCTCCTTCTATGAAATTTCAAAAATTTCATCCCCCTTCATATCTTGACCTCTGCAATATTCTTTATATTTTTGAAGAAACAAATTACTCATTTCATTCCAATTTTCTATAGCATTTACACCCAACCATATGAACCATCTTAGAGCAGCCTCCTTAAAAGTAGAGGGAAACAATTTCAACTTACGAGCATCAATGGTGTAATCATAGCTCCTATGGAGAATTTCAAACTCAAAGAGAAAGGTTTTTAGGTCTTCTATAATGAGGCCATAGAATTTTGGAAGGGTAGTAGCAGGTATGTTCTTTAAATTTTGATTCCTTTACTGAGGTGGAATAGGAAAAGGAAATGTAGGCATAGAAATTATTGGAGGAAGAGGTGGTTCTTAATATATAACAATGGCTAGCGGATTATCTTGATATATAGGCTCAACAAAAAGTTCATTCAAGTGGAGTGATTCTTCTGAAGATGAAGAAGGTATTTCAGCTTGAATATCAACAAATAAATTTTCAAAAGGCTCATCTTCATCATTCTCTCTTTGGGGTTCATCTAGTTCAGGATGAACATCATTGGATGGTTCTTCTTGATTATCATGAGGAAGGAATCTCCACAGGTGTCTCTTCTTCTATGCATAACATGCTTCTTCAATACTAAATTCTATTCTATAGGGAATAAAAGTACAGCTATAAAGATTGGTTTGAATTAACACCATCCTCAACAATCGCACCAAAAATGATTGGCCAAAGAAAGAGATCAAAATACTATAGCAATGGATTGCTTAATTTAGGATTGGACATCCTGAGTGTTTATATCCCAATTCATCTAGACTCATTTAATTTATGAACTAGGGACATAAACTTGAAATGCTGTCTATAAAGTATATGCTTCAAACTTCTCTCAACTTAAGAATTATTCTATAGTTATTCAATTGATTATGGTACAATAAATCTATGCTAAAGTTTAGAATCAAATCTATTTTAGCAAAGAATTAAAATACAACTGAGAACTACTTCAACTACCTATGCTGTAGGAATAGTCCACTAATTCTACTATCAATGGCTTTAGGAATAGCAAAGTCTACTTTAGTTCTATGAACTGAAGGTAAATCCCATGCTAATTAATTAGTTCACTTCCTGTCTGGACCACCACAGAGAAGTGAAGTAGCAAAACTCAAAGATGGAAATCTGAAATGATCTTTTTATTCATAAAAATAGTAAACATACATACCAATTAAAAACAAGATTACATTTAGTACTCAAAACTTCAAAAACTTCTTCCTTCTACAAAAAATTGCTAATTAATTCCTCCTTCTTGGAACATAGACTTCCAATTATTTAAGCATAAACTAGGAATAGAATTCCTAAATTTTAGACTTCATCAACTACTGAAACAATGGGTGACATTGAATATTACAAGATATGTATCAACTTTAGCAGCAAATGGAACATGAATTTAAGAGCTCATGACCCCTGGATTTCTCACTTTGACTACCACTTTCCTGAAAATGGGTACTGGATATTATGGATGAAATGGTTGGTGATGTGGAAGGTCGCTAATGAAATTTACCACTATTTTCTCAGGCTACTAACTCTGCTTAGCTGAGTTGACAATACCTTTCAATCTACAAAATATTAGTGCCTCCAAAGTAATAACATACATAAAGACTAATTCAAAACATGTCATCTAAATTAGTTTACCCTATGCCACATTACTACAGGAGAACTACCCAACCTAGCTAAGGAAGAAAAATATCATTCTCATTATTTTGTAATCAAATGAGATATCATTTCACAAAATATTCATTTTAGTCCTGGAAAATAATTATGTACACATTTGTGTAAAATTATCGTAAACATCATGTTCTTAAACATCAAAGTTTCTAGAAAGTTTGCAAATTCAACTGAAAATGAAATGATAAAATAGACCATATTCTGGTCTCATCAGTGGACATGTGCTTAGTTGTGAGGTTTATCATATTGCTAACTCCTAGTCATTCTAAAAGTATTCTAGAGGCCTTTATATTTAGGCATTCCTAGTGTACTTGTACATCAATTGAATATCATATTATTATTCTGATCATACTTTGTTGGACTATTTTGTGCTAGTTATTTTGCTTCATGATCTTGGGTGATTTTTCACTAAGGAAAATTCTTAAACCTATGGATAATCCAAATCCATGACCAGCACCATGCCTAGAAACTTGAGAAAACTAGGAGGCACACATATTGAGGCAAAAACCTCAAAAAACCCAACATTGACAAATATCAACAAAAATAAAACCAATTCACCCAAAGGATGAATGAGCCACAAAAATCCAATAAAAATTTGGTTTCAACACTATATGAAAAAATTGGTAGCATAATGGTGTGGAACCCCAAACCCCCATCCTAAAAATCAAATAAATGCTCATACCCAACTAACCAGGTAGAGCTAGCAATCAGAAATGAAGTTGAACAATAGTTCTAAACCTCCTAACATATAGCTAACAAAAGTGGAAATAGAAGTGGAGCTGATACAAAAAAATAATAGGAGAGCCCTATGTTATAGCCAAAAGGGAAAAAATAGGATCCTAAACAATAAAAAAAATTATCTTGCAGAAGTTGTGAAAAATTGGAGTAGTCAAAGGTCTCCTCAAGTTGATCCAATAAGACTAATCTCACGATGATCCCACGTCTGTAGCTCCTACAATGAATAGAAATACAATACTATAGAAGAGGATTTTGAAATTACTTTCAAATTTCAGAACTATAAGTGATTTCAACAACTCAAACTCCTGCTCTATCATCTTACCATACCAATACTACACCAAAATAATTCTAGGATCTAAGTACTAGATCTATAAAGTTACATCACAATGATCGCTTTGATCACTTACTCACATTTACCAATCTTCTTCAATTATCACATATACTTTCTCAAATCCATACTTCATCACAAAGAAAATTAATTTTCTTTATACCATGTCCTCAAAATAATTTTTTGAGATGGCTTGAGGCTTTCCCAATTACAATTATAATATGACCTCATTTAAAATACTACAATATATTACATCTTTTGATACATACAAAACATTATTGACTCATAGTCTTCACAACTTCCCACACAAGCCACCTCAAACTTCATCAACTTGCTAACATCATTGTTAGAATATATTATATCTCTATCTAAATTTTTCACATCCAAATTCTATCCCTATTAGGAGATATAATCTAGTCACCAAAAAGTGCTTCTTAGGAACTATACCTGCAAACTTTCTTCTTTAAATCACAAATAACTACTGCCAGTCTTTAAGTTTCTGCATGCACACTTGACCACTAAATCAAGACATACTATGCAACACATCCTCAACTATTCTTGACTTTATATTCAAAACTTCATTTATATGACCTTAATTTCTATCTGCTACTCTACCAATCTTCATAAAGGCTTGACATCAATGATGAACATAGTCATGAATTGAACACAAAGTCATGTTGTCAATCTATACATTGCTCCAACAATGCTAGAATACTCTCGCAAAGGAATATTATTTACATTTTTGGTAACAATCTCCCCCTTTTTTGTTGATGGAAACATAGATAAAGAAACAATAATACTATATCCAACTCTTTTATTTCTCCTACTACTCTCATCTTTTCCAATCTTCTTCTTTAGTCAAATCTAAAACTCTCAAGAATAACTCTTTATCAATGATGTTGCTCCCCATTAAAATGTCTCTCTCTCCCTTATTGACATATTTCTTTTCTTCATAACTCTATCCCAATCTAATGTTGGAGCATCCTGGGTTACCTTCTAATCCTACATATTGTTTTTCATTCTACTAGTTAATACCTATGGCAAGTTATTGTCAACTACCAAGTGCTAGTTACTGCCAAGTTCCAGTTACTATCAAGTGCCACTTACTACTGAGTTCTAGTTACTATCAAGTTCCAATTTCTATCGATCTATCTAATATTGGTCAAGTGTTCCTTCATATACTGAGTGAACCTAATATTTGTTGATGCTCAGTTTCTTCTTTGACCAAGTTTTTTTGTGATTGGTTCTTAGTTTGTGTTCACTTATGTAATTAATTTGGATCGTGAATTTAATGTAGGATCTTATCTTTGGATGTGTTCATACCATTTTAAGGTCAACCTTTCTATTATGTAATGATCTAGAATATTTTGTAAGTAATTTTGGTCAGTATAAATAGGAGTATTTAGGTTTAGGTTAGAGGGAACTTAGAGAGTTGTGATCAGATGTTCCCGTGAGAGTAGATGTTAGAAGAAGAGTGAATTTAAAGTTGTATTTGGCATTGGTCATAACCCAAAACGCCTTATATTTGGGTATGTATGTTGATAAATTAATGAATCAATAAAGTATTTTTTATTCCTTCTCTCCTTGGTTTTTTTCTTCATATTGTTTTCTTCTAGTGTATTTACTTAGTAAGGTGGTTGGATAGCTAGGTATGTCACTAGCCAAGCTAGTTGTTCAAATCATATTTTCATCATAATGATAGGAGATTTTTTCATATCCACTCACTACTACCCCATTCATAAGAGATTTTTTTCATGCACCCATTCTCCCCCATTGACATTAATGAAAAACTTATCATTATGTCAAATATTCTACTCAAATACCTTCAATGAGCTTAAGTGTCCAAAGCAAAGAGTCCTTTATGAGGAAGCATCAACATTCAATCTATTGTGATGTGGAGCCTAATTAGACTTGGAGGTTTATTCAACAAGATTTGGCCCCAGATTATTTCTATGAGGGTTTGTGGGAAACACCTGCAAGATGGATTCAAGGGATAGTGCCCCTCATAGGATCCTATGGAAAATCCCTAGGTGCACTCCCTATTGCATTATATGGTGGGGTTGAGTGGAAACAACCCCATGGGATTTTTTAGGGGCAACACCCCTGAAGAAAAATATGACTCAATATTGTAAAAGGTGTTGGCTATTATTTTTCTATTGGATGACTTATTTTAGCCCTAATTTGGTAAGTAGAAAAAGCTTCTACAAAATGGTTTAGGCTTAGGGATTTCATAATGTATCATGATATTATAGCTTCTTGTAAAAGTATTGAGCTGTAAAGGATTACAGATTGTAATCACTAGATAATAATAATATTGGACTTATTTTTGGTGCACATAGCTTAGGGATTTAGTGAACCATGTTAAATCCTTGTATCTTTTGTTCTCTTCTATGTGATATGTTATTTCTTGATATTGGTTATATTTTCTTGTAAGTTTTATTTATATCTATGATTAATCCTAGCAAGTTGTATCAAAGCTAGACTACCATCATTTATATTTTATTTTTTCATCCCAGACTATCATCATTTTTTATTTTATCTATCCTCTACAAGAAGGTCCGATGATTGAGTGGGAGTCTCATAGTTGAGTGGGAGTGATGGTAGATAAAGGTAAGCTAAAAGTTGAGAATTTTAATGGGTAAAACATTCAGTTATAGAAAATGTAAATGGATGACTATATTTATCAGAAGGATTTATGGATACTATTGGAAGGAAAAGCCTAGAAATAAAGAAGTATGGTAGATGAGGACTAGGAGATTCTAGACATAAAGGTACTTGGAAGTATTCAATTATGCCAGGCACCATCTGTGATATTTATGTAAGAATTTGTCTTAGGGAAAAATTCACCTAGGAACTAAGAACTCAAACACAAGCACAACTGTAGAGAAAAAATGGATATGATAAATTAATCAAAGTATGTCCTCATACATTACTCTATTCAGTATATGATGTGATATATAAACACACTAGGAGTGCTAGTATATAAAGGACTCTCACGAAGCACCTAGAATGTCTCTAGAAACAACCAGGAGATAAGATAAGCACTGACAACTAAGTAGACACCTTATCCAAAATTCTAGATGAGTGGATAAGATTAGAAGGTTGTAGACACCATGTGCTTAATTAGTGTGATAACTCTTGTGTTGTAGACACCATGTGCATAAAAGAGGTGCAGACTCCTATGTTGTCAACATGACAACTCACAATAGTATGCATACTCCTAGGTGGCTAATAAATAAATATTAAAATAATGCATTAACCTAAGTAAACTTAAGTAAGTGTAAATAGTAAATACATATTTACACCAACAGAACCCCTTAAGTGCAACTTATGGGAATACCCTTAAGCTTACAAAAACTAAGATGAAATGTAGAATGGATCTCGGCTACTAGGCCATGTTAGGTACCCATGTACATAATGATATGCAAATGCAATCTCTCATAAAGTGGAGAAAGAGGGAAAACCACATGGGAAAAATCCTCCCCCAAAAAGAGAGATGAAAGTGGATGCATGGAGGATGGATGGAGTAATCAAGACCCCCCCATTATGACATGCATCTAGTATATACAAAAGAAAAATGGAGAAGGAAAAAACACCCTAAGAGGAAAAAGTCCCCCCCAAAAAGGAGAAGGAGACGAGGTACTCCCCCCTCAAGGTAGTGTGCTGATCAGTGAAAAATACTCTGATGTAGAAGCTAATCCATGACCATAGAATGATGTTCCTCCAATTTGGAAGAAACAAATGCAAGGGTACCTATGAGATGTGTCCCCTGCATGGAGAAGGAATCTCTATGATGATTGATGTCTCTGAAACTTGTTCAAAAGTCCATGTGTCAATATTGATGATGGCTTCCTCCAAAACTATTGAGGACAAGTGTAGATCGAACAAGAAGTGTAGTAGAACCTACTTTAGGAAACAAACACTCTTCTCATATGTGAAAGAGACCTCCTATAGATGTTGTAAAGAAGAATCCACAATCATGCCAATCTAGAAAGATTGGTCATGTAGAGAATAGACTTGAGAGTTAGAGTGGGTCCTCACAACAAATCTAGAAGAATCAAACTCAACAAAGAAAAGCAAGAAATCATTATAAAAGTCTCCCATATCTATTGTGTGTGACTCCAAGATGAGAATTGAAATGTCTAGTAAGAAATCATCACCTAGAAAACCATGTGTACCTTGCAGTGTTGAATTACATGAATCTATCATTGTGGAAAAAGATGGAGTATCTGTTGGATACAATTAAGTAATTGTGTATTGTCTTTGATATTACAAAAATGTCATATCAGTTATCAGACAGAGTCTACCGAGTTCTATCAACCAGGAAAACAGTTTACAGAGTCTACCGAGCTCAGTTAGTCAGTAAAAGCCTTTTGCAGTGTATACCGAGCATTCCAGTATGTCACACGATGAGTTAGTGTTAACCGAGTTCACTCGGTAAGCTAAGGAAAGTTTAGTTCTTACCGAGATCACTCGGGTATCAAAGGATTTTGTAACAAACGGTTAGTGTTAACCGAGTTCGCACGGTAAGCTAAGGAAAGTTCAGTTCTTACCGAGATCACTCGAGTATCAAAGGATTTTGTAACGAACGGTTAGTGTTAACCGAGTTCGCACGGTAAGCTAAGGAAAGCTGAGTTTTCACTGAGCTCACTTGGTAGTCGAAGACAGCTTTTACCGAGTCCAGTCGGTTTCCAAAGGAAGTGGCAGGTTTACCAAATTTCTCGGTAATTGTAGTTCTTACCGAGTTCTGCCGGTTAACACAGAAAGGAAGTTTTTGTTCTGTATTGACCGAGCAGCGTCGACCAGTGAAGAATTTTTTTGTTCAAGCCGACTTTAGAATATGTTTAGTCAAGTTGGTTGGGCAAGCCGACTTTGGAATTGTTTTAACAAGTTGGTTGGGCCGACCTGATATTATGAATAATATATAAAGAGGTGCTCAAGATGAAAAAAAGTAGAGGAGAGAATGTATATACGGAAAGTGCAAGGAAGTGCAAGGAAGAGGCTTGCATGTGCCTAAGCAGAATTGAGCAGAGGGAAATCTTGGAGCTGCAGAGATATATTTGATTAGTAAGGATCTCGTGGAGCTAAACTAAGATCTATATTCAGCAAGATAAGTTGCATGTATTTTCAGATCATTCATTGTTGCTTTCTAACCATTGTAACAGTGATTCCAAAATCTCCTAACAAAGTTGGTTTAACAGCCATTTCATAAATCCTTTAACAGGGTGGCAATTCAGTTGAATTGTTCAAAAGACCTCTTACAAGGCCACTCCTAACAGGGTGATTAAATCCTCTAACAGGGTCACACCTAACAGTGTGTTTTGTAACCTTTAACAGGGTTGGCTCCTAACAGGGCTCACTTCAGAAGAGTGAAAATTGGTGACTAGTTGCTGGTGGTTTTTCCCATATTGGGTTTCCACGTAAATTTGGTGTCTACTGTGTTAATGATTACTTTCTTTTGCATAGTCGCTTATTTCAGTAAATGCTTCATAAATTAACTAAACACCTATCAAGTTTTAAGCAGTGATTTTTGTAGCAGCAGCAACTAAGTTTAAGGCATCTTTGGGATTGTTTAAAAATGTTTTTGTGGTAACTGATTCACCCCTCCCCTCTCAGTTACACCATCTTCATTTTCCAACAATTGGTATCAGAGCTTTTGGTGCTTGCAGGAGAAGATTTCAAAAATCTAAGCCAAAGATCAAGATGTCTTATAAGAGGGAAATTCCAAGGCTTAACCGAAACAACTTCTTAGCATGGCAGGGATTAATGAGACTTCATCTAGCTTCCATTGGTGACACTGGTCTGAAATATCTTGATGAGAAATATGAAGAACCATCAGGTACATTATCAGTCAATGACATTGCTATAAAGAAGACTCATAACATTATGATGATTGATGTTGCATCTGCCTTGAGTTATGAAGAGTTTGATGATGTCAAAGACTACACTACTGCCTATGAAATGTGGGAAAGACTGAAAGAGATCTATGGTGGAGATGACAATGTCAGAAGAGCCAAAGCTGAAAGTCTGAGAGGACAGTTCGATCAGATTAAAATGAAAGAAGATGAAAATATTGTCAAATATGTTGAAAGAATTAAAGCATGTGTCAGTGCTATCAAAGCTTCTGGAGGAAGTATCAGTGAAGAGATAGTCATAAGTAAAGTTCTTAGAACTCTACTTCCAGTTTATGCCATCAGGGTATCAACCATTCAAGAAAGAAGGTGTGAGGCCAATCACAAGATAAACCTAGAGGCCATAGTTGGAAGGTTGATAGCATTTGAATTAGATAATTTTGATAATTATGTTCCAGCTGCAAAGAACATTGAGTCTGCATTTGAAGCCAAGCTTTCACTCAAGGAAAAAGGCAAAAAGAAGAAGGAATCTCAGTCAGAAAGTGAAGATCAATCAGATCAAAGCTCTGACAGTGACCTTGAAGTAATTGAAGCCCTACTTGCAAAGAAATATTCAAGAGGAAGAGGTAAATATAGAGGTAAAGTACCCCTAATCTGCTTTTCATGTGAAGAAGTCGGTCATATTGCTGCAAGGTGTCCAAACAAGAAAGATAAAGATGAAAGAAAGATAATAAATGGAACAGTAAGAAAGATTTCAAATCATTTAAGGATAAAAGTAAGAAATCATGTTTTATGGCTAAAGATTCTAATGATTCTAATGATGAAGAAGAGGATGAGATTGTTTACATTGCTGTAAAAGATGAATCTGATAATGAAAAAATGGCACTCATCTCTCACATAAGTAAGAATGATACATGGATCATTGATAGTGGCTGCTCACATCATATGACTGGAGATAAAACAAAGTTTGATCAATTTGAAGAATATGATGGTGGCAGTGTAAGATTTGGAAATAATGAACCTTGTTGCATCAAAGGAAAAGGAAGAATCACTCTAACCCAGGAACTTGTATGTGATAATGCTTATTGGGTAGAAGGACTAAAGCACAATTTATTGAGTGTGGCACAGTTACTCAACAATGGACTCAAAGTAGAATTCATCCAAGGCAAAGCAAGACTGCTGAACAGTAAAGGAAAGCTGATTGGATCTGGTATTCAAACTAAAGGTAACTTGTTCTATCTTGAACTTGATGAACATTCATGTTTTATTGTTCAAATAGAAGAGAGTTGGTTATGGCATAAAAGATTATGTCATGTGAATTTTGACAATCTAGTAAAGATAAGCAAATTCAAGAAAGTGAGAGGCATTCCTGATTTAAAGAAACCAGAGGTCGGTTTATGCAAGAATTGTCAAATTGGAAAGATGGGTAAGTCTAGTTTCAAAAGCAAAAATTATCAGTCTGAAGATTTATTAGAAATTGTGCATACTGACTTATGTGGACCTATTGAAATTGAAAGCTATACTAGTGAAAAATATTTCATTCTTTTTGTTGATGATTATTCAAGAATGATGACCATCATGTACCTAAGGAACAAATCAGAAGCATTTGAAAAGTTCAAATGGTATTTGGCAAGAGTAGAAAAAGAAACAGGGAAAAGATTGAAATGCCTAAGGTCAGACAGAGGTGGTGAATTTATTTCACATGAATTTAATAACTTTTGTATTGAAAGAGGAATCAAAAGATAGGTTTCAGCACCAGGTACACCTGAACAAAATGGCATAGCTGAAAGAAGGAATAGATCCATCATGGATTGTGCAAGAACCTTGATGATAGAAAAGAATGTTTCTATCAAATACTGGAAGGAGGCTATCAGTACAGCAGTTCATACCTTAAACCGAGTACAGTTAAAAAAGGACTCATTCAAAACTCCCTACGAAATATGGTATGGCTATAAACCCAATGTAAGTTATCTGAAAGTATTTGGAAGCAAATGTTATATCTTGAAAGAATCTAGAAAAGGAAAATTTGATGTAAAAGGTGATGAAGGTATATTTCTTGGATACTCATGTAAGAGTAAAGCATATAGATGCTTAAACTTATCTACTCACAAAGTCATAGAAAGTATACATGTGAAAGTTGATGAATTTACAGAAAAGACTGAAGAAGAAAGCAGAAAAGAACCAGAAGATTAGAAAAGATTCGTCTTCAGTGATTCGGATATAATATCAACTGCATCTGAGAATCAAAAATCTTCTTCTACCAAGTCATTACTAACTGAGTTGCAGGAAACATCTACCGAGCCAACATCTACCGAGCCAACGTCTACCGAGTTAGAAAATACCGAGTTAGAGATTACCGAGCCTGAGGTAACCGAGCAGGTACATACCGTGCCAGTTGATACCGAGCCAGACCAAACCGAGCAAAGAGGAGAAATGCAAGAAGATAACGACAAAAATCATCCAAAAGAAAAAGAACCTATTCTAGCCAAATATGTCAGGAGACATCATTCAGTAGATCAGATCATTGGAAATAAATCTGATAGAACCATCACAAGAAGTAATTTGAAGGGTACTTGTTTACTTGCTGATTTTGAACCTAGAACTGTCAAAGATGCATTAGAAAATGATAATTGGATTGAAGCAATGAATGAAGAAATAGAGCAGATAGAGAAAAACAAAACATGGACTCTTATACCCAGGCCTAAAGACAAAAATGTAATTGATACAAAGTGGGTTTTCAGAAATAAGTTGGATGAAAATGGTAAAGTATCAAGAAACAAAGCTAGATTAGTGTGCAAAGGATATTCTCAAGAAGAAGGCATAGATTATGGAGAAACTTTCGCTCTCGTTGCTAGATTGGAAGGTGTTAGAACCTTATTAGCATATGCTTCCTACAAAGGATTTAAAGTTTATCAGATGGATGTCAAGTTAGCATTTCTAAATGGTATACTGGATGAAGAGGTCTACATTGAACAACCTGAAAGTTTTATTGATCCGGATAAAAAGAACATGGTTTGCAAATTGCACAAGGCATTGTATGGTCTGAAACAAGCCCCTAGAGCATGGTATGAAAGATTGCATAGCTATCTTATTCAAATTGGATTTCAAAGAAATAATGATAACAGTAGTTTGTATATCAAGGAAGGACCAGAAAATAAGATTGTCCTGGCAGAAATATTTGTAGATGATACTATTTTTACAAGGAATGATGATCTTTGCAAAAAATTTTCAGAACAAATGAGCAAGGAATTTGAAATATCAATGCTCAGTGAAATCAAATTCTTTGTGGGACTTCAAATTCAGCAGAACAAGAATGGCATCTACATCACTCAAGCAAAATATATCAAAGAGATATTGAAAAAGTTTGGTATGGAAGATTGTAAACCAGTTGGAACTCCCATGTGTACTGGACTAAAACTTACCAAAGAAGATGATTCAAAGGAAATAGATCAGACATTATACAGATCTATAATTGGAAAGTTGCAATATGTAGTTCATACTAGGCCAGATATTGCTCTTGCAGTTGGAATTGTCGCAAGATTCTCAGCCAAACCAAGAGAAAATCACATGATGGCAATCAAGAGAATAATGAGATATCTGAAAGGAACTGAAGATTATGGATTATGGTATAAACTTGGAGGAAACCTAGACTTAAAAGTGTTTACTGATGCTGATTGGGTAGGAAACCTTGACGAAAGAAAAAGCACAAGTGGAGGTGCATTCTTTCTTGGAAAGAGGTTGGTTTCTTGGATAAGCAAAAAGCAAAACTGTACAGCTCAATCAACAGCAGAGGTAGAGTATGTTGCTGAAGCAGTAAACTGTTCTAATATTGTTTGGTTCAAGTAATTGCTACAAGGCATGAAGATGGAAATCAAGGAACCAGTCGTCATGTTTTGTGATAACACAAGTGCAATCAATATATCTAAAAATCCAGTAATGCATTCTAAGACTAAGCACATTCAAATCAAGTATCACTTTGTCAGAGAATTGGTGCAGGACAAGGAAATCAGATTGGAATATGTACATACAAAGGAACAGATTGCTGACATATTCACAAAGCCTTTACTTAAGGATGCATTTTTGTATCTCAAAGGTAAGTTAGGGGTTATTCCCCTATCTGAAGTTCACTAAAATAATTTTTAGTGATGCATCAGCTCTTACAAAATTGGACAATCATCAGTTGATGCAGCAAATCAAGGAAATATTGCATATGAATCAGTACTAAAGGTACAATGAAATTCATTTGAAATTAGATGGTCTTTGGCATGTGTTGTCAAAGAGGGAGAGTTTTACTGTCATATCTTTTCCGAAATCCGAAATTTGATTAAGTAATTTCTTCACAGAGGGAGATTACTGTAAGAGGGAGAGTTCTCTATCTTAGAGGGAGAATTGTTAATTGCGTTATGTTGCAGTAGACTTTCTTTCAAATTTCATTTCTGCTATGACATGTTGTGTTGCCATCAATGCCAAAGAGGGAGATTGTTGGATACAATTAAGTAATTGTGTATTGTCTTTGATATTACACAAATGTCATATCAGTTATCAAACAGAGTCTACCGAGTTCTATCAACCAGAAAAATAGTTTACAGAGTCTACCGAGCTCAGTTGGTCAGTAAAAGCCTTTTGCAGTGTATACCGAGCATTCTGGTATGTCACATGGTGAGTTAGTGTTAACCGAGTTCACTCGGTAAGCTAAGAAAAGTTTAGTTCTTATCGAGATCACTCGGGTATCAAAGGATTTTGTAACGAACGGTTAGTGTTAACCGAGTTCGCACGGTAAGCTAAGGAAAGTTCAGTTCTTACCGAGATCACTCGGGTATCAAAGGATTTTGTAACGAACGGTTAGTATTAACTGAGTTTGCACGGTAAGCTAAGAAAAGCTGAGTTTTCACCGAGCTCACTCGATAGTTGAAGACAACTTTTACCGAGTCCAGTCAATTTCCAAAGGAAGTGGCTGGATTACCGAATTTCCCGGTAATTGTAGTTCTTACCGAGTTCTACCGGTTAACATAGAAAGGAAGTTTTTGTTCTGTATTGATCGAGCAGCGTCGGCCAGTGAAGAATTTTTTTGTTCAAGCCGACTTTAGAATATGTTTAGTCAAGTTGGTTGGGCAAGCCGACTTTGGAATTGTTTTAACAAGTTGGTTGGGCCGACCTGATATTATGAATAATATATAAAGAGGTGCTCAAGATGAAAAAAAGTAGAGGAGAGAATGTATATACGGAAAGTGCAAGGAAGTGCAAGGAAGAGACTTGCGTGTGCCTAAGTAGAATTGAGCAGAGGGAAATCTTGGAGCTGCAGAGATATATTTGATCAGTAAGGATCTCGTGGAGCTAAAATAAGATCTGTATTCAGCAAGATAAGTTGCATATATTTTTAGATCATTCATTGTTGCTTTCTAACCATTGTAACAGTGATTCCAAAATCTCCTAATAGAGTTGGTTTAACAGCCATTTCATAAATCCTTTAACAGGGTGGCAATTCAGTTGAATTGTTCAAAAGACCTCTTACAAGGCCACTCCTAACAGGGTGATTAAATCCTCTAACAGGGTCACACCTAACAGTGTGTTTTGTAACCTTTAACAGGGTTGGCTCCTAACAGGGCTCACTTTAGAAGAGTGAAAATTGGTGACTAGTTGCTGGTGGTTTTTTCCATATTGGGTTTCCACGTAAATCTGGTGTCTACTATGTTAATGATTACTTTCTTTTGCATAGTCGCTTATTTCAGTAAATGCTTCATAAATTAACTAAACACCTATCAAGTTTTAAGTAGTGATTTTTGTAGCAGCAACAACTAAGTTTAAGGCATCTTTGGGATTGTTTAAAAATGTTTTTGTGGTAACTGATTCACCCCTCCCCTCTCAGTTACACCATCTTCATTTTCCAACAGTATCTGCCTCAAAAAGAAGATGAATATCATCAATAATGTCTCCCACATATTCAATGTGAGACTCCACAAATAGGCTTGCAAGGGTGTGAAGGAATTCATCACATAAAGGTAGAGTAAGAAGACATAAATGGTCCTACTACACTAAATCCAAAGCATCTGTGGCTAGAACAAGATTAGTAGGAGCAACAAGAGCATCTGGAGGTATGATCTTATCTTGAGCTGAAGAAACCATAGCTAAAATGATTGGATGTAGAATATCCTCTAGAGATGGAGGAACACACAGATCTCCATATGCTTCCCAAATAGACATCCAAATATCATAAGGAAATTGTGCCAATCTAAGAGGAGCAAAAGATTCCTTACTCATACTATTAGATAGAAAGTGATGAAGGTTTACAACATATGTCCAGTTAAAATGTGGTACCAATGTATAGAGATAAGGAAGCAATTCTGGACACTCTCTTAGATGATCAACTATCAAAGTACTCCATTTATGGTTGTTCCTTTTTGTCAACTATGGTCTAATACCAAACTGAAAAATCTAAAAAGACTCCATGAGATCAATCAATGAACCCCCAAGAAATCAAAGAACCCTCCCAAAAAAGATGTTGTCAGCACTTGGTAGCCACTTGCCAATTCAGGGCCTATTTCTAATAGTATTTATGTCAACAAAACCTATAATCTGATTATAGATCTAGAAAGTAGACAAGAAAAAAAAGAACTTTTAAAAAATATAGAACCTGATTTGGAGTGCAGATGAGCTCGTACTAAGCATTTTAAGTGGCAAAAATTGGACTTTTGGAGTTGCAAAAAAATTTATGAACAAAGATCTCAAACCACCTACACCAATGTGTAGATCACAAAATCCTACCCCAAAACAAAAAATTTCTTGCAAAAAGGAGTTTGTATGAGGGAGGTATCACTGTTTAAAAATCACTACTACTATTTTTTTTGTGAAGTGTCACCACGCCTCCAAGAAAAAAATGGCTCTAAATTTTGCCTTAGATGTCTAATTTGAATGAAACAAAATCTGATCTGGGTGTTTTTGGACCTTCTAAATGTGATGCAAATATTTGATTTGCACCAGCAAGGTTCAATCTTCACTTGCAAAAAATCTCTTCTATGGCCCTATGGCCAAAAAAATTCTAAAAAATAATGCAAATCTGAAAAAATAGTAGAGATGCAAATGAAAAAAAATTATAGATCTAAAAATTAAATTTATAGATCTGAAATGATCATACCAAAATTGTAAATCAGTCCTTTAGATGTCAACTTGCAAAAAAAATTACCTCCGAATCAACTTTGGCCTAGGATAGGCAACTTTATTTCCGATTTTCATTGAATCAACATTCCAAACACAATGGTGAGGTTAGATTTGGCTCTAGAAACTCCCAATTTATGTGATACTCTAGAGTCAAGCTATGGAGCTGAAGCAAAAAAATGCTCTCAAATGGCTTTGTGATGAGAAAATCTCCAAGAGCTCTGATACCATGTAAGAATTTGGTATAGCTTTGATACCATGTAAGAATTTGCCTAAGGGAAAAATTCACCTAGGAACTAAGAACTCAAACACAAGCACAACTGTAGAACAAAAATGGATATGATCAATTAATCAGAGTATGTACTAATACATTGCTTTGTTTAGTATTTGATGTGATATATAAACACACTAGGAGTGTCTATATATAAATGCCTCTTAGGAAGCACCTAGAATGTCTCTAGTAACAAGCAGGAGATAAGATAAGCACTGACAACTAAGCACACACCTTATCCAACATTCTAGATGAGTGGATAAGATTAGAAGGTTGTAGACACCATGTGCTTAATTAGTGTGCTAACTCTTGTGTTGTAGACACCATGTGCATAAAAGAGGTGCGGACTCCTGTGTTGTTAACATGACAACTCACAAGAGTACACATACTCCTAGGTGGCTAATAAATAAATATTAAACTAATGCATTAACCTAAGTAAACTTAAGTAAGTGTAAATATTAAATATGTATTTACACCAACAATTTAGCATTACAAAAGTGAAGACAATGGAAGAGTTGATTAAAACTCTAGGAAAGTTGTATGAAAAGTCCTTCACTTCTAATAAGGTATTTCTCAAGAAGTGTTTATTTAATATAAATATGGAGGAAAGTGGATTTGTTGTAAATCATTTAAATTAATTTAATATGGTTACTATTAAGTTATATTATGTGAATGTCAATTTTGATGAAGAAATTAGGGCTCTCTTGATTTTGTGCTCTCTGTCGAAAAGTTGGAATGGCTAGGTAATTGTTGTGAGTAATTTTGTTTTTGGATCTAAAACCATAAAATTTGGTGATGTGATTGGTGTTATTTTGATTGAGGAAACTCATACAAAAAAGGTTAGTTGGATCTACATTAGGAATTTCTTTGAACTTACAAAGAAGAGTCATAATGACTAAAAGAGGAAGTAATTCTAGAAATTGTGGAAAATCAAGGGGGAAGAGGTCTCCATCTAGAGGACTGAGAGATTGTTGGTATTATGGGAGGCCAGGGCATAAGAAGAAATATTATTGGACTCTAAAGAAAAATTAAGGAGATAAACCAAAAGGAAACAAGGAGGCTAATGTGGTTAGTAACAAATCCAAAGAGGATGTTTTGCTTCTTTCTTTAGAAAGTGTTGACTATTATTGGGTTTTAGATTCTAGGACTTCACTTCATTCTACACCCCATAGAGGTTATTTTATTGATTATGTCCAAGGAGATTTTGGGTTTGTTTATTTAGGGGATAATGAACACTATCAGATTGTTGGAAAGGGAAAACTTAAGCTTAACTTACAGAATGGGAATTATTGGCTACTACATGAGGTAAGACATGTTGCAAGACTGAGTAGGAATTTAATTTCAATGGGGAAACTTGTTGATGAGTGTTGTGTAGTTACTTTTAATGATAAAAATTTGAAGGCTTCAAAAGGTTCCCTTGTAGTAGAAAAATGTGTGAAAGTAGCCACCTTAAATCTTTGTTTAGGTCATATTGTTCATATTGTTCCTTCTACTTTAATTGTTTTAGAGAGAAATGAATGTTCAAGAACAATTGCTATAGTTGAGAAGGGAGAACATAGAGTTACTATAGATTATGATACAATCCTATGGCATAATAGACTTGAGCACATGAGTCAAAAAAATACAAAATTAGTTCATTCAAGGAAATTTTTACCAGGTTTGAAATGTGTCAATATGATTTTATATGAAAGTTGTGTGTATGGAAAACAAAAGAAATTGAGTTTTTCGGAAGGAAAAGTAAAATGATAAATTAGAGCTTGTACATACAGATGTATGGCGACCAACTTAGGTATCTTCCCTTGGTGGGTCTCATTATTATGTTATGTTTATTGATGATGTAACTAGAAAACTATGGATTTATTACCTTAGAAATTTGATGTATTTGTAACTTTTAAGAAATGGAAATGCTTGGTTGAGAATAAGACTGGTAAAAAGATAAAATTTCTTAGATCTCATAATGTTGGTGAGTATTTCAATTATTAAAAGTTTTTCCCATGTGGTTTTCTCTATTTCTCCTTTTTTCAAAGATTTGGTTGTGCTTGGGTACCTCATCAGGCGTTGTTGTCGGGACCTGATTTGCTGTCAATAGTAGTTTCTAAGTTTTTAGCTACTCCCTATGTTTATCTTAAGGGGTGTGTTACAATAATAAGATATTTTATTATTAATTAAATCATTTTAATTTAATTGTTAAATCACTTATTATCTCTAGTTTACTTAATCTAAACTTTAGGCATATAATAATTAATTATTTTATTAATTATTATCATGCAACCTAGGGCTTTTTACCTATTAGAGTTTTGATCTCCTTTTATAAGGATTGATCTCCTTAAAATTTTATTCATTCAGTTTTAATTATAGAAAATTTTTTTTTTTCTCATCAAGAATGTCTCATCTATGGATCTAGCAATTCTAGCCTCCATAGCTTTTCCTTTCTCTCTTTTGTGATAGGTGTTTACATGCAAGTGATTCTTGGGAGTTGTGGGGTTGATCTTCATCTAATTATACATGGTGATTTTTTTAATTTTGGTATGCAAATTGAGATTTGGGGCACATTTCTTAAGGCGGTGAATTTATGATTTTCACATAAAAACTAAGATTTTTTGGTATACAAGACTTTTGTTCACACAAATCAAACTCTTTGGGTGTGCAAATCAAGATTTTTTTGGCATGTAAATCAAAATAGTTTTGGTACTCAGATTAAATTCTTCCTAAGGTAATTTTGGTACTTTTGGGCATACTTTTCTAAGCATTTTGGCATAGATCCTGAGGCAATAAAAAATAATTTTGCCCCTCTAATGCTTTTTGACTTACGTGTAGTTTTTTGGCCATAACTTGCTCATCCAGACTCCATTTTTTACAAATGATATATCATTGGAAAGATGGTTTCGCACCCATTCCAATGGTGCAGGTAATTTTCAATTTAACTAATTTTTTTATGGTTCTTTTGGTTGTCAAAGTTAGGGGTTCTATTTTGGATTCTGGGAGACATATTTTGAGATATTTTATTTTCTAGATTTTGCTCCAAAAACAACACATTCATTTTTTTGTTTTTTTTGCATTCTGGTGGATATTTTGGTTGTTTCAAGTCCAAGAATCAATTTTTTTATTTAGATGATTTTTCATAGGTTGTACTATCTCTTGTATTAGCCTTATGTGTCTTTCTATCTTTTTTGACATCCTTTTGTAGTATTTTTGCAAATGCACCGAGATAAAGTGCCACTGTATTGCATTTTGGGATCCTACACATCTTTATGTTTTATTGTACTCACATTACATTATAAAGTGTCTTTGGGGTTTCATGTCAGCCACATTTTCCATCTTCCTTTGTCAAGTGAGTGTTCCTTCCATGAAATTAGTCTCATGTTGTGTCGATGACACATGCCATTATATGTGTTTGTACTTTTTTTGGAATCTTAATGTTCTTGGTTCTTTTTTCTATAGGAGATATTGCATTTGGTTTCAATTTTCATGTCTTACCTCTTAGCGATAGAGGGGGATCATGTTAGTTCTATTTCTTTCTTGGTTTGATGGAGTGAGATATGTATTTAGTATTTGATCCTATGTACTAGGTGATTGCATTGGTTGGATACGTATGCATTTTGATGAGATGGACCATTTACCATATAGACATTATTTCGTTCCTATTTTTTGAGGCCATGAAGATACCTTGGACACTAGTTCTCTCGACAAACACTAAAGTTTACTGATGCTTGGCACCAACTAAAATTTACTCGGCATATACTGATGATCACTTGGCTTTGAAATTATTTTTCATCTCTCGATTTTTACTAGGCTTCCACTAATTTCCGCTCAACTTGTACTGATTCCTCAGCAAGGCTTGGCAAACACTTTTCATACTTGATCTCCTTCTAGTCTTAACTTTTTAATCTTTCATTTTACATTTTGAGTAGAGGAACAATATACTATATTATAAATTTCTTACTTGGTCTTAGTGCTTCTTTTATATACCAAATAACTCAATCTTTCTCTACATGTTATTGTTATCTCCTCTTTTCAAATCATCTTCATCAATCAACTAAATGATAGCTTTTCGATCAAAAAGTAATTGTCTCACCAGCAGGTAGTGGGTTTGACATCATTGACAAAATAGTGATTAAATTCCATTACATGTTCTTCACTACAAAAAAATCTTATATCAATATTTAGAACCACACAAAAATGATTTTTTCCATCCTATATTTTATTGAAAAATTCATGTTGTTAATATGATGATGGTATTTCATTTTTTGATCATTTGTCAAATTGATACCATCCACTGATCTCGAGTGTTATGGTAGTGATGGGGAGATTTCATTGTTTTATATATAATATCTTAATTAATTTTCCCAATCTTTTTTTAATGTGTCCTTAATACAAGGGTAAGTTTTATTTGAATTTAAAGGTGTATAACCTCCCCACGAATCTTCCCAAAATAGAGCATCTCTTCCATCTTCGATATCCCAAGTTAATTTCTTGTTGATAATTTATGGATAAGTTGGTACAAAATTCCATATCCTTAACCCTTTGGGGTGCTTTCTACATGAAAATATAGTTGTGGGATGTTCATTTAAGACATATTTGTCTAGAAGAGTACTAGCCTATTTTTCATGAGGTTCTGTCAACATATTCCAACATAGTTTAGCTCCTAAAGCTAAATTTTGCATGGCTAAATTTCTATGCCTACAAACCATAGTTCTTTGGGTTGATAGATGTTTTCCTATCTTATTGATGGTATTTTGTTTTTATTCAATGATCCTTTCCAATAAAATTTTCTAATATCTAATTCAATTTGTTACATATACTCATAGGCAAAGGTAGAACAAACTTTTGATAAATGGGAATTGATGTTAGAACTAATTGGACCATCATGGTTCTATTTGCATTAGAAAGTCATTTACCTTTCCAATTATCAATTTTATTATGAATCTTGTTTATTACTAGCCCTCATAAATTATTTCTTTTGACTCCTTTATTAACTTAACTATCGTTATTGATAATAATATAATTAAATTTTTTTATTTTAATTTTTTTTCATGATAATAAATAGTATTAAAATTAGTTTCTCTATTGTAATAAAATTATTACTATTATAGGTTAATTATCATATTCATAATTATAATTATATCAATACAATTTTATTGGTTAGAAAACTCACATCTTAGGGGTCACATTCATTATATCAAAAGTGTATGAAAATTACATTCATATGTATCCTAGTTAGAAACATATTATTTTTTCTAGTCCATTCTAAAATGGCATAGAACAAAATTGTCCCAAAATATATTAATCTAGACTATGGTGAAAAACAATGGCAAAGGGATTGTGCTGGAATATAGAATATCCTGCATCAATCTCACCATTAACAAAAATTTCACCTATTAGTGAGAGCACACAAAAGTTGCCATAATTAGTCATGTGCAAGACAAGCTCAAGGAGATTGATGCCCTTCAACAACCACATTTTTTGATGAGGTTCATGCAACGAGGAAGGAATCCCACAACCAATATGTTTTAGAAACCATCTAAGAATTGTTTATTAACCAACATGGCAATAACTATCTAAAACACCACCTTTTCTCTACTTGGTTCAAGCAGCAATATTGCAAAAGAAATATTGCATAGAAGTGTTAGGATAGTAATTTATTTTTTAAAACATTTAATCTAGACTATTTAAACATCACACATTAGGACTTGAAACATAGGTTAAAAAAATAGTCAATGTTGACTTATTTTTCTAAGCTTAATTTCTTCCTTAATATATGATATTGAAGAATAGTCCAAATAATCTAAAATTTTGATGGTTGAACTAAAGTGAACTTGAAATCATGGAAAGGATATATTTAAAAAATTCTTAAATGCATCCATAAAACCAATAGAAACTTATAGCTATTTTAAAATGATGTTAAAAAATGAAAAGTATACATGTAAACATCTCCTCAATTAATGCACCCTAAAAACCCTTTGTGATCACTATTCCTTAGTACCCTCAACATTTTTAACTAGCCAACTAGTGAAACAACAAAAATAGAAAAGAAAGGAAGGCACAACAAAAACTCATAACTAAGATATGTACAAAGTTGCAGACTACATGCCTTACTAATGATAATGCTTCAAAGGTTGCCCATTGTAAGGCAAGGGAAATTGAGTACCACTAAGATATGATAAGATGAAGGAATTTTATCCACATACCTCTTTAATCTGGAATGGGCCTCTCCAAAAGGAGTCAAAGATTCCATGTAGACCTTTTGGTTCTCTAGACTTGTCCCAAAGTAAAGACAAGATCACCTTCCTAGAAGACCCTCTTTTTAGCTTTATTATCAAACGAATCTTTAAGTCAGGACTACTGTTCCTATATCCCATCTACAATCACTTCTCTTTCCTCTTCCAGTTTGGTCAAATATGATATTCTCTTTTCAAGGGCATCTTTAAATTCATGGTTTTCAATAGCATTCTGTAACTCCAAAGAAAATAATTCTAGAGGAAGGGTGAAAACTACTTCAGTACTATATAAGACTTCAAAGGGAGATAGCCCTATTGTTCTCTTCTTAGTAGTACAATCTACCCAAAGTGCATCATACATGTGTTTGTGCCAAGACCTCTGATTAACATCTATAAATTTTTGCACAATGGACATAATATTTTTATTTCTTGATTCTGTTTGACCATTTCCTTGTGTGAAATAATCTAAGGAGTTAGAGATAATGATTCCATATTGATAGAAAAAGGTTGATATCTCCTAGGATGAGAAGTTTGTAGCATTATTGATAACAATCTTGTTAGGAAAACCAAACTTAACCAAGATATTTTGCTTGATGAAATTGCGCACCACTTCTGAAGTCATTTTCTTGACTGGAATGGCTTCTACCCACTTGGTGAAATAATTAGTTGCCATTAGAATGTGAGTATGTTTGACAGTAGATGGAGGATGGATAGGACTGATAAAATCCAAACCCAATTGTTAAAAGAGTTCTTCAATGACTACTATTTTCAAGGGTACTGCTGCTAATTGGACTCTTCTTTTGAAATGTTGACAAAAGTCACATCTCTTGACCCATTCTTCTGCATCTTTGAATATTCTAGGCCAATAAAACTAGCTTCTCAGAATTTTATAGGTTGTTCTTGATGCTAAGTAATGACCTCCACATGCTTCATAATGAAAAAATTGAAGCAACTCCTTTCTTTGCTTAGAATCTACACATTTAAGGAAGGTACCATATATTCCTTTGTTGTACAAAGTGTCACTCTAGATAATGTACTTCATGGATTTTAGCTTTAGGGTCCTCTTCTCTTTGGGTGACAGATGAGCTGTGCATTCTCCATATGTTAGAAAATAGGAAATATTGGAAAACTAGTCATCAACATTACCAATGAATAAAACTAATGGTATTTCTTTTTTTGTCTCTTCTTCAGCTCTAGAAGATCCTTCCATGATTGCTCTACACAAACCTATTCCTCTGACAAGCTTTGTAGGTTTGATATCAAGATCATACTCTTGTATTTTAGCTATCTAGGAGGCCCTTTTGTTCACACCAATCTCATGTTGTGTTAGGAGAGTCTTCGCTACCGAATCAGGAACAAATACCTTGGAGTGAGAGTTTAGGATGTAAAACCTAAATTGTTTCACTACTCTGACTAGAGAATATGCATTTTTCTCGATCAAAGAATATTTCAATTCATGTTTCTTAAGAGGGATACTCATGAATGTTATCAAGGCCTCATCAGTGTCTTTGTTAGGTTGGGTAAGTATAGTAGATAAAGTGTTCTCAGATGCATAGCAATACAAATGAATTTTTTTAGAAAAATCTGGATAATAAAGGGTAGGGGCATTAGTGATCCCAACCTTGATTTGTTCAAAATAAGCCTTGCCTTCCTTTATCCATTTAAAATTTGTATTCCCTTTCATCGTATCCATAATTGACTTTGTGATCTTAGCGAAGTCTAGTACAAACCTCCTTATGAATTTTATCTTCCCAAAGAAAGACTTGACCTCTAGTTTACTCATGGGAAATGATAACTATTGGATAGCTTTCACTCTTTTAGGGTCTATCTAAATACCTTCTTTGGAGACAATATGTTTGAGTATTTTTCCTTCTATCTCTCCAAATATAGACTTGTTAGGATTTAGTGAGATTTCATGGGTTCGACATGGATGCAAGATAGATTCCAAATGATGCACATGATCTCTTCTATGTTTTGAAAACACTATAAGATCATCAAGGTACATGAAAATGATCTTATTCTTGAGATCGGCAAAAAAATGATCCATTGCCCATTGAAAGGTGGCTTCAACATTTATCAAACCAAAAGGCATACAATTTTCGGCAAGCGTACCCCATGGAGTGGTAAAATTTATTTTATGCTGATCTTCTGGCACAACACTGATTTCATTATAACCAAAAAAACCATCTAACATTAACATGAGTTCAGAACTAGATACCAACTGCAAAATATTATCCATGATGGGGAGCCCATAATTATCTTTATGTTATGATTGATTCAAATTTTGGAAGTTGACACATTTTCTTATCTCACCATTCTTCTTCCTAATTGGAATGATATTGGCTACCTATGTTGAATGGTGGATAGGATAGATAATCTTTTCTTTAATCATTTTATCAACTTCATTGAATATAGCATTAGCAACCTTTGGATTGAAATTCCTTTTTTTTTGCTAGAAGGGAGTTCAACTGATTTTCAAGGGAATCTAATGTTTGAATTTTCCATTCATGAATTCATTCAGATCTTCATAACCCCAAGCAAAAACATCTTGGTGAGACTTCAATAGATTCATGAACTCTCCTTTCTCTTTTGACAAAAAGTCTTTCCCTATAAGGACCATCTTTGGAATTTTTTTAGAACCAATATTTACCTTCTCATAACCCAAAGAATTAGAAGATTAAGTATCATTGAATTTATCTTTCCTTTTATCTTCCTTATCAAAAAGACTTTCAAGGGTGACTAACCCTCTTGGAATAACATTACCTTGTAGTTGAATAATCTCAAGATTATCTCCTCGTGTTCCATCATGATTATGTGATCCTTCAAAATTCAAATCTGAAAATGAAGACCTTCCCTCAAGAAATGCAATGTTTTTCCCATCATCATCAAAAACTTGCTAGTGTTGATCATTATCTAGCACACTAGGTCTATGAATCATCTCTATTGTGTAGATATCTTTGTTGAACTTGGGAGGAGGAATAAGGAGAGAGGAAGAGACTACAAGACAATATACTTTGGAATTCTATTCATGAGGAATAAAAGATAAAGAAAAAGCATCAAAATGCTCAATCTCATCACACACTCTATTTCTATATGCCTTCAATCTTACATTCTTTGTTTGATATTGCCTTCACACCTAGTTGACAACTAATTCCACATCTCCTGATACTTTAAGTTGTTTGATCCCTTTTTCTCTTTCATACTCAAGACCAAGTAGAAGAGCTTCATATTTTGTGGTATTATTAGTAGTTTCAAAAGCCAACTTATAAGCTTTTGGGAACTTTTCTCCTTTAGGTGACATCAAAATTATCCCACCACCTGAACTAGAAGAAGAAGAAATTCTATAAAATTACATTGACCATAATTCATTTGTTATAATAGGCATAAGAGGCTTAGTTACATCTTCTTTAGTGGATACCATCATGTATGTTCTATATCTGGTATCAACATACAATATTTCAACCCTTGGATCAAATGATTTCAAGACTGTATATTTAGCTTTAGGTTCAAGATTGAGTTTAACCTTTTTATCTCCAATCGAGATGAGGGCATGAGACATGTCCATCTTGATTTCACCACTAAGATCTTTGCAAAAACTTCTATTCAATAGCATCCCATAATTGTCTAGGATATTAGAGACCAAGATATTCAATTTTAACTTCTTTTCAAGATGTGATACAAGGGCTACTTGAGCATCTTTTAACTAGCCAACCAACATAACTTGTTTTTCCTCCATAGAATACACCTTTCCTAATAGTTTTCTTAGAGAGAGTCCTAGGGCATGGGGCACCATTGAAGGTATAACATTATCAAACACACTAGAATCAATGATACAATTTCTTAACTTGCATCGAGCTATATAGAGGGAAACATAGAATGGATTGGGTTTCTCTAACATAGAAGCTGCAACAAATGATTCTTTCTTTGTGATGAGCCCTTCTAGATTATTTTCTTCTTCTAGAGAAATTCTTGACTCATGGTTGATAGTGATCCTAGGTGAACCTTTTCCTTTACCAACACATTGAATCAACCTTTCTAACTAATGTGGGTTGGCTTTTAGGTAGTCCAACTAAGAAATTTGTACTTTGGTCGTCTTACAACGATTAATAAAATCAAAAGAGTCTTCAACAATGAGAGAGAATTTACCCTTATCTATCTCCTTTACTTGTGAAGGCTCTTTTAGAGTATGCTTACGCGATAGAATTCACTTAGTAGTCTCATTAGAAGCTCTATCCTTTTCTTATTTACCCCACTTCTCTTCTAATCTTCATCTCCAATTGGGGTGTAGCCACATTGCAAGAATGATTGTTAATATCTTCATCTTACTCATCATCAAATTCATATTCTAAAATGTTTATGGAAGAGGCCCCAATAGTAGGTTTTGTTACATCTTCAGGGGCTACATATTCTTCTATTTTCTGTACTATCAAATGCATTTGCATGAATCTGGACAACTTGCATCATCATGATCTATTGTGAAGTGAAAACCACACATAGCAGCTAAATTACTGTATGATGCAGGATGTTCAATGGCTAATCTTGGTGTTGGCTAGGGTAACCATTTAGATTGTTTGTTCTACTAATATGGTACATAATTCCTTCTTGGAATATCTTGATACAAAGTCAAAGGATTGTGGGGCAACTACTTCTTAATTTGTAACACATCATTAGCAAATTTCTAATATAACGAGTTAGTGGTAGTGATAGGAGCTTGCTGACCTTTTCCTTTTTGTAGATCATGATTCCATTTACCTAAACTAAGTAGGTCATCCTCCACCTCGATGGATAAAGTTTGCATGGTTGCTAGATTAGGATCTCTCGCCCTTCGTATTTGAAAGCTTACATTAGAAGGTTGAGTGTTGATGAAAAAAGTAATTTGATTTTCTTTAGTGGGTCTTTTGTTGATAGGAATTTGATTTACCATCTGATCAAAATGAGAAATGAATTATTGCATTGGTTCATGAATTTCCTTCTTCATTTGAGCCAACTAGGAAAGAGACAAATGTTCATCTTTGATCATTTAAAATCTCCTCTCAAAAGCTTGAATCAAGGTTACCCATGAAGTAATTGATCTAGCTGGCAGCTAAACAAACCATTCAGCTACGACTTCTATGAGTGTTGCAACAAAAAGATGAATAGAAACATCTTCATGTTGAACTGCAAGAACCTCACTTTCCATAAAAGATGCTCTAATGTGTTGATTAGTAGTGACTTTTCCATCATCTAAAATCTTAGGAAGAATTTTTTAGGAGCCAACAGGCATGTCATGTAATTGGTTCCCTAAAGCTAAAGGACCAATAGCAACTCCCCATGGGACCATTTGTTGTGGTGCTTGTTGTGCCATAGTTGGGAGAATGATATTCAAAGGCTGCAAATTTATGGCCTTGTACCTAGTAGGATTAGAGCTTGAAAGGTCGCAGGAGAAATAGTAGCCTTGGGTGGTGAAGATAGCTTACTAATAGACTTAACCTTCTTCTTCTTCTTAGGAGTAATCGGCTTGAAATCTAACTTCTAAAGGGCTTCAAAATCTTTGTCTAGCATAACTTTTTGTCTGTCCATTGAGGTATATGGTTTGTTAGCCAATTTATTGGTTATTATTTACTTGTCCTTGGATATGACCAAGATTCTGCCTATTTCTTCTCGTGATAACTACTATTCTTTCAATGACTACAATGTTCTGACCAATAGGAGCTCTTCCCAAGATTTCCCTAGATTCTTCTTCTTCTTCAAGAACTTGATTTACTTGATGATATTGATGTGCACTTTGTCTACACCTCCAGGCTTGGGTTTTTATGTCTAAAATAATATCCTCCTAGGCATCTTGGAAGCCAAGATTTGGCTAGAGAATAGGAAAAATATTCTCATGTGGTAGCACCATCATGGTTCATTACATGCAATTTCTGATCATTCCTCATTCAGTATCCTCAGCAAAGTCGCCAAAAAATCTCTTGGTAAATAGATTTGTCACTTAAAAAATACACAATTTATCCCTATGGAGTGTGTGGGAAATTGATTTCTCCAATAGTTGGATAGACCCTTGATATCCAGCCTTCCTCTACATTTAGAGGGGAAGCTCTTGATGCAGGCGCATCTCATTACTAAATCATTTCAAAGGTCCAAGATTCTCCATATATTTTAAATGGTCAATTTTAATAATTTAGGATTATGTCTTAGTGGATAGAATTAGGTGTTTTATTAAATAAATGTTATAGTTTTAGTCGAATATGTTAGAGAGTTAGAGGAAAGGGTTAATGATGTTAGTGTCAGTTTTAGAAAGGATAAAATTAGTAATAGAAATGCCATGTGGTCAATAATTAAAGAGAATTCCATCAAATACTGGTGACAGATAATAGGCAGTTACAACAATACCCATGGTTGGTGCATGGTATTGATGGTAAAGCATCTTTTAGATTCCTATTCTTAGCAGTTACAAGAATATCCATGATTGCTGCATGGTATTGATGGTAAAGCATCTTTCAGATTCCTATTCTTAGATGGAAAAGAAAATGTTTTTATTACTACTGGATGGCAAGGCCAGTCAGACTTGGGTTATTAAAAAGCCAATATTTTATGTAAAAAATGATTCGAACTTGGGGAGGAATGGAAAGTTTTATGTCTCCTTTGGTCTCCTGTGTTTTCTTTTTCAAGATTATGGTTCTACTGTTATGCTTCATATATTTCTCATGGCAATCAGTTTAGGGAATAACAATTGTAGAAAAATGTACTCTGATGCAGGGTCAATATCTCAGGTTCGAACTATTGGATTTCTCTCAAATTTTTATATGTTGTTTGAAACCTAGTTATGCAAAATATCAACGGTTGGATTGAGTCAATATTTTCTGGTTAGTTATTCATGTCTGAGTGTGGGTCTATCCAAAGGCAGCAAGAAGATATTTTGGGAAATTTATTTTCAGAAAAAAAATGTACTCTGATGCAGGGTCAATATCTCTGGTTTGAACCGTTAGATTTCTCTCAAATTTTTATATGTTGTTTGAAACCTAGTTGTGCCAAATATCAATGGTTGGATTGAGTAAATATTTTTTGATTTGAAAGTTATTCATGTCTGAATGCAGGTCTATCCGAAGGTAGCAAGAAGATATTTTGGGGGATTTTATTTTCAAAGTTTTGTTTATTGAATCTAATTTTAGTGTGTGATCCTGAAGGTTGTAGATGCCCCTTGAAGTAACTTAGTTGAGAGACTGATTCCTCCTGAGTTTTCCAAGGTGTGGCTCTACATCATTTTTGGTGTCAGAGCTGAGCAAAAGGTTTGGGAAAAAGTAGTTGTGTATATGTTTGTGTGATTGTGAAAGATTGAGAGAAATAGTCTAAGAAGAAGTCCAGGAGACTAGATAAGAAGAAAATAACCTAGCTGAGGAATGATGGGACAAGAAGAAGCAGCTTTATTGTATCTTTTTAGAAGGTATCAGCAGAGAAAGGATTCTAAACAGAAGGAGATAGAGGAAAAGAAGAAAAGAGAGAAAGAAGAAAGGAGAAAATAGAGAGAAGAGCTAAGCAAGATAGAAGAGGAGATAAACAATTTGAGAAGGAGACTTGAGGAGAATGACACTAAGTTGAAAGAGAATAAAGCTAAGTTGAAAGAAGTGCAACAAGAACACAAAGTGCAGCAACAAGAAGTGCAGCAAGTATCTCTTGATGAGAGTAGTAACAAGACAAGCCCTATTGGATTTGAACGCAAACAATCTATGGTTGGAACAGTAACATGTCCTTTGAAAATAGAGAAGAGTACAATGCTGGAAGGTACTCCTATGAAAAAAATTTTGGAGGCTGAGGATAAGAAGGAAGAAGTGATTCAAAGCACACTGGTAGAGGATGAAGAGTTAGATCAAGAAGAGGAAAACAATCCATTAGAAGGGCATAGACAGCAGGTGAATATTGGTGTAGAGACTAAGAGTTAACAACAGGAGGTTGTTGTTGAACCTTGTGAGGAAAAGGTTCTTGCAGATGAAGAAGAGTTGGTGATAGGTGTGGTTGCAGACAATATTTTCCCAGATGATGGAGATGTTGACACAAATGATCAGAAAGGAAAAGATGTAGTGCAAAGATCAGATGTTGAAGAGAAGACTATTGATGACAAGAATGAAGTATTTGTTGATCATTATGATGCTCTAGAGATATACAAACGGGAAGCAGATGTTGGTATGATAATTTGGTATTTTTATGCAGGTGATACGAGGCTGTTAAATATATTTTTTCCAAGATTCGACACAGGTACCATGGAAGGTATTCATTCTATAGTTTGGAATCAGAATGTTTTGGCAAGCGGAATCAATTCCATCATTCTTATGGTGACATTATTGCTTACATACAATTGGAAACTCCAGAAAAAGATTGCAGCAATTCAATGGGACTTGAATTTTTCTATCCCCAGGAGTATGATGCAGGCACATCTCATTACTAAATCATTTCAAAGGTCTAAGATTCTCCATATATTTTAAATGGTCAATTTTAATAATTTAGGATTATGTCTTAGTGGATAGAATTAGCTGTTTTATTAAATAAATGTTATAGTTTTAGTCGGATATGGTAGAGAGTTAGAGGAAAGGGTTAATGATGTTAGTGTCAGTTTTAGAAAGGATAAAATAAGTAATAGAAATGCCATGTGGTCAATAATTAAAGAGAATTCCGTCAAATACTGGTGACAGATAATAGGCAGTTACAAGAATACCCATGGTTGCTGCATGGTATTGATGGTAAAGCATCTTTCAGATTCCTATTCTTAGCAGTTACAAGAATATCCATGATTGTTGCATGGTATTGATGATAAAGCATCTTTCAGATTCCTATTCTTAGCAGTTACAAGAATATCCATGATTGTTGCATGGTATTGATAGTAAAGCATCTTTCAGATTCCTATTCTTAGATGGAAATGAAAACATTTTTATTACTACTGGATAGCAAGGCCAGTCAGACTTGGGTTATTAAAAAGCCAATCTTTTATGTAAAAAATGATTCAAACTTGGGGAGGAATGGGAAGTTTTATGCCTCCTTTGGTCTCCTATTTTTTCTTTTTCAAGATTATGGTTCTACTGTTATGCTTCATATATTTCTCATGGCAATCAGTTTAGGGAGGAATAACAATTGTAGAAAAATGTACTCTGATGCGGGGTCAATATCTCAGGTTTGAACTGTTGGATTTCTCTCAAATTTTTATATGTTGTTTGAAACCTAGTTATGCCAAATATCAATGGTTAGATTGAGTAAATATTTTCTGGTTCCAAAGTTATTCATGTCTGAGTGTGGGTCTATCCGAAGGGAGCAAGAAGATATTTTGGGGAATTTATTTTCAAAAACAAATGTACTCTGATGCGGGGTCAATATCTCTAGGTTGAACCGTTGGATTTCTCTCAAATTTTTATATGTTGTTTGAAACCTAGTTACGCCAAATATCAATGGTTAGATTGAGTAAATCTTTTCTGGTTTGAAAGTTATTCATGTCTAAGTGCAGGTCTATCCGAAGGCAGCAAGAAGATATTTTGGGGGATTTTATTTTCAAAGTTTTTTTTATTGAATCTGATTTTAGTGTGTGATCCTGAAGGTTGTAGATGCCCCTTGAAGAAAATCAGTTGAGTGACTGATTCCTCCTGAGTTTTCCAAGGTGTGGCTCTGCATCAGAATTTAGTTTGCTAACATCCAGACCTAAATCATAGAGTTGGTCTTATATCTTTATCGTTA
Organism: Cupressus sempervirens; assembly: GCA_028749045.1. Classification (NCBI taxonomy): domain Eukaryota; kingdom Viridiplantae; phylum Streptophyta; class Pinopsida; order Cupressales; family Cupressaceae; genus Cupressus; species Cupressus sempervirens. The sequence goes on along the minus strand of CM053785.1, from coordinate 128,399,952 downwards.
GTATTTCATATTTTATTGTAGTTTAAAGTTGGCATAACACTAATTTAGACATACATGGCTTTTGACACATGTAACTTATTATATATTTACCCAATTTTTAAAAAGAAAAATTTGATTGAAAGGTGACTCAAATATGGAGATTGTACTTATTTTACAAAAAAAATATTTTTATATTTACTATTTTTCCATGAGCGTTGAATATCTTAGTTTATTTTTTATAATAAACCTATATTTAATTCATGTTAAAAATATATACCTAGAAATTTTGAAAAGCACCAAATTCATAGTCATTAGAAAGCTAGTTCAGAGTACTTCAATCATGTACAATTTCAGGTCTTTAGTGCTCCATTTGAACCTAGTAATTCAGCTCCGAAGAAAGGAAATCATTGAAAAAACTTCAAACTATTCATGGGGGCTTCTAACTAGCTAGTTTCGATAGAAACCTAGTTTCTATCGAAACTATTTTACAAACTTTCGATAGAATCAAAATTTCTTAGTTTCTATCGAAACTATTGCCGGTTTAATTACGCAGTTAGCAAACCACTTACATAGTTTCGATCGAAACTATCCACCTAGTTTTGATCAAAACTAGGAAAGTGGGATAACCCAGTTTTTGTCTTCCTAAGTATTCATTTGCCCAATTTTCGAAGCCAAATCCAAACCCAATTTATTATTTTGTGACATGTTTTTCTTCCAGGTAGTTCTAAGAGGTCAACTTTGACAAAAAATATCTTTTGACCCCGAATTCGTCACGAGACAAGATTTGACAGGGTGCAAGAGTGCAAAAAAAAGAGTTAGTGTGCTAGTTTTTAGAGCTTGGCTAGGTGTTTTGATCAGTTTTTAAGGCCAGTCAAATGACCTCCTAGGCCAAAATTGACAGGTTGTAAATTAATGAAAAATGTGTTTTTAAGGATCAATTAGTGCTTGAATTGGATTCCAGTTAGTTTGAGAAGGTCGGTGGATCCATTTGAGATGTTTAGTTGTTTAGAAATGAAATTTTTTTTTAGCTAAACCCACTAGGGGTCTAACGTATCTGTATTAGATTGCTAAGAGATTGCGAGTGGAGATCATGTATTGTGATGTTAAACTTCAAAATGTGATAGACCATGAATCACAAGAGCATCTTGGAGTTTGCCCCCAAAATGGCAAGGTTGACATTTTGGTTGTAGGAATTAGAATTGGTGTGATAACCATTGGTGTTGGTCGATATTTGAAAAACAAGAATCTAAACATCAAGATGTATAGTGTGAAGCCAACTGAAAGCAACATACTGTTAGGAGGAAAACTTGGTCCTCACAAAATTCAAGGTATTGGAGCTAGATTTATTCAGAAGAATTTGGATGTGGAGATACTGGATGAGGTCTTACAGGTATCTAGTGCTAAATCCATTAAGATGGCAAAATAGTTGGCTCTTCAACTAATTGCATTTGTACTTCCAAGTTTTGGTGAGCGGTATCTGTCATCTAATCTTTTCAAGTCTATATGGGAGGAATCTCTTGCCTAGCATGGAGCAAGCCATGGCAATAATGATACATTCTTTAAAAGGAACAAGTCAGTGGCAGTCAAAGCATTTCCCACATAGGCATTTCCAAAATAAATTCCACCCAAGCAATTAAAACAAGTAGAACCTGCAAGCAATTGAATGGAAGTCTATGCATACACACAGCATGATCAAAATGAAACCTACAGGGTCAAAGTAAAAAAGAAATCCATGCCTTGTTCTCACGGTATTGGGAAGAAAGCTAGCTTGAGAAATAGCAACGAAGATGTAAAAAAGGGGCAATTCGCAAGTTCAAAGCCATAGCACATAAAAACAAGGAGCCAGATGAAGCAAGTCAAGCGGTAATCCACTCCATAAAATGAAGTCACTGATTGCAAAGAAGATGCCATAGCAAGATCTTTAGGAAAGACAAAAAGTGTATGAAGCTACAATTACAACAGCAAGGAACAGGGCAAGGAAGCCACTATCAAAGGAGCTAGATCATGCCAAAAATGATTGAGGCAATATTATATAAAAGATGTCACAGTTTAAAAAGACACCCAATGCAATAACAGAGTAGCTTACACAATAAGTAAAGGGCAGGGGAGCAGATCAGCTTGAAAAGACAAACACCACCATTCCAAGGCATGAAGCAACAACCTATATCAATAAAGAAAGACACCCACGTTAGCAAGGACCCTTTGCCTAGTGAGGGAGTAGTCGAAAAAGACTAAAAGGAGAGTTGTTCATGCCAAACAGCAATAGAAGATGCTCAAGACAAAAAGTCCACACAGTCAAAGATAATGAAAGATGTCATTGTTCAAAGCAGATCCACTACATAAGAAATGCAAACAAGATAAAGTCACATATTGAAGAAGCTCCTACGCATGCAAAAACAAAGAAAATCCACGCAGAGAGGAGGTTTGAGAAAAACTCACTTATCCCATATTCACCATGGCAGAGTTTGTTTTATATGTTAAATACAAGAATAGACATATCCTTGCTTGTCTTTGAGACAACACTTTTTGAAAAGGCAAGTGTGTGCTAGTGATCTAGATGGATCTGGAGAACTTGAAAAATTTGCAGTCTCAAACTCTCTCAAAAATGACATCATTCCAAAGATCTCAAAAAATTATACCTGACATAACTTGGTATGAGTCAAAAGGATCTCATATGTAGAAGTTATGGTCAGTCAAAGGTTTGGTGTAATTGACAAATCAAAGGGCTCAGAAAAAGGTAAAAAAAAATAAAGTCATGGAAAATGGTCAATATTGGTATCATTGTGAAGAGTTTTTTAAGAGCTTTCTAACGGTGTCTATTTCATCAAAATCTGAGATAAAATGTGGAAGATATTGCAGAACTACTCTTACCTTAGAAAAAGGAGCTCCCTATGTTCAAGTGCCCCTATTTTTGTGGGTTTATATTTTTTAACAAATTAGCCACAAACTTTTTTTTAAAAAAATGTTGTTTACCATCTCTATTTTAAAGTGTTGGATTATGAACCCCTATAAAATAGAAAGCTTTATTCTCTGCTATAATTAAGGAAACAAATCCTTAAAATATTAAGTCTATTTCTAAGGGAGCCAATCAAATATTAAAATGATTTATAATTATTGTAGATAATCCAAGAAGGATTTCATGATCTACTTATAAATCATTCATTCCTTGGGAATTATATTATTTTGTAAGAATTTATTGTAACGGAGAGATTTTTGTGTAAAACTGGGAGATTTATCAAATATTATGGTTTTAACCATAATAGGAAAATAAGCTTGTATAAAAGGGGGTTATTTCTCTCTTGCAAGGACAATGAATATTAGAGAATTTGTGTAAATTCTTTTGGGAGAAATTTTGTAAATTCTTGGGAAGGGAATTATTTTGTAGCAAGAAAAATAATAGTCTTGGAGAATTTTTGCAGGGAGATTTTTTTTTGTAAAGGAATAGTTTTCCTTGTGAGAGAATTTGTAAGCACGAAGGCATTGTATAGTGCTTTCAAGTGCATCGAATAGACTGTGAATTTTTGAAGCTTGGATTCTATAACAAAGTATTATTCTTGGCAGAATTAATAGAGCGGTCCCCCGATTGAGAAGCAGACCCGAAGACATAGTCCTACCAGGATGAACTCCGTATCAAATTGTTTGTGTCTCTTCCATCTCTTTCTTATTTCTCTCATTTCATTCTTAGTTATGTTCTTTTTTTTATGTTATTAAACACATTGTTAATTTTAAGTGTTTAAAGGATAAATGTTAATCTTCTTGTAATTTCAACGGTTTAAGATACATAACCACACATTTACTGCAAGGATTGGGAGTTAAATCTATAATCTAGATTAAGCTTAAAAAAATTGTAAATCCTAGTTTATAGATCAAGTTGGTATCAGAGCCTCCTTTTGCAGAGAAATTGTAGGTGGTGAATGTTAACCAGGTTGAGGTTAAAGCAACGAGAAGGTGAACTTGCAAAATTCAACCCAAAGATTGGAAAAAGAAGATCTTTTCCATGAATCATGGAAACTGAAAAAAATCTTCCCGATTTTGATGTAGAAGCCTTCCATAGAGCTTTTGTAGAATTGAAGGCTTTGGTGGACATTCTTCTTCAAGAAAGGCATGAACGACAGTTGAGAAAGGCAGACAAGGCTAGGAAGAAGGAAGAAGCTAAATCTTCATCAAAAGATGACAAAGGAAAAGGAGTAGGAGGTGGTAGTGGCCCTCTTGAACCTCCATCCCCATCTTCTTCATCTTCTTCATCGTCTTCTTCTTCTCTATCTACTTCTTCTAAAAAGAAACATTCTATGAAGACACCCTTATTAAAGCTTGATGTAAAGTTTGATTTGCCTATATATAATGGTGAATTAGATGCCAAAAAATTGGATAATTGGCTTAAGCAGATTGAAGTGTACTGCAGGGTTCAAAATATTTTGGATGATTCTTCCAAAATCCAGCTAGCTACTCTCAGAATGGGAGGCACTGCATTAGTCTAGTGGGAGACAAAGATCCAAGATGATCTTGCTACACATGGTAAAATCATTTCATCTTGGTATGAATTTACTTCTACTTTGAAGAAACAGTTTTATCCTTTGGGTCATATGCAACAAGCAATTATGGACTGGCAAAATCTAAGGCAAGGTAAAGAAAAGTCTATACAAGAGTATACATAGGTGTTTAGGAAGAAGGCACTAACTCTTGGAATTCCTCTTTACACACAAGATACTTTGTTAAAGTATATAGGTGGAATGCATTCTTATTTGAAACATACAATATTGATGTTTAGTCCTTCTAACTTTGATGAAGTGTGTGTTCAAGCAACCCATATTGAAGCAGGTGGAGGAAACACAAGTTTCAGTTCAAAGAAGGAATTTGTTCCTCCTGAAGGCAACAAGAAGGGAAAGAAAGCAACCATAGTGAAAAAAGAGGAAGGTGAAAAGCCTACTTGTTCACATTGTCAAAAGAAAGGGCATGTGGATGCAAAGTGTTGGAAACTGCATCCTGAGTTAAAACCAAAGTGGTTTAAGAATAATAACAAAGGAAAGAAAAAGTGTTAGGAACCTGTGTGTTCTTTCTGTTTATTTTGTTAGAGTAGTGTTGTTGGACGCATATGCTTTGTAAGTCGTCCCGCGAGTATATTTTATTATCCCACATGCATAGGTAGTATTACTTTTCTAGATCGTACCCAGTATATAAGAATAGGTTGAGGCCCTTGATGGACACGGACGAATTTATTGTATTGAGCTTGCTCAAAGGAGGTTACCCCCTCGAAGTGGCCTGCGATCAGTAGATTCATTCTGAGTTCTGCTATCACTTTGTATTCTGTTATTTCGAGCATTCTCACGATATTGCTATAAGGAGGTTCATCACATCTGGTATCAGAGCACTCTCTTGGGCTCGCTGGGTGGAAATTACATCAAATTTTTTTTCTGTCGTGGCCTTCAGGTTCCTCTCACTTCTAATATCTCTTGTTATTGCAATAACTCTTTTCAGTTGTTCTGTCTGTGAGTGAATTTTTCTAAGTCAACTGTTCAAAAAAAAAAAAAAAAGAGTAAAATTTTTTCTGTTTTTTAGTCGTAGCTTCCTTGTTTGCTTTCTGTTTTTGCTTATACTTCTGCAGAATGTCTGCAATATCATTTCGCATACTTCCTTCCTTGGCGACCCAACCCCAAATTTTACATATCAAAGCCCTAAATCCCTCATTTATCTAATTTTAGGGTTTGCCCTATCTTTTTCACCTCTCATCCAATCGCCACCAAACTGAACTACAAGATTCAATTCCTCATTTTGCTCCCTTATCCCTCTTGGACTGTTCGCCTCATTTCGCCTCCCTACCCTTGAAACCCTCATTTTTCTTTTTCCCTTGTCCCCAGATAGTCTCCCACCACCCGTCGAACACCCATTTCCTATATGAGTTTTACCCAAATCCAAGTTTGCCGTAACTAAAAAAGTTTTTGTTTCTCATCTTCTACCCATTCCCAAAAAAAAAAAAAAAAAAAAAAAAAAAAAAAAAAAAAAAAAAAAAAAAAAAAACTTGTTTTATGGTTGTTACGCGTACAGGAGCAAAAATCATGGAAGAGGAAATTGCATCCCTCAAAACCAAACTTCAAGATCTGGATGACAAAATTCTGGGTCTTAACTTTCAGCAGTCAGCCATGAGCCGAAACCATTCAGGAGATACTGGGTCCTCTTCTGGCAATTTCCGTGGACCAAAGCTTGATTTTCCGCGCTTCGATGGTTCTGATCCGACTGGATGGATCTATAGGGCAAAGCAGTATTTCAGCTTGCATAATACTTTGGATAACCACAAAGTCTCCCTTGCATCTTTTCATTTGGAACATGAAGCTCTTCAATGGTTCCGTTGGTACATCAAGGCTAATGTAGGCCCAACGTGGAGAGAATTGTGCACCCTCATTTTGGAGCGCTTTGGCCCTAGTTCCTTTGATGATTTCATAGGAGCACTCACTAAACTGCGTCAAACAGGCACTGTAAGAGAATACCAGACAGAGTTTGAAAAATTAGCTAATTACACAGAGGGCTTGTCTGATGAATTCTTCCGTAGTTGTTTTGTCAGTGGTCTGAAGGATGCACTTCGCTCAGAAGTCAAAATGTTTCGACCTACTACAATGATGGAAGCCCTTGGGTTGGCTAAGTTAGCGGAATACAAGATTAGTGCTCTACAACGCTCCAGATCTAATTTTGTTCCATTCAGAAATACAGGTTCTCACAACCCTCCAGTCATACCAGCTCCCAGAACGACTCCGATCAAGCACTTGTCTGAAACAGAGATGCGAGTCAGGCGAGACAAAGGGCTTTGTTATAATTGTGATGAGAAATGGTCTCGGGGCCATAGATGTGTTCAGCAAAAGCTCTATCTCTTGGATGTGGATTCTCCACCGGAACTGGAAGAATATGTAGATGCTCAGGAAACAGTGGATGATGAGGTTGAGCCTCACCAGCCTGAACCTCCTTCACCAGAAGCTCCACCAGAGATATCTGTCCATGCTTTGGCAGGAGTCACTACTCCACAAACCATGCGGGTCCAGGGTTTCTTCAAGAAGATCCCTCTTACTATACTCATTGATTCTGGTAGCACTCATAACTTCATTGATCCACGAATAGCCAAACAGGCTGATTGCTTTATCCATCCCTGCTCTAGCTTTGAAGTCATGATTGCCAATGGGGGCACTTTACCTTGTAAAGGGAAATGTCGCAATGTGCATCTCTCTATTGGAGATTATAACATGCGCTCTGACATGTTTGCCTTACCCTTAGGTGGCTGTGATGTGGTTTTGGGTGCCCAATGGTTACGCACTCTTGGCCTCATTCTCTGGGATTTTGCTGAACTTTGGATGCAGTTTTCAGCCGAGGGGCACCAACACACTTTGAAAGGCTTACAACTAGGGTCTCTCAGCATCATCAGTTCACACCGTATGGAAAAACTTCTTAAGAAGAATTCACATGGTGTCATCGCTCAGCTCCATTCCATTCAGATGCAGCCATCAGCAGTCTCTAGCACTCCTGCCGATCTCCAACACATTTTGGACAAGTATTCTGGTATATTTGCTGAACCTGTGGGATTACCTCCTTCTCGTCCAGAGGACCACCGTATTCAGCTCCTTCCTGGCAGTGTTCCGCCCAACATCAGGCCCTACCGCTACCCATTTCATCAGAAGACCGAAATCGAGATACTTGTCCGTGACTTACTGAAGCAAGGTATTATTCGCCCTAGTACCAGTTCCTTTTCTTCTCCAGTTCTGCTTGTTCGCAAAAAAGATGGGTCATGGCGACTCTGCATTGATTTCCGAGCACTTAATCATCTCACTATAAAGGACAAGTTTCCCATTCCAGTTGTTGATGAACTTCTTGATGAACTTCATGGGGCTCATTTTTTCTCCAAGTTAGATCTTCGTTCTGGGTATCATCAAATTCGGGTTAATGAGGAGGATATACCTAAAACTGCCTTCCGCACACATGATGGTCACTATGAATTTTTAGTCATGCCCTTTGGCCTCACGAATGCTCCTTCAACATTTCAGGCAGTGATGAATAACATATTTCGACCATACCTCCGAAAATTCATTCTGGTCTTCTTTGATGATATCCTCATATATAGCAAAACTTGGGCTGAGCATCTCCATCATCTGGAGCTTGTCTTGCAACTTCTCTCTGATCATCAACTCTATGCAAAACTATCTAAATGTGTGTTTGGCCAGGAGGAAGTGGAGTATCTCGGGCATATCGTTGCACACCATGGAGTGCGGGTGGATCCTACAAAAATAGATGCCATGAAAACTTGGCTGCATCCTAAAACTCTCAAGAGCCTTCGGGGTTTTTTGGGGTTGACTGGCTACTACCGCAAGTTTGTCAAAGATTACGGGAAAATTGCAGCACCATTGACAGCTCTGTTAAAAAAGGATGCCTTCTCCTGGACCCCTGTTGCTGAGACTGCATTTGAACAACTGAAACAGGCTATGTGCAGTACACCTGTTCTCGTGATGCCAGATTTTTCCAAACCCTTCACTATTGAGAGTGATGCTTGCGGCAATGGATTGGGTGTTGTTCTCCTGCAAGATGACCATCCTATTGCGTTCACTAGCAAAGCCCTCTCTGGTAAGAATCTAGCCCTCTCTACTTATGAAAAAGAAATGATGGCTATTTTGCATGCTGTACAGAAGTGGCGGCCATACCTCTTAGGGAGTCATTTTTGCATCAGAACCGATCACCAAAGTCTGAAATACTTCCTGGAACAATGGGTATCCTCTCCTACACAATAGAAATGGGTCAGCAAACTCATGGGGTATGATTATGAGATCACCTACAAGAAGGGTAAGGAGAATATTGTGGCAGATGCTCTTTCTCGCACATTTGATAATCAAGCTTCCCTTTCCGCTATTTCTATGCCCATTCCCAATTGGTTAGCGTCTATTTAGCAGGGCTATGACAGTGACTCTTCTTTATCTCAAATCATTCACCAGCTAGCCAATAATCCTTCTGCTATACCACATTACTCTTGGGATGGTGCTTCTCTTCGATACAAGGGTCGGCTAGTGCTTCCTCAGAACCCAGCTCTACATCAGGCTATTTTTTATGAACTCCATGCTTCTCCTTCAGCAGGGCACTCAGGCTTCCTCAAAACTTATGAGCGAGCAAGGAGAAACTTCTTTTGGAAAGGGATGAAACAGATGATTCAACAGATGGTGGCTGAATGTGATACTTGCCAACGCCACAAGGGTGAAACGACCCTCCTTCCTGGCTTGCTCAAACCATTGCCCATCCCTACACAGATTTGGACTGATATTTCTATGGATTTCATTGAAGGGCTTCCTAAATCCGGTGGCAAGATAGTGATCTTGGTTGTGGTTGATCGTCTCTCGAAATATAGTCATTTTTGTGCCCTCAGCCACCCATATACTGCCTCCTCTGTTGCACAAATCTTCATGGACCAGATATTTCGTCTTCATGGACTCCCTTCTTCCATTGTCTCTGATCGTGATGCAACTTTTACCAGTCATTTTTGGACTGAACTGTTTCAGAAAACTGGCACCAAACTGAAGATGAGTTCGGGCTATCACCCACAAACTGATGGTCAAACTGAAATTGTCAATAAATGCTTGGAAACTTATCTTCGTTGCTTCACTTCCGAACAGCAACATCAGTGGGCCAAGTGGCTCCCTTTAGCTGAATGGTGGTACAATACCTCTTACCACACTGCCTCTAAAATGACTCCATATGAAGCAGTCTATGGTCAGGCACCTCCAGTGCTCCTTCCCTACACTCCCAACAGCTCACCAGTCCAGGAAGTTGACATAGTTCTCCGCAGCAGGGATCAGATTCTTCGTACCTTACAGGATAATCTTCCCATGGCCCGTAATCGGATGAAACAGCAAGCAGATCAACACCGTTCTGAGCGCTCATTTCAAGTTGGGGATATGGTTTTTCTTCGTCTACAGCCATACAAACAATCCTCCCTAAAGCTGAAAGGGCATCATAAGCTGGCCCCAAAATTTTATGGGCCTTATAAGGTTCTGCAGAAGATTGGTTCAGTTGCTTATAAACTGGAACTTCCTCCTTCTTCCCGCATTCATCCAATCTTTCATGTTTCTTGTCTAAAGAAAGTTCTGGGTACCACTGTCAGAGCACAAACTACTCTCCCTGAAATGGATACGGAAGGATCCATTATCCTGGAGCCGGTGGCAATCATTGACCAGCGCACTCGCTAGCTTCGCTCTCACTCCATCTCTGAGGTCTTGATTCAGTGGCATGGCATGCAACCAGAGGATGCTACCTGGGAACCCCTTCTTCAGATTCAACAACAATTTCCACACCTTAAGCTTTGAGGACAAAGATTTTTTCTAAGGGAGAGGGGATGTTAGGAACCTGTGTGTTCCTTCTGTTTATTTTGTTAGAGTAGTGTTGTTGGACGCATATGCTTTGTAAGTCATCCCGCGAGTATATTTTATTATCCCACATGCATAGGTAGTATTACTTTTCTAGATCGTACCCAGTATATAAGAATAGGTTGAGGCCCTTGATGGACACGGATGAATTTATTGTATTGAGCTTGCTCAAAGGAGGTTACCCCCTCGAAGTGGCCTGCGATCAATAGATTCATTCTGAGTTCTGCTATCACTTTGTATTCTGTTATTTCGAGCATTCTCACGATATTTCTATAAGGAGGTTCATCACAAAAAGACTATGACTGTTGTTCAGGATCTTGGATTAGATTCTGATGATGAAATAAAGATATAAGGGTGATTTCAAAGAACACTAAAATTGACACATTGATAGATAGTGGGTCCCAAGTTAATCTAATTTCAAAAGAAATTGTTAAACAATTGGGATTGGAAACTAAGCCACATAAGAGACCTTATCCTTTAGGTTGGGTGTGCAATGATAATAGATTGTGAGTAACTAAGCAATGTAGGTTAAGATTTGCAATTACATCCAAATACATAGATGAGGTTGACTTTGATGTGGTTCCACTTGACATTTGTGGGATTGTGTTGGGTAGCCCATACTTATATGATATAAAAGTTATCCTCTATAGGGAACATAATAAGTATCATTTGTTTAAGGATGGAATTGAATACATTGTAAAGGCTCATCACATGAAGAATGAAGGATCAATTGTAAACACAGGGCATTTGAAAATGATTGTAAATGCAAGCAGTAGACTAACTCTCATGTCTGCCACAACAAGTGAGTATCAAATGCAAGTAGAATAAAGTCTTCAACCAATGATGGTAAAAGAGGGTTTGGATGATTCATTTTCTAATGATGTTCCTATGCAAGGGATCCAAAGAGTTGATACTTTTCATTTTTCATCAGTTTATTCAGTATTTTGCTTCTTTTTCTACTAGTTGGTACTATGTGTGTGATGGATGCAACAATGAATCTTGGTGGATGTATGGTTAACTGTGTCAACAATACTATCTCATTTTTAATTATGTTTGTGATGAGTCGGATATTCAGACTTCCTACAGGTTGTACAAGTGACACTGGACAAGTGAGGCAAACATGCCCTCACTTTCATTCTATGTAAAAATAGACTTTTGGAGGTCCAAAAGCTTTTCAGTGGGGAGGAATGATCTAGGTGGATCTAGAGAACTTGAAAAATTTTCAGTCTCAAACTCTCTCAAAAATGACATCATTCTAAAGATCTCAAAAAATTATACCTGACATAACTTGGTATGAGTCAAAAGGATCTCATATGCAGAAGTTATGGTCAGTCAAAGGTTTGGTGAAATTGACAAATCAGAGGGCTCAGAAAAAGGTAAAAAAAATTAAGTCATGGAAAATAGTCAATATTGGTATCATTGTGAAGATTTTTTTAAGAGCTTTCCAACGGTGTTTATTTCATCAAAATCTAAGATAAAATGTGGAAGATATTGCAGAACTACTCTTACCTTAGAAAAAGGAGCTCCCTATGTTCAAGTGCCCCTATTTTTGTGGGTTTATATTTTCTAAAAAATTAGCCACAAACTTTTTTTTTTTTAAATGTTGTTTACCATCTCTATTTTAAACGGTTGGATTATGAACCCCTATAAAATAGCAAGCTTTATTCTCTACTATAATTAAGGAAACAAATCCTTAAAATATTAAGTCTATTTCTAAGGGAGCCAATCAAATATTAAAATGATTTATAATTGTTGTAGATGAATCCAAGAAGGATTTCATGATCTACTTATAAATCATTCGTTCCTTGGGAATTATATTATTTTGTAAGAATTTGTTGTAACGGAGAGATTTTTGTGTAAAAATGGGAGATTTGTCAAATATTATGGTTTTAACCATAATAGGCAAATAAGCTTGTATAAAAGGGGGTTATTTCTCTCTTGCAAGGACAATGAGTATTAGAGAATTTGTGTAAATTCTTGGGGAGAAATTTTGTAAATTCTTGGGAAGGGAATTATTTTGTGGCAAGAAAAATAATAGTCTTGGAGAATTTTTGCAGGGAGATTTTTTTTTGTAAAGGAATAGTTTTCCTTGTGAGAGAATTTGTAAGCACGAAGGCATTGTATAGTGCTTTCAAGTACATGGAATAGACTGTGAATGTTTGAAGCTTGGATTCTGTAACAAAGTATTATTCTTGGTAGAATTAATAGAGTGGTCCCCCGATTGAGAAGTGGACCTTGAGACATAGTCCTACCTGGATAAACTCTGTATCAAATTGTTTGTGTCTCTTCCATCTCTTTCTTATTTCTCTCATTTCATTCTTAGTTATGTTCTTTGTTTTATGTTATTAAACACATTGTTAATTTTAAGTGTTTAAAGCATAAATCTTAATCTTCTTGTAATTTCAATGGTTTAAGATACATAACCACACATTTACTGCAAGGATTGGGAATTGAATCTGTAATCTGGATTAAGCTTAAAAAATTGTAAATCCTAGTTTATAGATCAGCTAGTGGACCCCATGGCCGACCTGTACATGAATGCTCGCTGGAGGACAATGTCACAAATTTTGAACGAAGATGTAGGAAAGATGATGTGGCACCAAAACTCGAGATGTGTTCAGATGCAGACATGTGTTCGAATTCGAGGGTGGGCACACACCCACATTTCCAAAGTGCTCACCAGTTAAACAAAGTGGGATTGCAGGATTTTGACATGTGGTAGATAGGTCCTAGTTGTCAGTGACATGGAAAAGATGTGTAGGTTCAGGTGGATGCACAGGATTGCCCCACATGGCAAGATGGATGAATAGTGCACCCCCACATTACAAAGATGCTCACTAATTAAGGAATGCAGGATTGCAGGATGCTAACATGTGTTAGTGGGTCTCGAGCATGGTGATGTGGCACTATGTTCAAGATGATGATGTGTACAGGCCTGAGCCAATCACGCCATGACACATGGCGATGGGGTCAAACCAAGTTTGGCTCGGATGGAACTTGTAAAGGAAAATTCAAAAGTTTTAAAAAATTAATTTTTAAAGATTTTTCCTCCAAACGGGCAGGTCAAACTTTTAAATAAAGTTTGAAACTTTATATAGTTCAAACTATATAAAAGTTTACATTTTTGCAAAATATTATGTGCAAACCTGAGGCAGAAGGCCTGATCTTCAAACAATCATAATTGGAGATTTTTTATCAAAAATGGGTGCTCCAATATACCACTGGAACTAGAACAAGATGAACTTTTTGAATGTAAGATCAAATTGTGCACAGGTGCTCACTGGTCTATGATATAGGCTAGTTTGTAAATTTTGGGGTGTTCTCAGTAGAACATGCAGATTTCAACATTGATCATCAAAATTGTTTAAATGATAGATATGAAGGCTTGGTGAAGTCTGAAAGTGAAGAAAATCAATTCTAAGATGTTTTCTTGGCTTCTTGAGGTTATTGTAACTGGTTTTTCACTTTTACTGTGGTTTCATTTTAACACCAAAATTAGTTACACTATTTCATCATAAAATTTCTCAGATATTTCTATCTAGTAGAGGCCAAATGATGGGATTAGATATGTAGTTATAGAGAGAACATAGAGAGAGGCTTTTTTCAGCATCTTAGGAAAGAATTCAGAGGGGACACATGTCAATTGCAAGTTAAATCCGAGAATTGTCCCCTTGATATTTATACTTTCTTCTTTTCTTTTGAGGGGGTTGGAATTTCGGAAAGTTTCTCTAATATGAAGGCATTTAGTAGAGCTAGCCCTGGAGTTGATGAATTTTGAATGGAAGACCTAGGATGTGCTGGTTCCAGACCATGAAGCTATGCTTTGGCTGTGATACCCCCTTCCCATCCCATTAGTTTCTCATTCCCACCATTTTCTCTCTTGTATGATAGCATATGTTATTGTACAGTCTAGTTTATTAGGTGATTTGTGAGTCATTTCATGCATTTTCATGTGTTACTTCAAGGAAATTAATATAGTGAGTAGCAAGTGTTTAGTTTTAGTTTAAATCTTGTCTCCTTTCTCAATTGAGTTGTAATATTTTATGGTCTTTGAAAAAAGAGCCTAGATTATAAGTGCAGTCCCTTAAGGCTGTATGTTGCTTTATTGTTGCTTGTAATTTAAGGAATTATGTAAATGCTTCAGAAATTTAACAGGGTTGTAGTTTTATTGACAAGGATATTAGGTAAGAATGATTTAAGTTGAAAATTGATGTCTATTTATAAGGTGAATGGATAGATCACATATCTGAATATATGAATAAGTATCAAATATCCAAAATGCATGAGGGAGATTCATGAATTTGCCCACTGGATCAAGCACTGGTTAGCTACAGGATCATTAAAGTCTTACTGCTGTATATATGAGGGTTAATTGAATTCAACATTATTAATCAAATGTGTTTTTCCCTTTAATGTTGAAGGACTTAAAGGATTAACCCTCACTCAACTTATGTGATTCATAGATTTGCATTTAGCTAGTGTATATCTCTGTTATTGCATGAGTTATTAGGAGATATAAGGGGTTTTCATCTGCAATAATTAGGTTCAGATTTATGTTTTAAATGCACTGGTACCGTATCTCAAAACCTCAAGGTTAACCCACCTAGGTCATGTAGAGCCTAAAGTGAAGAAGGAGTTGTACCTTATAGTTGGCCCAAGACTGCAGTCAAATGTATTTGTCATAGAAATTTGGTAGCCTTAGAAGCATTTTTCTGGTTTCTTGGTCATTTTCAAAAAATTTAAATTAGGAGCCAACACCAAGAACATAAGAAATGACTGATTATAAGAACAACAATTGTACACACTCTCCAAAAATTGCCTTATTATCAAAACATAAGTGTTCCCCGTCTCCAAGTACAAAAAATCTCTTGTTACATTGAGGTTCATAAATTTATAGTTATTGTAGAATAATTAACCTTTCGGGTTCATAACTACTCAGAAAGTTAGATTTTGGACTACTCCAAAGATGGTCCGTAACCAACTCTAACTTTCATTACTTTACTATAGTTAGAAAAAGTTAAGACGTTGACCAAAACCAAAATTGATTCTAAAGTTGACCTCTTTAAAAAATGTATAAACAAAAACCTGAGACAACTTTAGACATATATACTCCTAACTTTTAACTATGATCACTGATATTTCCTAAGCTTCCTCTTTGATCTATAGGTGATATGAGTAGATGAGTAAATTTTTCCTTGTGTGCTCTAAATAATTTGATGACCTATGCCAAAGCATTATTTTTGATGATGGTTAAACTCTGTATTTTTAGCTTGCATAGATCATGTTTCTTTCTAACCTCATCCAACTCTAGGATATAACCCAGTAAGTTTTGAATATAGGAGTACAACACTATTGAGAGACTGCTCAATCTCATCATAATTCTAGCATCTAAACTTTTTTTATTTCCAAGTTCCGTGATTCTTTTTACCTCTATTCATTCCAAAATGGAAGATATGTCTAGATCTTGAGTGTGTTTGATAATAGGGATACCTTCTACAATGATCGGTATATTCCCCAAGGCCTTCTTTTTTAGTAGCTTGTAGGAGTTTAAGAATTGTTCTCCTTCTTCCAATTGTTGATTAATGCTATCAATCTTCCATTCGATGTTTTCCAACCATATGTCAATTTTCTCTTCTTCTCCACTAGTGACTACCTTTAGCAATTTGACTATATTGCTATCCATTCCTTTAATCTCTACTAAATTAGCATCAATTTCTCTCCAGAATATTTGTTGTTCCTTGAGAGTTGTTAACTCTTTTTTAATGATTTTCTATATATGATATGCCTTAGCATATGTAACCTTAACTTCTTAAAATAAGCTTGATGCTTGTTCTTTCATGCATTTTATCCATGCTTTCAGTTTGGCATTCTCCTATGTCTTGAATGGTTTATTCATCAAACATTTTCTTCGGATCTCCAATTATTTCCATAGATGAGCTAGGATTTGTAAAGGAATCAAGAACCATCAATGAGATGCATGAAGAAAGGGCTCGAACTTGACACTTGAGTTGATTCTTAGCTTGTTTATCTCTCCTTGACTGTTCAATCAAGATAGCGGCCGATACTTAAGATTTGTGCTCTCTTCCCTCACAGATGGTCTAGCCTAGATCCACTTTAGTTATGCTAAAATCAACTTCTCTTGCCTCAATTATGTCTTTCTTTTTGATTGGTTGTGCAATCTCAAAAAGTAAGTTTCCTAAGGTAGGATTAACTGCCAGTCGAGAATCTATTCTAGTTTTATTTACCTTTTCACCTTTATGCACTAAATCAGCTATGGCATCCACATTTGGTACTTCCAATTGAATTATCCTTTTCTTCTTTCTCTCCAAAATTTTTTGTAACCAAGATGTTGAGGTATTGGTAGATGAGCTGATTATTGAATGAACTTGTAGGACTATAGATGATAAATCCAAGTTATGCATGATTTCTACAACTGACACTTCTTGAGTTGGCCTCTCAAGAGACAATGAGCGTGCAGGAGATGTTATGGATTGAATCATCTCATTTAAAATTGATGACGGTAAAGCATTCATCTTGGGAGCTTCATCTATCATCTTTTGAATTGGTTTTAAAGTCCTTTCCTCAGGTTTTGATCTCTTCTTCCTAGTGACCACATTGAATTCACATGCTGAAACTAGATCAACTCCTTTATCCGAATCTTCACCATCATCTCCACCTTGTGTGCTATGTAAAGAACCAAAAAGAAGTAGGGATAGAAGATGGAATGACTAAAATTGATGTACCTTCCTAGGAATTATTATTTTTCTTGTCACTACCTCTTCCTGTTGATCTAGTAGTTGTGGCTTCTTTAACTTTGTTCTTCAAGAAATTTTCAGTTCATTGAATCAAAAAGAAGGTCCTTTCCTTGAGGTCATTCAATTTTGACTGAGACCAATTAATATACGGCAATTCTAACAACTGTATCCACTCAAAGAAGAAAGGATCAATTAAGTTTGACCCATCCTCTTTTATGCCTATCACATCCCATCCCATTTTTTAATCAATGATTTTTTGTACTGTGAATCTAATCTAGTTCCTTTTCCTCACTTCATAGTCATTTTCATAGTTCACCCAATAATCTTCCATTGTAGGGAAATGGAGATAGCTAAGTCCAAGTGCCAAGTTATTATTAACATACCCACTACCATCAAATGGGAAGTGATTGTGGAAAGAGCATAAAGTTATGTTCACCATGGATCTCTTGATATTTTGAGCATCTGAGGAAGAAAGACAACTATAATTCCCAATACCGATTTGGAAAGGAACCGATCTTTTTTTCCTACACTTTTTGTTTACATGAACAATTTTCCTGTAAACTTCTAAAAGTACCAACCTATCATCTACAAAATAAGGCAACATGAGAGGACAATCTTGAAAACCTCCAATGTAGATGTAAGTGAACTGGGGGTACTGTATGAAGAAGCTACCATAAGTACTAATGAGACTATTTTCTTCAGGAGAAATTTGAAATCCATATCTCCCTATAGCTCCCTGGCTATGATCATGGAAAAAGCATTGTTCACCCTACATAAGTGTGCATTGCTTTGTTTTGATTGCAACTAGGGGTATTACTTATAAATTTGTGTGGTTAGGCTATACTCCCCATAAGGATTAAGACCAGGCCATGACTTCATACTAGCAACTACATATATTATCTACGAGGACATGTAAAACCCTTGACTTGCATTGAATCTAGTTAACTAGTAATGAAGGGCATCACTAATTATTTCTTCCTAGTCTATAAATTGTTTTCTAGTGGCGATGGTATTAATGTAAAAAAACATCCAATCCTTAAAATCTTTATCCATATGATTTCCCACCACTCTATTGAGAATAATTATCATATCAAAAGTGTCTTCATTAAAGATATTTCTGCATAACACTCTTGGCAATTGTGATTGTCCTCGTCTAGGGTGATCCAACCAACTCCTAGTAGTGACATTCAGACATGTTTTCTTATTCTAATGGAAATATCCTTGTGCACCTTCTTTAGATATTTTTGTGAATTCTTCTCTTACTGGCAATCTAAATGTGATGGAGATAGACATTTGATCTAGCCTCACCATGATATAACTTCTTAAGGTCTTGATGTCCCTAGAATTCTGATCATATGCGTTGATACATTCTAAAACTAATTCTACACATTCAACTACAAGTGAACTACAAGTGGATGTCCTCTTGCATGGGCTAGACCACTTTCCAATGTTCATTTTACCAGGGGTGATTTATCTTCTCTACTCATCATTTTCCAAAAGTCTACAATTTCCATATGTCCCATCTTTTTATCTAATATCTTGGGAAGTGTGCTTCTTAATATCATAGGAGGGTTTTTGCCTTAGAATTTTTACCTCATTGTATTGCTCAGAAAACTCCTTGTTTGGGTTGTTCAACTTTGACACCTACCAACATATCATCTCAAAGTTCTAACGATGAAAAATGTTGAAATGTGGCTCTAAAACTTAGATCGTTGTGGTTCAATTACTTTGACGAATATCTAGAACTTCCTACAACTCATCTTTTGTTTAAAACTTCTCTTCATAAGACCATTTTGATCTAATTGACTTAAGGCATCAAAATTATTCTCATTGCTACCATGATATTAGTGGTCTTCATGGGGGATTTCAAGCATTCCTCTCATGCAAAGAATTTAAAACCTGTCATATTCTCCATAGACATTTGGTTAAATGGTTATTGGCCATCTTCTATATCATAAGAGTGTTCCTGAAAGTGTTTCTTGACAACTCACATTATTTATTTCTACAACTATATGATGCTCAGTGATACCACACCAACAACTTGAGTTGATGCTAAGAAATCATTCATTTTCTATGATGGCCATTATGTCAAATATGACTTGCACACTCTATTTGAGAATCTTTATAAATCATGGCATCACTATGTTTGTTGCTTGCCCAACACCTAAATAATTGCTTGCTTCCTATGCCTTCATGTGTTTTCTTATATCGGCAATCTTAGTGATGGAACGAATGGTATGTTTGGCTTCCTTCAATGCCTTATACAGGCTTGCAGGTTAAAGGGTGGGTTGCAGATGAGTGTGTTAATTTGTCTCAAGGCCATAGGTTGCATGAATCTAGTCTTCAATCAAAACAATGCACATGCCTTATCTATGGTTCCATGAAATGTCATGTGCGCTTGATTTCTTATCAAAGATCTTCAATTTTTGTTTTACCTTGCATATTAACTCCATGCATTCACTTGGAAAAATTCCATGATATGAGATTCCATCAAATTGAAATGCAATGTAAAATTGATAAACTTCATTCCCCATGCTTCAGGATGCTCATGGGTACATTGAGGCTCTTTTCAAATGATTTTCATGTCTTTTTTAGCTTACATAAGATGTCGTGGCCAGAGAGTCAAAGGCATTTTGTCAAACATGTCATGCACCCTGTTTATGGTTGAGCTGGTGATGTAAATCTTGGATTAAACAACTCCCATGCCTAGTTAATCAAATTCGGACTTTTATAATGTCCAAGGCTTCTTGGTATTCTTGCAGGTCAAGATTAGTTGCTTTAATCTCTGGGCTAGCTTTCAAAGTTACAATATATGTGTGTTACTTTCAACAATTTTGTAGGCAACATTCCAAAATCACTTCACATTGGCACAAATCTTATTGTAATTGATTTTTAAGACAATCAATTCAGTGGACAAATACTATGGGAGTTTGGTAGATGCAATAGTCTAACCACAACTTATGCCACTCAGAACCAGCTCCCCCCAACTAGTTGATTCTTTTCCACATAAAACTCTACTAGGTTACTAAAATTTGTAATGGATTTAGGTTAGGATTAGGTTAAAAAGTTAGAGTACATAGTGAGAGAGTATTTTACTATGTGGAGAGAGAAGGATCGAGTCAGAGAAGGTAACCCAAACTTGTACTTCTCTCTAGAAGTTTTGGTATATAGAGAGAGGTAGTATAGGGAGAGAGAAAATGTTTGAGGGAGAGAAAGCAAATCCAAACTCAAATTTGAACTTCTCTCTAGAAGTTTAAGTATGGGGAGAGAGAAAATGTTTGAATAGTAGAAAATAATCTCTCTCTCTCTCCATCTTCCTAAAATTGATTTAATTAACTCTATCATAAAAATTATCCAGGTAACACAACCATATAATGATAAGTAGATTGGAACAAAGCAAACAGAAGTGCTCTTCAAAATCTATGTTGATTGTCTTTAAGAGTCCTTTCATTCCTTTTTATATACAAAAAATCATTTCACTATAGTGAAACAATGATATATATATATATATATATATATTCTTTTTAATTAATTAAAAAATGAATATTAACTTAAAAATATCATTCAAATCATAATAATGTAAGTTGTATTGATCACTGCCTAGAGTCTATTGAAAACCCTAAATCACGGTCTTATGTTATCCTCTCATATCTCTGACGCCACTTATAAAAACTGGGTACAATTCCCTTCAAATTGAAAGAAACAAATGAATAATTAAAAAAATCTATTGTCTTAAATTTATTAAGGCCTAGTTAATAATAAATAAATAATTTTAAAATATAATTGATTTATTTAGCATTGACTTTGTTCGACTAATGTTCAAATTCCAATTTTTCAAAATGTTATATTTAAGATCACATTAATTCAGCTCCCTTTAAATTGCATGCAATCCATGAACCAGATCAAATATGTTTGATTTTTATGTATCTTTTTTTAAATTTTTCAATCAATTGTAATATCTCTAAAACAAGAAATAAAATAAAAACTATTAAAATATTCTGTATAAAAATAAAATTCAAATCCTAATATCCATATATAAGTATAAGAAATCTATACTTTTATTAATAGTTAATAAAACTAGGAACAAAATATAATAAAGTCAATTATTTTTAATGTAAAAATAGATTTAAATGTTAATAACTCAAATTAATTTGTGTCTTCTATTTTAAGGTAATTATTAATAATTTTGAAAATCTAAATTTAGGAAAGGCATATTAATAAATACCTATTTACATATTTATTTTTCTCGAGATAAGGATGTAGTAAGATGGGCTCCTTCTAAAGATGGTAGGTACTATGTTAAAGAATGTTATAAGGAATTACAAAATCTGGCTGAAATTAGGCCCCCACATCGTGCTTTCAATCTTTGTTGGACTAATGTTGTGCTCCCCAAAGTACGTTGTTTCACTTGGCTTGCTTTAAAAAAAAAAGATTTTAACTAGTGATAAATTGTCTAGACTCTCAATAGCTCAATCCTTTAAGTGTTTTTTGTGTAAGAAAACATGGGAGACTATAGATCACTTACTATTGCATTGTCCTTATGTGCAATAGTGCTGGTTACATGTGCTCAAGAAACTTAATTATGAGATGCCACTTCCGAATAGCTTGTGGAATCATTTTCAATCACGACCCTTGCTTTATCCTAAGTCAATGTTTCATGGTATTTGGAAGTGTGCTCGTTTAGCTATTATTTGGGTGCAGTTTGGGCATTTTGGTGGGAAAGAAACAAGCATATCTTTCACCATGTTTCTTCACATGCGAGCAGGGTGCAAGATTAGATTGAGAAATCTATATCTGAAAGCATTAATTCTTCAATTGCTTCTGTTAGTTTTAATCACCATTTCTCAGCTTGGGATAGTAGTATCATTTAGAATTGGAAAGCGATTCACATTCCTATGGGTACTCATCCAAATCCAAAATTAACCGGCAAAGTTGATAGATCAAATGTCATATGGACTTCTTCTTTATCTAGTTTTGTTAAGATTAACTTTGATGGTGCATCACGTGGAAACCTAGGCAAATCAAGAATTAGAGCTTGCATTAGGGATGAGTATGGAAGGGTTTTAGCAATTAAATCTCAACCTTTACCTCTGGGGACAAATAACATGGTAGAGGCACACGCTTTGCTAGCTGGCTTAATACTAGCAAGAAGAAATGGTTTTCATTTAGTTCATATTAAGGGTGACTCAATGATTATAATTAATGCATGCCTCTCAAAAAATTCTTTCTGTTGGAAAATTACTTATATCCTAAAATACATTTGGGGGTTATTGGATTTGTTTCAAGAGTATCAGATAGCTCATATATATAGGGAAGGTAATTCTGTGGCCGAATATTTAACAAATATTGGATGTGATGATCAACATGTAGAGTTTGTTGCCTTGGCTTCACATCCCAATCTTAATTCTCATTCAATTGTTCTATCTGTTCTAGCAAATTTTTTTATCAAGGATACAAATTAATGTCTCCAATTGCAGCTCTTTGTAGTTTATGTTATCGTAAGGACAATCTTTTGCAGGCTGCTTTTCTTCTGCTTATTTCTTTTGTATTTCAATGAGGAAATAGGGTTTTCTTTCTAGTTCTTTCCCCATAGAATTATCGAACTAGCTATTTTATTATTATATATAATTTGCAAAACAAAATAATACCGTTGAGTATTCATTAATGTTACTCTATATCTCAGCTTTACCTCCTTGAATGTCCAAATTTTGTAAGTGAGTCTTGAATATGGAATTTTGAGCCCAGAAAGTTAAAGGGATCGTCAAGCTGTGGCAGAGAACAATAATAAGAAATCGGAGCATATCCATATACAACTTCGCAAGTTGATGGATTCTGTGTACTTATGAGTCAAGATATTTTCTGGCGCCGTCAGATGAAGAATTTTCTCAAGATTTCCCAACGCGTAGTTTGAGTTTCAGTGTGAGGCCCGAAGTTGATGAAAATTACTTGTTGAGATTTCGGATATATGTAGTAGCCGGGACAATTAGCGAGTCAGAGATTGATCATATTATTTCACATGATTTGTGGGAAAGGCAAAATATTGCTTGGTTCAAGAAAATAATGAGGTGGGATGGGGTGATCCATCTCTTTGTGGGGACTCCAGATCAGCTGAGCACTCTGTTAGTGATGAACAGAGAGCCTAATTTCCTTGTAACATATACTTACTATGGTCAATATCGTGAAATCAGCGACAAAGAGGCTGCAAAGATTTTGGGATCACCCACGCCCTGGACTCCAGGAGTAGAAGAGGCAGAGATGAGAGATTGTGCAATTTGCCTTGACCCAATTATGGGTAGAGAAGAGGAAGTGAAGGTCTTAGAATGCAAGCATGTGTATCATTATTCGTGCATCTTGTGCTCAACTAAAATAAATCAGCAATGCCCTCTACGTCGTGCCACTTATGACTATAGACAACTCCAATCAGATTAGACCTTCAAAGTATTCTATATAAAAAATTAGGATTGATATGTTCATTAGTGTCTTTGTTCATGAAAGAAAAGAGTATGACTTGATACGATAAATCCCTAGAAAATTGTCAATATAATATTTACTTTATTACTAAATTATCATTGGTGTGAAGGCGAGTCGTGAGGCGTAGTGTTACGCTAATGATCCCGGTGCTATGCATCAACTCCGGTTCGAGTCACACTAGGTTTACCACAAACCCTTTTAAGGGTGAGTGAGTAGCCGAGTTGGTGTGAAGGCGAGTCGTGAGGCGTAGTGTTAGGCTAATGATCTCGGTGCTATGCATCAACTCCGGTTCGAATCACACTAGGTTTACCACAAACCCTTTTGAAATAAAATATGAGTTCTAATTTAAAGTGAAAAACAGATGGCGATGGAGTCTCTGAGAAGCGTTGGCTGCCGGCTGGGCTAGGGTTTTTCCCCTAGCCTGTTCTTGGTGTTTGATCTTTACTATTTTTCTGTTCTGTTTGGATTGTTAGCTACTGGACATAATTTGCGTCGGTGTTTTTGGAGATCTTCTGCAGTCAATTTTGGATTCGGGGTTTTTTTGTTTGCATGGCAGGGCCTGGGATTTCTTCTTCGTTGGTGAGAACAGATGGTTCTTCTCCAACTATGCATGCAATGCGATCTGAATCGTTTTATTCAGGGGACAGCTCCAAGCTGAAAAAAGTTAATGGTTGTCTTCCGCGTAGCCATGATCGCCCTGTTCTGGTTATTCCTCCAACGGTTGTAATGGAGGACATTGATTATTGGACCAAGCATGCTTTGATATGCAAATTTCTTGGAATCCGAATTTCCCTATCTGCTCTTGAGGCATGGATCAGCCGCTCTTGGCAGGTGGAAGGCGATATGGAGATTATGTTGGCAGGGAATAGTTATTTTTTTGTTGTATTCTCTTGCATGTCTGATCGTGATCGTGTTTTTGAAGGAGGCCCTTATTTCTACAACAATGTGGGGTTATTTGTCAAACCTTGGCATTCAAGTTTTAATTCTGCTGAGGATCTCCCTTCAACAGTGCCAGTTTGGGTTCGCTTGCCTCGTCTTCCCTTGGAATTTTGGCGTGAAGACATCCTTCGACAAATTGCTGCTTTGTTGGGGAAGCCAGCTGCGATCGCACATCAAACCCTTGATAAAAAGGTTATTTCTTTTGCTAGAATTTGTGTTGAAATTAATTTGAATAACCCATTACCAGATTCTTTGGAAATTTGTCTGGGGGATTCTTCTTAGGTGCAGCAGTTGGATTATGAATCCCTCCCTTTCCGTTGCCGGATTTGTCATGAGTATGGTCATTTACTGCGGCAGTGCCCCCGTAACTCGAGTTTCAAAGGAGTGGATCGGTCTACAGCTGGAAATGCTAGTGGTTTGGCAAATACTACAGGGAAAGGACAATCTCAAATGGTTAATACTACCAAGGGGATGAATCCACAAGATGCTACAGGTAAGGGTAAGGCTCCAATGCAGGATAAGGATGGATTTACCCCTGTTCGTCCTCGAGCTAAGGGACGTGGTCAAAAGAGGCCTTTGAAAGAAAGATTATCTGATTCAGGTTTTAACCGTTTTGAGGTGCTAGATAGTATGGTTCTAGAGGAGGGTATTCCTCCTCCTATCTCTTCTGATCCAGCTTGCCCAGATGAGAGATCTGTTCCTAATGATGCTTGTGGGGCATCTCAAGTTGTAGTATATCAGAATTGTGAGGTTCCTGTAGCTCCTGTGATAGCGGCTTTGGTGACTCCTGCAGTGTTGGAAGATGATGATGTTGTTTTGGCTAACTTGGTTAAGGATGTGCTACCATCAGGTAAGGGAAAGGGATCTCCTCTCCCCTTGGGGTTGCTGCCTTGACTCTTTAAGCGGGCTTCTTCTTCTCCCCCTCTAAGGAGTGGGCGCAAAACAGACCAAGAGAAGATTAAACTCACAGGAGATATATTGATTGGGTCTGGTTCAGTGAAACCTTTGGATTCTCATTTTTCCCAAATCTACCCAATGATGATTATTCTCTCATGGAATGTAAGGGGGTTGAATAGCATCCCTAGACAAAAGGCTATTCATAACTTGGTGGTTGATCATAGTCCTGATGTTTTTTGTATCCAAGAGACTAAGCTCTTTGTGGAGTCTATGGTCCAACATGCCTCTAGTATTTGGTCTCGTGGCCAATGCCAGTGTGTTGGGGCAACAGGTAGTGCTGGTGGTTTAGCTATATTTTGGGATCCTCAAAAACTTTCTCCTCTTGGCTGGATGTCTTCTCACTTAGCTCTCTCTATGGTAGCTTCTGCTCTAGACTCAGGAGAGGTAATCATGGTTACTAATGTGTATGCACCTGTTGATCTTGTGGGAAAGGAGGAACTTTGGGAACATATTCAATATGTTAGAAATTGTCATCCTTATCATCCTTGGGTGTTAGCAGGGGACTTCAATTCAGTTTTAAGTCTGGAAGAGAAGCATGGTGGTTTGGCTAGATCGGGGCCTTCTTCTGCTCTTCTTCGGCAACACATATCTCTTTTGCATCTCTCTGATGTTAAGCCTTCTAATGGCCTCTATACCTGGAATAATCGTAGGACTGGTGTTGCTGCTATCTCAGAACGCCTGGATAGATTTCTTGTTTCTTGCTTCTAGCTTAGTGGCACCCTTACTATCTCTTCAGAAATCCTTGATTGGAGGGGTTCAGATCATTGGCCAATCAAATTTTCCGCTATAGGGGCTTATGTTCTGAAGCATCCTCCTTTTAAGTTCCAGTTGATGTGGCTTCGCGACTCCTCTCTTCATGATTTTGTTTTATGTTGGTGGAAAGATGGTGCCCCTGCATATGGTACTGCAATGTTCTCATTTTCTAAAAGGCTTCAATATGTTAAAAGGCAGCTCAAGATATGGAATAGGGAATGCTTTGGGAATCTTCACTTTATGAAGAGGCTTGCTCAAGAAAATATTGATGACATCATAAGGGAGATTAGAGATCGAGGTTTCTCGGAGGATCTTGGCTAGGTTGAATCCCTTGCTTCTAGAGCTCTAGAAGAATGGGAACTTCGAGAGGAAATTTTTTGGAAGCAAAAGGCTCGAGTTGATTGGCTCCAGGAAGGTGATCGAAACACTGCCTTTTTCCATAAAATAGTGCAATCTCGCCGGAATTAGAGCACTATCTCTTCTTTGGTTAATTCTCAAGGTATCCAACTGAATTCCTTGCCAGCTTTGTTCTAGGAGGCTATTTCGTACTTCTCTACCCTCTTCTCTGAGGACTCTCCTCCTGCTGATAATGAAGAAAATATTATTTTGTCCTGTATTCCTTCCCTTATCACTCAGGAAATGAATGATTATCTCATGCGTCCTATCTCTTTGGAAGAGCTGGAGGCGGTGGTCTTTGGCATGCCTAAGGGGAAGGCTCCTGGTTCTGATGGTTTTCCAGTTGAATTCTTTTAGGAATTTTGGGACATCATTAATCATGATTTGTTGGAGGTGGTTAAAGAATCCTATGCTAGCAAGCAGATGCTTCGAGCTTTGAACTCTACATTCTTGACTCTTATTCCTAAGAGAGAGGGTGCTAATCAATTGGAGTTTTTTAGGCCAATTGCCTTATGTAATGTGGTCTACAAAGTTATTACTAAGCTGATTGCTGAGAGACTAAAAAGGTGGCTTCCCATTATTATCTCAGAAGAACAAGGTGGTTTTGTTGCTGGAAGACAAATTTTGGATGGGGTGGTTATTGCTACTGAGGCTATTCACTCTATGGCAACTTCAAGGGAGAGAGCCATGTTTGTTAAGCTGGATATGGCTAAGGCCTATGATAGAGTTAAATGGAGCTTCCTAAGGAGTATTCTTCTTTCTTTTGGATTTAGCTCTGACTGGGTGAGTTGGATTATGAGTTGCGTTACTTCTGCCTCTTTTTCTATTCTTATTAATGGTCAACCTTCACAACTATTTGGTGCTTCTAGAGGCCTCCGCCAGGGTGACCCTCTCTGCCCATATCTATTCATCATCATGGCTGAAGGCTTGGGCAGATTCATTAAGCATCAGGTGTCCCAGAATTCTATTCAAGGCTGGCGGTGGGGTAATGGCTTACCTTCTCTTTCCCATCTTCAATTTGTTAATGATTCTGCTCTTGCCGGTCTTGCTAGGATCAAGGAAGCTGAAGCCTTTTGACATGCTTTGGACGTTTATTTGGTAGCTTCAGGCCAAAAAGTTAATGAGCACAAGTCTTTCATTTAGTTTTTTAACACTCCTGATTCTATTTAGCATAGGATTGTTGGTATCCTACGGTTTCAGATAGGTTCACTTCCTTTGACTTATCTTGGCATTCCTATTGCTGTTTCTAGGTAGCCACATCTCTTCTGGCAAAATTTGATTACCAAGCTTCAGGATAAGGTAAATCATTGGACTCATAGATGGCTTTCTACTGCTGCCTGGGTTACTCTTCTTCAAGCTGTTATCCAAGCTCTTCCTACTTATAGAAGCATGGTTCATGTTGCACCTATTTACTTTCTCAAGGAGTTTGATGCTCTTTCTCGACAATTCCTTTGGAGTGGTAATTTGCGTAGTACTAAATGGAGCTTGGTTAATTGGGCAACTGTTTGTAGGCCTAAAAAGGAGGGTGGTCTTGGTCTTCGTTCTGCTCTATTGAGTACACAAGCTTTGGCTGCTAAACTTTATTGGCGATGGTGCTCTGGACAGCATCAACTTTGGGCTCGTATTATCACTCATAAATATTTTCATGGTGTTGATCCTTGCTCTGTTTCTGCACTTCCTCTTGAAGGTTGTGGCTCAATGGTTTGGCATACTTTGAAGACAGGTGCGATGTTGGTGAAGAGGGGTCTGTTTTGGAAATGTAAAGGAGGTTCTCAGGCTTTGTTTTGGTCTGATGGTTGGGATGGATTCCCTTCCATTTTATCCATATACCCTCATCTTCAGCCTCTTTGTGACTCTTTTCTTGCCGCTAGATGGGATAAAGTGGCTCATTACAAGACTCCTTATCAATTGGGACCTGTTGTTGGTTATAGATGGAAGCATTCCTCTGATTGGCCTCCTGGAGGTACAGACATGGATCGTCAGGAGCTTTCTCAAATTCTGGCCTCTAGAGAGTGTTCCTCTTTGCTTGGTCCAGATGTATTGGCTTGGGGCGGTACCTTGTCTGGTAAATATCATGTCTCTGCTAGGTATCAGGAGATAACTAGACAATTATTTGGGGATGCTAAGCTCCCTTGGTGGAAGCAAGTTTGGAATAAAGTTTCTTGGTTCAAGTGCAATATTTTCTTGTGGCTAGTGGCTCACAACCGTTGTCTTACCTGGGATAATCTTTGTAAACGTGGATTTCAGGGCCCCTCTTAATATGTTTTTTGTGGTAATGGAGAGGAGTTTGTCTCCCATCTGTTCTTCCATTGCTCCTATTCTACTCAGATATGGCACCTTTGGTGGAGCGCTTGGGGTTGCTCTTGTCAGCATGCTTCCTCTTTGCCTGAGTTCTGGGCTCGCTTGGGTAGTGCTCCCTCCAAGTCTTCTTCTCTCCATGCTGCTTGGATTGCTGGCCCATCTTTCATGCTTTGGCATATCTGGTTGGAGAGGAATTGTCACATATTCCAAGATGTTCGGCTTGGTGCTTTGCATCTTTGGTGGAAAATATCACATTCTCTCCAGGAAACTATTCTTGTGAAGTGTGAGCTTGATGGGGGGTATGGATCCGGTTGATCTTGCTATCTGTAATCGCCTCAATTTTCATCTGCAGGATGGGGTTGCAGCTCATAGGTTTCCTTCTATGTCCAGGCATCATCACCATCAGAGGAAGGGTCGGGTTAACCGGGATGGCCACTGGACTCCTCCTCCCTGTGGAGTTCTAAAAATTAACACTAATGGTTCTTCTCGTGGGAATCCTGGTCCGGCTGGTATTGGCGGAGTGGCTCGTTGTAGTTCTAGGAATGTTAAATTGTTCTTCTCAATTCATAAGGGTGATTATACTAACAATCTCATGGAAGCTCAGGCTATTTTATATGCTGTGGAACAGTGTTGCTTGTGGGGATGGAGTAAGATTATTTGTGAGTCTGATTCCCAAGTGGTGGTGAACATGCTTTCTTCGCAAGAGCTTGAGGATGTTAGTTGGCAGCTGGCCACTATTGTTAAGCAGATTCTTTTCTTCTCTTCCTCTTTTCAGTTCATTAGGTTCAAGTATATTCCGCGAGAATGGAATAGACCTGCTGATTGTTTAGCCAAATGGGCTTCTAGTCATGATCCAGGTTGGAATATTAGGGATAGGGGGCAACTGTCCTTTGAGATGGTGCAAGAATTTGATGATCTTGTTTCTCAGGATCGAGCTCCTTGTTGAGCTCTCCTTGTTGTATTTCTTTCTGTCTTAATAAATTTTTACCCCTCTTTTTGCAATATTGATTATATAGGTAATTTAAGATTTTACTTAATACATATTTTATAATATGTATGATATATATATGTATCATAGAACTATCTTATAAATTGAATTTTTCACATTCCTTGGTGTTGTCAGTGTAACCTAAAAATTATAAATCCTTCCCATTAATTATTTACCAGTCAACTTTTATCTTACTCTACTTTTAACTCTGGTTTTGATATTTATTAATTGTTATCTCCACTTTTAACTATTGTTTTTCCTTTTCTAATTATTTAAAAATAATAATTACTTCTTGTGATCTTTTAACTTTTGATTCTTAAAATTTATTTATATTTTAGTTTTAAAATTATTTAATTTAATTTTATTAGTTTAGTTTTTCTTTAAATATTTGTTTTCAGTTTCTAATATTGTTTTTTCATAGTATAGTTTTTGCATTTCTCTTATTAATTTTTTATAAAGAATTTTTTGTTGATTTTTTTTAAAATAATTATTTATTAATAAATAATATTTATTAATCTATTTAAAAAGTTTTTATAAATATTATGTTATTTAAATTGAAAATTATTAATAATCTAATTTGTTCACATCAGATTATATTTTAAATCTCCAATTTTAACTATTCTTTTTCTTTTTCTATTTATTTAAAAAATAATTACTTTAATATCTATTTATTTAACTTTTAATTTTTTAAATTGATTTAGGTCTTAGTTTTTAAAAAAATTTAATTTTTTTTTTTTTTTTATATTAGTTCATTTTTTTTCTTTAAATATATATTTTTAATTTCTATAATTTGTTAAATCAATAAAGTATTTATTAGATATTGTTAATTTTTCATATTAAATTTTTGTATTTCTCTTATGAATTTTTAGAATAGATATTTTGATGGGGTTTTTTAACTAAGATTTTTTTCATATTTGATAAATTGAATTTAAATAAATAATAATTATTAATCTATTTAAAATATTTTAGTAAATACTATGTTATTTAAAATGAAATTTACTTATAATTTAATTTATTCATAGAATGTTATATTTTAAAAAATAATTTTCTTATTGAGCACCTATCTTGCATGCACAAAAGTATGCAATTATTATTATTACATATGTTTCTATTAAAAAAACATTGTTTTTCTATTTTTATTTTTATATGTTTCTATTGTTTTAAAGATTTTAATGAACTTATTGGTAAAGTTGCTTGAATAGTATGTTTCCTTTATATTAGTCTTGGAATGAACTCTAGTGCTTATGAATTTGAGATGATTTAATTTTGGTGTGCAAATGTGTGTGTCATGAAGAAAGCAAGAATGTCTTTTTATCAGTGCCACTTATTTTTTTCTTCTTCTAATATTTGAAAATAAAAATATTTTTTTCAAATTTTATTTTGCTTTAGCAAAATTTGTTTTCAATTTTTTCAATTTTGGTCAAAGGAGTATTTTATCTAAGAATAACCACATCCATTTCATATTTGTTTAAGGCATGCATATAGATGAATTATTTATTTTATTATTTGAATTGAATTGCCATGAGGTCTTATGGCTAAGTTGTCCAAATACACTTTTAGTTCTCATAAAAAGATCTGATGGCACCTTTTGTTTCAAAAAAATAAGATCTCAAGCCCTTTTCATAGAATCCAAAGATTACCAATATTGACATCAACAAAAATTTGTAAACTAATAAGTGGTGGAGATGAGATGACTATAAAAGAGATGAAGTAGTTAAAGGCTCTCAATAACATTATGGATGACAAAAAAAAAATAGGGCTTCAAATGACAATATAGAGATGATACAAATCTTTGTGATATGGGATGATCAATGTATAGATAGAGGGCTTCCACGCCTCAAACTGAAATAAATGAGAAAAATAGTGGAGGGTTGACCTTCTTATCGATTTTAACCAGGTTGATGAAAGAAGGGATACCTACATAAGTTAACAAAAATAATTGTTACTCCAAAACATCACACATTAAGAAAAAAAAAGAGTTTGGAGAAAGAGGTCAATTTTGACTATTTAACATTTTAAGCCTAGGAATGTAAACTTAGTGTGTTAAAAGGTTACCTTAGCGTGTTATATTTAAGTCATAAATCACATGCAAGATAAAGAATTTAAAATACATTTGAATTAGTTAATCAAACTAAAGAAGAGAGGGATAACTAGACTAGTGATGGTGTCTCGTAAGAAGAAAACAGAAAGTTGTAGAGGAAAACTACATTTATAAAGGGCTTTAGGATGGTTCAATTAGCGTAAAGATTGTTTTCCATGAAGTTGAATATTAAGCTGTAGAATGATACATCATTGAAGAACATTTTTGGGAAAAGGAAAATATAATTGGCATTAGGTTATATAAGTTAATATGTACTCAAGTATATATAAGTCTATCAAAATTTAATTTAGCTAGTTGGCTATTTGTGGAAACTTTGTTCCTATAAATTAAATTTCTAATGAAAAATTTGCAAGAGTTTGGTTGGAAAATTGAAAATCCTTCCCATTAATTATTTATCAGCCAATTTTTATCTCCCTCCACTTCTAACTCTTGTTTTGATATTTATTAGTTAATTTCTCCACTTTTAACTATTATTATTTTTCTTTCTATTTATTATTTGTGATCTCCACATTAGCTCATGTTGTAATCTATTTAGTTAGCTTTTGATTGTTAAAATTAATTTTAGATTTTAGTTTTTAAATTATTTTAATTTTTTTTATATTAGTTTAGTTTTTTCTTTAAATATTTTTTTTAGTTTCTATAATTTATTTTGTTAATAGAATTTTTATTAGACCTATTACTTTTTTTATTTCTCTTATTAAATTTTCATAATAGAGTTTTCGATGGATTTTTTTAAATGATTTTTTTTTCATATTTGATAAATTTAATTTACAAAAATAATTTTTATTAATCTATTTAAAAGATTTTAGTAAATATAATGTTATTTAAATTAAAAATTATTAATAATCCAATTTGTTCACATAAGATTATAATTTAAATATCCATTTTTAACTATTATTTTTCTTTTCTTATTTATTTAAAAAATAATTACTTGTGATCTCCACATTAGATTATGTTGTGATCTCTATTTATTAAACTTTTAATTTTTTAAATTGATTTAGTTTTTAATTTTTAAATTTTTATTTATTTTTTTAATTAGTTTAGTGTTTTCTTTAAATATGTTTTTTCAGTTTCTATAATTTATTTAGTCAATAGAATATTTGTTAGAGATGTCATTATTTTCAAATTAGTCTTTTCATTTCTTTTATTAATTTTTTGTAATAAATTTTTTGATGGGTTTTTTTTTAAATAATTTTTTTCTCCATATTTGATAAATTAAATTTAATTGTAAAATATTGAAATTATTGAACATGTTTATTAAGCAATATTCAAATTTCCTAAATATTGTAAATTTTATATCTATTTTTTAATCGTCAATTTTTTTATTTTTGTATTTTTTATTTTTTTTTAAACTTATATTTATATTATTTAATGCTCATTCTACATTTTTGTCTTAAATCGCATCTCCTATTGACACACTCGTTGCATGTACAAAAAGCATCATTGAAAAGAAAATATAATATGATTGTTATGGCATAGCGATTAGTAAGTTGAAATATAGAAATAAAAATAAAGACATTGATATGTTTGTTTCGAAATCAATACAAATAAAATCTAATGACTTTTTTTAAAATGTGAAATTTGGGAGGTGTATTCAGAGGGATATTAAAGAAAAAGTAAGAATATTTCATCGTTCCACAGTTTTTTCTAATCCATTGGTGAAATAAACCAATTATCAATTCCATGGAGAGAAATATTTATAGAAAAAATAGCATTCAGAATATAACGTATGTTGTGTTGATCACTAGCTAGAGTTTATCATAAACCGTAGATCATGGTCTTATGAAATCCTCTCACATCTCTCATGGCACCTTTAAAATTTTATGGAAAATTTCCGTTCAGTTTGAAATTGTTAGCAAAGACATTAGAAAATTCATACATATATCAATTGCTACTACATAAATAATTAATCAAATAATCAAATAAACGAAAATATTACATCATGAATCACTGTCACTGTGCTATAACAGAATAATAATTCTTCTCATCACAAAATGTCAATACAATTCCTCTTTTTATTGTGGAGATCTACATATTATTCGAACCTATGCTATGAGATTTTCACTAATCTTCACTCTATTTCCAGCCATGCAAACAGTTACATAGGACTATATTATTAAATGTATAGCACTGAGTTAAGACTCGTCACAGTTATTGTTTAACTAGCATAAATGATGGTTAATAACGATGGAAGCTATTTTAATTATTATTATTTTTATTAACAAAAAGGCATGGAATTGACGTGGAGTCTCACATAATTGATTCTTCTTATTTTAGGAAAACTGAAATGTATCTAAAATATGTCTGTTGCATATTCAATCATCTCTGAAGTCTTCCTTATTCTATTTGGTGTATGCAAACTAATCCTAACAATTGGTTAAACAAATTCATGAAAAAATTATCATTTTTATCATTCCTCCTTAGTTTCTTTATCTTTAATTACTCCCAAATTTTCTCTTAGATATTCAAAGATTTCTTTAGGAAATAATTTTTTTCTTTTGAAAATATCAGCTAATTGGTCTTCAAATATGCAATAATCAATATGGATTTCTCAATTGTTAACCAGCTCTCCAATGAAATAAAATTGCTTATCAATATGCTTGCTTCTATTGTGAAAAACATGATTCTTTGAAAGAGCAATTGCAGATTTATTATCACCAACAAGTTGTGTCGCCTCCTCTTGTGCTTGTAGTAGATTCTTTAATATCACCCTCACCCAAATTGCTTGGCATGATGCTGACATGGATACTAGATATTCCGCTTTAGCTAATAAAATTGTTCATTTTACTTGCTTCTTTGATGCCCATGAGATGACTCTATATGACAACAAAAGATATATACACAAGTTCTCATTATATCATCAAGATTAACTACAAAATCACTATCAATATATCTGATCAAAGGAAAAAAAAATAGTTTTCGAATACTAAATTACATATTCTTTTGTGCCTACAATATATCGGAGTATCTATTTTCTAACTTGCCAATGTGAGTCAATTGGTGACTCCATGAATCTTGATATCAAGATAAAACCATACATGATGTCAGACCTTGTATATGTGAGAAAAATCAAACTCCCTACAAGTTTCTTGAATAAAGTTTAATTAGCATATCACCCATAACAATTTTTGCTAAGTTTTGTTCTTATTAAAACTGAATTTAGTATTGGATTAGAAATCATCATATTGAGTCTTCTTAACACATCCTTGAAATGCATTTTTGGAAATGAAAAATACCTTTGTTAGATTGAGCAACTTCAATACCCAAAAAATATCCCATTAGACTCAAATATATCATTTCAAATTCTTCCATCATTGAATTCTTAAACATGTCTACAAACAAATTTCTAGTAAAAATGAAATCATCAACATGTGAGAATACAATTAAAATTTGACCTTCTTTTTCAATATTTGTATATAGAGCTGGTTAGTTAAGACTTCTACTAAAACCATTGTTTGTCATGTATGAATCAATTTGCTATATCAAGCTTTAGGAGCTTACTTCAAACCATAAAGAGCCTTTTCAATTTGGACATTTTAGTTTCATGCCCATGTATCTCATAACCTAGCGTTTGTTAAATATAAAAAGATTCCTTAAGAAACCCATTCAAAAGAGATAATTTCACATCCATTTGAAAACCTTTCCAACCATTTTGTGCAGCTATAGCTAAACCCATTTTGATTGTATCAAGTATATCAACTAGAGAAAATGTTTTATTATAATCTATGCCACATTGTTGTGAAAAATATTTTTCTACTAATCTAGCTTTATACCTATAAATTTCACCGTATGAATAAATCTTGGTTTTGAAAATCCATTTAACTCTAATATAATCCTTACCTTCAAGTAGATCAGTAAGCTCCCATGTATCATTTCTTTCAATGGATTTAATTTCTTTATTCATGGCTTTGGCCCAATGTTCCTTCTTAACTAGTTCTTCAAAATGCAATGGATTACAAGAGAAAACAAAAACATTGGAACAAATGTTTGATATCGCTTCTCCTTGATCATAAATATATTTCAAACTTCTCATTTTCCCCTTTTATTGCAAATGGTATATTACTTACACTCAGAGTGTGCTGATTTTTATGAATTATTGTTTGACCTCGTAGATGATTTCTTGGAGAAGTGCTTGTTGTCACTTTATGTGGTTGATCCACTTTCTCTTCTTTATCATTTTCATTAGATATTGGTACTCAAATTTTGATTATATTGTCCATTTTTCCATCCCATGCTTCTTCCTCCATAAAATAAGATTCCTAGTTGTAAGCATCCACTTCCAAATAGGGTTATAAAATCCATAAGCTTTTGAATCCTCACTATAACCAATGAAAATAAGTTTTTTACTCCTTTTAAATCTAATTTTATTCATAGCTCTAATAATACAAAATCATATACAACAAACCAAAATCTAAAATGAGATACAAAATGTTTCATACCACTCCATGCTTCTTGTGGGACTACGTATTTCACACTCTTTGTAGTACTTCTATTTAGGAGATGTATTGTATATGCAATAGCTTCAGCCCAAAATTTATTAAAAAAATTATTTTCCTTTAATATACTCCTTTTTGTATTCATTATGGTTATGTTTTTCCTCTCCTACACTATTACGTTGTGGTGTGTATCTGGTAGTGACTTATTTTTTGATCCTATGCTATCTACAAAAATCCAAAAATTTGTTATAACTATATTCTCCCCCACTATCTGATCTCACTACCTTGTTGAATAATCCATTTTGTTTTTCCACCATTAACTTAAACTCCTTAACCTTATTCAAAGCATCACATTTCTCCTTCACAAAATAGATCATTTTTTTCTTGATGGAATCATAATTCAATGTAAGAAAATATAAAATTTCTCCTAGAGATGGAGGTTTCATTGGACCACATAGATTATTTAAAGGCTTCTAATGACACCATGGATGAAAATAAAAGTAAGGGTTCTTGGTGAAATGATTTGTCACTTTGAATGTTATACAGTTTGGCCAGAAGGAATGGATGTGACAAACTACTTTCCAATAGTTTGATAGGTCCTTGATATGTGACCTTTCTCTTCTTTTGGCGACGATCCACCCTCATATGATATATATTCTATTTTTCAACTAAGATAAATATAGACATGGAAATATTGAATGAAATATGGTGATAATGAATATTCTAATGGTTTAGGAACTTTGATGAATTTACTCAAGTGGCCAATAAGAACAATTAAGATCTATGGTTGAAATCCATCACTAGCATGAATTTGACTCAACATTCTATGAGAATTTTTATAATACTATGAAACATGTATTACAATATGAATCAATGTTTTCGCAATTGAGATTTGTGAAAAAGATCCCAAAAATGTGTTTACTTTTATATCATCATACCAAGAATAATAGAAAAAATTCTAATTACAAGGATTGGATTCATAATCAATTTTCAACAATTGCCTTGCGATAAAACTTTAGCATAAGTGCTCTTTAAAAAATAAATAATTAAAAGTCACATTTACATGTGTTGTTCATGAATTTATAAGCTATCTTTGGGCAATTGACCTTTTTGATTTGTAACTACTCAAAAATTTAGAGTTTGAAAATTATGAAGGAAATTTCATAACTAATTTTGAGCTTTCATAAACTCCAACTTTAGAAGCTTAACCACAACCAAGAAAAAATTGGGACTTTGACCAAACGAAAAATCTGTCTTAATGTTGACCATTTACAAAATATACAACTAAAACTCAAAGATAATTTTAGTTTCTTCCTAGCCTAACTTTTAATTACCAATAATAGTCTCTCATGTATTTTCTTTTTGATCTAGAGGTATTATGAGTAGATTAGTTGAAATTTCTTTGTATGCTTTGAATGATTTAATCACCCATGCTAAGCTCCTATTTTTTATAATAATCAAAATTCATATTTTCATCTTGCATATTTCATGGTGTTTCCTAACTTCATCTAACTCTTGGGTGTAAATTGGTAAGCATTGAATGCAAGAGTATAACATCACTAAAAGGGTACATAACATTACCATAACATCTCTATTTGAACACTCTTTATCTTCCTATTCAGAATTGATTTTTAGTCCTATCCTCCCAATATGGTTGGTATATTTGGATCTTGAGTATGTTTGTTGATAGGAATATTCTCCACAGTTGTCAATACATTTTTTTAGCCCTTTAATTTCAGCTGCCTACAAGTATACAAGAGTTTTTTATTCTTTCCCTATTTTTTGATGCATGCTAGTAAGTTTTCATTTCATATTTTCTATCCATACATCAACTTATTCCTGTTTTCCACTTGTGATCAATTTGACATTTTACAACACACTTGACCATTCCTTTTATTTGTGGCAAATTAATGCCAATTCTCTCTAGAACAACTATTTCTCTTTAGGGATTCCCATTTCTTTCTAAATCACTTGTTCTGTGTGGCATGATTTTGCATACTTGACCTTGTATGTGTGAATATGTGGCCTATGCTAACACACACACTTCAGAATGCTCCTTATTTGCGGATTCATCCTGGAATGAACATTGTATTGTTCACCTGAAAATCAACTGGCAAGGAACCCTGTTGCCTTCTATCTAAAGGTATTTTTCTTGTTAGATATCCTCAGATTTGAGGTGTTAAGCAACCAGACCCTCTACAAATGAAGGATTTAAGAAATGAAATTAATCTATATGATTGTGCAGATTAATCTAGAATGAGAAATGCATTCTAATCTAGGAACAATTGAAACAAAACTAGATTAACTTATGCATAATTAAGCTAAATTAATTTAAACTAAGAATGCAAGATGTATGCAAAAATGTGAGCAAATGTGAGCAAATGCGAGTATGAATTTCAATAGCAATTCGATGCAAATTCCAATTCATCCTCCCCATAAAATGAAGAGAGGAGGGTCTCTTATATAGATTTTCCTGAAAACCATCAAAGCTTGAGATTGATTTCAATCAACGATTAGGATTAAAGGTGAAGTTCAGTTATAAAGGAAGATTTCCAAATTAAAGGGAGTTAACTGATTTCTTTTGAGTAGAATAAGGAGTTAACTAATTTAATTCCTTTTTGATCAACAATGAACTGGGAATTTCTTTTTTT
This sequence comes from Cupressus sempervirens, assembly GCA_028749045.1. Taxonomy (NCBI): domain Eukaryota; kingdom Viridiplantae; phylum Streptophyta; class Pinopsida; order Cupressales; family Cupressaceae; genus Cupressus; species Cupressus sempervirens. Next base: position 128,360,843 of record CM053785.1, on the reverse strand, counting down.
GAACTGAAGAGAGATTTTGGTGAGATATTTAATTTAATAAAATGAGATATGCTCTCATAATTACCTTTTCTATTTAATTAAATAATTCCATTTAATTAATTAGAGATACTTTTCTTATTTAATTAAATAACTTCATTTAATTAATTAGGAATGGCTTCGCATTTAATTAAATAACTTTGTTTAATTAGTTAGAAGTAAGTTCTCCATTTAATTAAATAATTTTGTTTAATTAATTAAAATAGGCACATTTATTAAATTAAATAAATTTAATCCCATAGTACATTAGCCTTAGGAGATAATTTAATTTAATTAAAGTATAAATACTTAGTAATTAAATTAAATATTAGTCAATAGGTTTAATGTGACTAATATGAGTAAATACTATAAGAATTTAATAATAAATATGATGAATGCAGATTAGGGTCTTTTGCATCTGACAATTAAGTCAAGTAGTGAATGGCAGAATGAGAATTGCCTATTAGAATAGGTCTTAGAATTGATCAAAATAGACGAGAATTGGTGATCATGGCAATGAGCCAATTTTGGGGTATTACATTTTGCCCCTCTTTGAATGACTGTACGAGTAGCATGTTCTATTCAAAGAAAATTAGAAAGCATGATGCAAAGATGAGATTGGTTCCGAAGTTGATGACATGGAGACCAATTGATAAGCTTTTAAGGACTATCTCTAGAACAGAGCTTAATCCCAAGGAATCCAAGTAGAGCACCTAGATACCTATGATTGGTAGCATTTAAAAGACTATCTCCAAAATGGAGCATAATCTTTAAGGATCCAGACATAATGTCTAGATCCCTAAAATTGATAAGCATTTAAAAGGTTTCTTCAGAACAAAGTTCAACCTTTAAGGATCTAGATAGAACACCTAGATACCTGAGATTGAAAGCATTTAAAAGATTATCTCCAGCACAGAGCTTAACCTTCAAGGATCCAGATAGAACACCTAGATAACTATGAGTGATAAGCATTTAAAAGGTTTCTTCATAATGAACTTTGACCTTTAAGGATCTAGATAGAACACCTAGATACCTGAGAGTGATAGCATTTAGAAGATTATCTCCAAAACGGAGCTTAACCTTCAAGGATCCAGATATAACACCTAGATACCTGAGATTGATAGCATTTAGAAGATTATCTCCAAAACGAAGTTTAACCTTCAAGGATCCAAATAGAACGTCTAGATACCTGAGATTGAAAGCATTTAGAAGATTATCTCTAGAACAGAGCTTAACCTTCAAGGATCCAGATAGAACATCTAGATACCTGAGATTGAAAGCATTTAGAAGATTATCTCTGGAATGAAGCTTAACCTTCAAGGATCCAAATAGAACACCTAGATACCTGAGATTGAAAACATTTAGAAGATTATCTCCAGAATAGAGCTTAACCTTCAAGGATCCTGATAGAACACCTAGATACCTAAAATTGATAGCATTTAGAAGATTATCTCCAGAACAGAGCTTAACCTTCAAGGATCCAGATAGAACACCTAGATACCTAAAATTGATAAAAGATAACAAGGTCCAATCATGAGTCATAGACTCATCCCCAGAACAAGGCTTGATCCTCAAGAGTCAGGGTTTAGACTGTCCCAATACCTGTCCATCGAACTCTAAGAAGAGTTGTTATAAGGTTGATCAATTGATGAAAAGATAAGATAGATGGCAAAGATGCTAGATATAATGGAACAAGATGCCTCAAGTGATGAGATGCCCCAAGCAATAGGTATTTAATGATGTAATCATTCTGTCCCCTTGGGAGCAAAATCGAAAGATTACACACCAGAAATAGATGTGAAGTAATATAGCAATAGATAGAGAAGAAATCTGAGCTGTAGCAGAATGTATAATAGATCAGAATGATCGAAAGAAGATTTAGAGTTGATTTGAAATGATTGCAAAGTCACAAAGACTAAGTTTGACCAAATGTTGACCAAATTTAGCTATAGTTGACTTGAGTTGACTATTTTGAAAATGATTTTTAAAAACATGGAGAATTTAGAGTGGAAAGGATGCCAAGAATCACAAAGTATCAGAAAGATTTGGGCTGCACAAGCATTCAATTGCGTCGGTCCCCAAAATTTTAAAATGCATTTTTGAGGCTCTTTGGTGTGTCAAATTTTGAATTCGATCTCAAAAATGGATCCAGAATGGTCCAATTAGCCAGGGGTGTGATTTTTGCGCAAATCGGAGCACTTTGAATAATTTGGGTCAACAGCCATATAAGGGCTCGAGGGGTCATTTTCAATTCATTTGTGCTTTTTGTCTTCTATTGATTTGAGCTCTGAGAGAGACATGGCAGTTAGCATGAGACATCATTGCTTTGAGCACTCTAGACGTTACAGCCACCCAGCAGACTACAGACCACCAGTGAGTCATCGATTCCCCTCCTTCATACTTTCTCTTTTACATATTTTGATGTCATTTATTGCACATTTTAGCTTGTTTTCAGGGGGTCAAATCTCTCTTCGCACGAGACCTATCAACTTTTGCATGAAGATCTTCTTTCTTCACGCGAAGAAACGAGGTTCACTATTTTTTCGTGCACGGCAGGGAGGATCTTCGCACGAGAGACATTAGGTTTCGCGCAAAGAATGAGATTCTTCGAGCTAGGTGATTCGGTTCTCGCACAAGAATTTCTTTTCTCATGTGAACAACTTTTTTTTCACGTGACTATGTAATTCTTCATGCGAGATCGAATTTTTTTACGCGAGGCTTTGAGAACTTCACGCGAAATTTCACTAACTTCATGCGAAATTTCACGAATTTCGCATGAAAGTCCATGATAGTCATGTTTTAAAATTTGATTTTCACACTCAAAAATTGTATTTTAATTTGTTCCTATGCATCATTTCGACTTGATACTGATTTTTTCTCTTGTCATTTCTTATTGTGCATGCAAGGAGGTCTTTGGTGATGTTGCATTCAGATCTCATTTCCCACCATATGGGGAGCTATTGCAGAGTCTTGATGACGCTGATTAGGAACACATTGCTTGATTGGGTTTGTCTTCTTTGTGCTGGATTCTAGCCATGATGGTGAATCACAACCTTCTCACTACATTGGTTGAGTGTTTCCATTCGAAGATGAACACATTCCATTTGTCGATGGGCGAGATGACCATCACTCTGAAGGACATCTGGAGGATCTTATGGATTCCCTTTCATGGTGCTCGGGTCATCTATGACACAGTGCCCCAAGCAGGGATAGAGGCACTAGCTATTGTATTCGGGAGAGAGTTACCGAGGGGCAAGGCCATCAGTTGGGATGAGCTGATGCACACATATGGACCGACACATAGGTTGGCATCTGTGCTAGCTATATTTTTGAGCTATTTTCTATCTCTTGACAGAGGACAGCATGGTTTGGAGTGTAGGTGGGGTGCCATGCTTCGCAGGATGCTAGAGGCACCTGAGATTTTTGGGTGGGGTTAGTGCATGCTTTCTCACCTTTTTCATGAGATGCACGAGGTCATCTTCCATGAGAAGAAGATCATGGAAGCCGGAGTATATGTGTTACAGATCTAGGCCTGGGAGCATCTTCCTGTATGTAGGCCAATTTTTGAGGATGCCCGATAGCCCATGAAGCCCTGTATTTGCAAATATCGAGAGCATATTACCTAGACCCACCTAGGTAAGACAGTGTAGTGGAGGATATGTCTTGATGACCTAGTGTCTGTTGTATGGTGACCCTGGCGAGAGACAGAGGATTGGGATGATGCTCCTAGAGAGTTACCTTGGCTATTTAGTTCCCAACCTCTAGTGGGTAGGATGATGTTATGGAGAGATTCATGGTCTATCGAGTGTGGCGGTAGTATGGCCGACCATAGGATATTTCTCTTGAGTTCTGCCCCTATGCCAAGTTGCAAAAGGACATTGAGCGGGGTTGGCCATGACGGATGGATCCAAGGAAATCCATGATAGACATTCACAGCTTAGTTGCAGTTCAGTGGGACCACCTACCAAAGGTAGCAAATTCCAGGATGATGCATACATATCAGGATTTTTTTATCAGCCATCTGTTCCCACATTTTACAGATCCAATGGGGATGGCAGGGCAAGGAGAGAGATAGGCACCCTAGCAGCAACAAGCATAGCCACAGTTGCCAATTCAGCCATAGTAGTAGTCACGAGTCTGGCACCAAGTTCAGCAGATGTAAATTCCACCATGTCAGATTGGATTAGACCCAGGTGTTGGGGGCAATGGGACTGGACAGATTCGGCATCGTAGGCAAAGGATAGAGGAGGAGGCCCCTCAGCAGGAGGCTCCATAGTAGTAGGTGCCACCACAGTCGCAGGCACCTCCACAGAAACAGGCACCAGAGATGGTAGACGTGAAGACATGTCAAATCATCCAGCAAGTGGGGTGTAGGACATAGTACGGTGGTACTGAGAGTGGATTTTTCAGGCCTCCCGATAGTTGGGAGAGTTACAGATTGTAGTGGCAGTCTGGGATGCGCAGCTAGTGGAGCGACAGCAGGACACTGATCTTTGGAGAGAGCATGTTGAGACTGTTGAGCATAGATTAGAGCTGGCACAGGATGACATTCAATTTTAGTAAGCTTGGGTAGCATATTATGTCTATGCTGCATACACCAGCGTGCTGCCCGATGAGACACTCCTGGTGCAGCGCTTTTCTTAGTATGCACAAGATTTAGGGGGTGCATGACCTCCTGTCAAGCCAGATATGCCGCCGCCGCCTCTACCACCTATTGCCCCTGCTCCTCTTGGAGGCGAGGGTTTGAGACAGAGTTAGACACTCTATGCCTGATCTTTGATTTTGATCCTTGGCTATGCATTGATTGGTGTTCCAGCACCACATGTATCAATTTTTTTGATCGATTGCATTCGAGTAGCACCCATTTTTGTACTAACCCATTCTTTTGATATATATATATACAAGATCTTGAGCCGAGTATTCCTGTGTACATGTCATTGTCTGTTTTGCTTTACTTTGATGTACATGAGATGTATGTTGTACTTAGATAGAATGTATATGTATGGACTGACATCTCACATAGTGTTGCATGTTTTTGCTTGACAGTCACAGGATTCCATTGAGGAGCGTGAATCAATGAACCAAACACTTGTGCAGCCATGGAGGAAACTGATGCATGTGGAGATTCCCGCCAATCCTTCATTACAAAGGGTAGGAAAAGAATGACCATCGAATTGCGTGCTTATGCAAATGAAGTATGTAATGAAAGACTATGTTAAATGCAACCCTAAGTCTGGTTACCAAGCCTCAATATTTAATCATCATCAGATATAGAATAAAGCTTATAGGTCATACAATTCCCACTGACATTGCAATCATGGAAATATGAATATAACATACATTACTGGTTCATCAGGATTAAATGTAAGCATTCTAGCCACAAGAAGCCAGAATGACCAGAACATTTGTCCCTTTTAATGTAGCAAGTTAACATAAGCATCAGAGGATAAGCACTAGGATAACCTGAATGTTGCTTGCATGATAGGCACATCAAACACATGGGAGATCCCTCTTATGCTAAGTATTTAGTATTCATTCTATCCACAACGGCCTTTCCATTTGTAACCTGAGACAGAAGTGCGCTAGATATACTCTCAGTGACCTGTACATTCACTTAGCAAGATGAGTATCAGTATTTACTGTAGCATGAAGAGTTTACTCCAACAAACAAGGAGAAGAACCAACATTATTGGTGTATTCATATAAAAGGAGTTGAGGTACACATGGCCATTCAATACAAGATGGAGGCTCTTATAGTGGACACCCCTCTTATAGGAATAAATCAACTTTTTGGAACTAAACCGCAAACAAAAAGCACAGAAAAATATCATGCCCCCAGTCATTTCTTCTCTAGTCGAAGATGACACCATCGAGTTGCTCGAGGAGATATGATAAAGCAAAACAAAGAAAACAAAGAAAATGCTCAGTATATCCAAACAAGTATGTCTTTTTGAGTTCAATGTTTTGGAATTGATGTCAAGTGTCAGTGTCCAAAACATGTTTGAAAGAAATCTCTTCAATAGGGTGATGAAAGTAGGTAGACACAGTCAGAACAACTGGTCACTAAGGTCAAAGAGGAATCTTCACGATGAAGAACCTAAAGGGAACTGAGCGATAGTAGACAGACATAGCCAGGATGACTAGTGACTAATGCCAAAGATTTTCCATAAAGGAATCTGGATACATGACCTTAGCAATAGTAGGCAAACACAGCTGAAACAACTGGTGACTGTTGCAAAAGAGATTCTATGAGGAGAATCTTGAAGAGAGTGACACTAGCAACAGTAGGCAGACGTAGTGAGAACCACTGGTGACTGTCATGAGGGAGATTCTATGAGGAGAATATTAAAAATAGTGACACTAAGGGGGAATTCTCCTAAGCTGTGAGAAGACTCAATCCATGGATACATGAGTAGGAAAAGCAGGAAAGTGAAAGCATGAAAGTGACTATACAGAATAGCCAGAAGATGCGCTGTAAGGTGGAGCGTTGGGGAACAAAAGGTGCCTGTTTACCAGGTTTTCACCTTCTTGGCAGGATTTTAATTTTTTTTGCTACCATGATGCCTGTTTCCAAGTTTTCACCAATGGCACTTTTCTATTTTTTTCAATTTTTTTGTATTTTTCTCTTTTTGATTTTTTTTTTTTCAAGACATATAGATATGTACAAAGAGCTTGCTGATATTAAATCAACTATAAAACTATTTTAAGTGGAGAGTGTTGATAGGTTCTTTAAGCACTTCTCCTTTGGTTGTGGAAAGTTGATAAGCACCATATCCATGTACTGTAGAAATGATGTATGGACCGAGCCAGTTTGGTTCAAACTTTTTTTTTTGTACTCAATGTTGTTGATTTTTGGGATTCTCTCTCAGGATGAGATCACCTAGCTGGAAGTCACATGGCTTGACCCTCCGATTGTAGCTTCTTTCCATTCGTTGTTGATATGCTTGCAGATGATCACATGCCACTTGTCATCGTTCATCTAGTAACAAAAGCTCTTGAAGCTGAGCTATCCTGTATTCATCATCGGTGATAAGGCCTTTCATAGAGATTCTCAAGGTAGGAATCTCGACCTCTATTGGAAGCACAACATCCGCCCCATACACAAACGCAAAGGGAGTTGTGCCCATTGGAGTTCTAATGCTTTTCCTATATGCCCATAGGGCTGGGTTGATCTGGAGATGCCAGTCTCTTCCTAACTTACTAACTATGCGATGAAGAATTTTGAGGATTTCCTTATTGGATGCCTCAGCTTGGCCATTACCCTAGGCGTAATAGATGGAAGACCAATGTTATGTGATTTTGAATCTCTTGCACAATTCCTTGAGGTCTTTATTCTTGAACTATCCTCCATTATCTGTAATGATTGAGGACGGTACACCATATCTGCAAATGATGTAGTTTGTGATGAAAAGTGCTATAATTTTGCCATCAGCAACAGTGAGAGGTACTGCCTCTACCCACTTCGTGAAATAATCTGTACCCGTGATGATGAACTTATGTCCATTAGAAGAGGTTGGGTGAATTTACCCCACCAAGTTGAAGGCCCATTGTTGAAATGACCATGTTGTAGTAGAGGGAATCAGCTCTCTAGCTAGAGCGTGAATGAGATTCCCATGTAACTAACACTGCTTACAGGATCTAGCATACTTGATAGCTTCTTGCTCCATTTTAGGCCAGTAGTAACCAGCACGAAGGAGTTTGCAAGCTAGTGTCAAGCCATTGGAATGAGATTCACAAATGCCTTCATGAACATCAATTAGTGCGCGTTTGGACTTGTCAGGTTCTAAAAACCTAAGGAGTGTTCCGTCGTGACCTCTTCTATATAGATTGTCAACAATAATGACATAATGTGAAGCATTACGGATTAGGTAACATTTCTCATTTTGGGTTAGACCTTTAGGAATGGTTTGATTACGAAGGTAGGAATAGATGTGATGGTAACAGGATGATTCTTGTCCTCTAATAGAATAGATCATCCTAGAATCAGGGGTATCATAGGCTGGGTAGTGTAACGCTTCCACCAAGAACTCATGTTGAAGATCATTTTCTAGCATTTGTAGCAGAGAGGCCAGAGTGGCCATGGCATTAGTTGCCTTATTATCTACTTGTGGAACTTGCTGGAAGGTGATGTGTGCAAAATACGTCTTCAAGTCATCAACCATGTGTTTGTAAGGAATTAGTTTCTCATCCTTCATGTGGTACACATCATTAACCTAGTTGATGAAAAGTTGAGAGTCACCAAAGATGTCTAACTGATCCACTCTCCATTCAGCTACAATTTTCATGCCATTGATCAAAGCTTCATATTCAACAATGTTATTTGTACAAGGAAACATAATCTTGTACGCTTTGGGCAATGAGTATCTCTATTGTGTAATGAAGAGTAATCCAACACCTGATCCTTGTTACGTGAAGGATCCATCAAAGAACATAACCCATGTATGGTGCGTGAGAGTCAGAATTGACTCATCTGGGAAATCAATGTTCATTGGTAGAAGACTCTATATAGGTGCCTTGGCTAGCTGGTCTGCAATTTCCAGTCCCTTTATAGCCTTATGTTCAACATATTGAATGTCAAACTCACTGAGTATCATAACCCATTTAGCCAACCTTCCTATGAGAGCTGCCTTACTGAGCAAGTACTTTAGTGGATCTATTTTAGCCACAAGCCATGTAGTGTGGGCAAGCATGTAGTGTCTCAACTTCTGGGAAGCAAAGACAACTGCCAAGCAAGCTTTCTCAATAATGCTATAGTTCTTCTCATAAGAAACCAGTGTTTGGCTCAAGTAGTAAATAGCTCTTTCTTTGTTGTCTTTATCTTCCTGAGCCAATAGGATTCCCAAAAATGTTTCAGTGGCTGAAATATATAAAAGTAAAGGCTTCCCATGAATAGGAGGCATAAGGATTGGAGGATTGACAAGATATTGCTTGATCTGTGTTAAGCTTTGCTCACAATCTTGACTCCAATTGAATTTCACACCCTTATGTAAGGTCTTTGTGAAGGGTTGTGATCTATCCACCAATTGTGAAATAAACCTGCTAATAGATTGAAGCCTTCCCTGTAGTCCTCTCATTTGACTAATGTTTCAAGGTGGTGGCATGTTCATTATCACTTGTACTTTCTCCAGATCTACTTCAATTCCTTTTGTAGAGACGATGTATCCTAGCAACTTTCCTGATGTGACAACAAATGTGCATTTCTTAAGATTGAGCCGAAGACTAAATTTTTCCATACGATCTAGGATGGGTCCCAAATCTTATAAATGAGTATTGTGTTTAGTGATTTTGACCAAGGTATCATTGACGTAGTCCTCCATGGTTCTATGCATCATGTCATGGAAAATTGTAGTAACAACTCATTGATATATAGCACCAACATTTTTTAAACCAAATGGCATCACATTCCAGCAAAAGGTTCCCCATGCACATGTGAAAGCTATTTTCTCCGGGGTCTTCTGGTGCAATTTTTATCTGATTGTATCCAAAAAAAACCATCCATAAGTGAGTACATCTCATAGCCAGGTGTCATGTCTACGATCATATCAATATTAGGAACCGAAAAGTTGTCTTTAGGACAAGCCAAGTTAAGATCATAGAAGTTTGTACAAACCTTGATAGATTTATCATGCTTGGAAATAGGAACAATATTGGATATCCATTCAGCATAATCAATTGCACAAATGAAACTAGCCTTTAGAAGTTTCTCCAATTCTACTTTGACGAGCAATGCAACATGAGGATGCATTTTTCGAAGCTTCTTTTAACTAGTTTGATGATGGGTGCTATGGACAAGTGATGCATGATAAGATCAGGATCTAATCCTGGCATGTCAGAGTATGTTAAAGAAAAATTTATTTTCTTTTCTTTGAAAAAGGCAATGAACTATACCTTCTCTTCAGGTGACAGGGACTGTGCCAAATGTATCATATGAGGATGTTCTTCTGTGCCCAGTTTAATTGGCTGCATTGGCTCTATTAACACTGAGGATCTCTCTTGAAAGTGATTGGGAAGGACATCAAATATCTCATCCGTGGGTGCCTCAGAGAGGGTTTCACCCTTGGATACGTCTTTTGTTTTTACTTTTTTTGGATTCGACACTGCCACAATGTGGTTTTCACCATCGGACCTCTTGCATTTTTTCTTTTTAATTGTGTGACTAAGATATTTGATGTCTGCCTCAGTCATGTTGATGCTCTGCTCATTGGTGGAAGACGTTATAGGTTCAATAGCATTTAGGTAACAAGCAAGAGCATAGTCATTCAAGAATGTGGGGACTTCGTTAGATGCATTGGGGTTCTAGTCTATAAGCTCGGGATGTGTAAGTGAGAGAGTATTGGCTAGTTCAATTGTGTTCACAGTATAGTCATTAAGTGTGTGGACTAGCAATTCGAGACCTACAATGACTTTGTCCATAGGTGTGTTCAAATGCCTTGGAATACTAACGTTAGGAATTGATGACTTTAGGACACTAGTTGGATCAGACCCCCGTGACCTAACCCTAGACGTTTCACCCACTTCGATTTGCTTTTCATAGACATGCACTTGGTCAATGTCTTTATCAGTAGTAGCTTTTAAAAGAGAGTCAAATTCATATTCATGAGAATCAGTGCTACATGGTGAGAGACTATAGAACTCCCCAACAGTGATAGGGACATACTCTCCTTCAGCCTCTGGATTCTTACACAAATACTCAATACGGCATGACTGACTAGATTCTCCCTTTTCTGAATGATATTTGAGTTGCTCAGTATTATCCTCAGAAGAATCACTAGTATCATCCATAGTGCTAACACGTGGCACAAAGTCATCTGGCTCAACAAGGAATTTAGCGAGATCATAAGGGACAGGATGAGGATAGGAATCGTCATCATCAGATTCTTCCTCTTGAGTATCTGACTTAGCTTGTGACTCATTTTTAGATGAACTCTCAGGTTTGGGAATGAATTTATTGGATCCCAAATGAAAAGGGACCTTCTTAAACCCTAGGCCAGTTGTGTCACTGTTGCTTCGAGCTCTTGCTTTGATAGGATCAATTAGACCATTGTTATTGCACCCAATAGGGCCAGTTCCTTTGTAACCAAAATGCTTCATAAGCCTATGGCTAGGTCCATATTTATGAGGAGTAATTTCTCGAGCTTGTTTTGTTAGGTTCACTGGAGCCTCTTCTTTGTAAAGCCATGTAGCAATGGCTTTGTTTTCACTTTCATCTTCTAAGGGAATTGTAGCCTTGACAAAAATTCCATTATACTTAGTCTGAGGTGTCAGCACAAATGGCTTCTTTACCTCTAAGGGTCTCCCATAATGTCGAGGAGACTCTAAGAGAGATGTCAATGATAGCACTGGTTCAATGTGATACTCTCCCATGCTAGTTTCTTTCAGTTTGAATGATCACTCAATTTATTTCAGCTTATTGTCGTGATAATCAGTGGACTCACAGTTAGTAGGGATGAAAGTTTCAGTAGCTTTGAGCATATTGTAGGTGTAGCTACTATTGGTAGGAATAGTAACTTCAGAGCCATGAAATGGGAACTTGATGCATTGGTGGTATGTGGATGGTACAGCCTGTATCTCATGTATCCATGGCCATCCTAATAGAATGTTTTAGGCCAAGGGAATGTCAAGCACCTGGCAGGTGACATCCCTTTCGACAGGACTGATGTGAATTGGTAAAACCATAAGACCTAGAGACTTTCATTCCGCTTCATCCTACACTTTAATAGTGATCTTTCATCGAGTATCAACAGATTCCTCAAAATAATTCAGTTGTCTAAGAAGAGTAGCAGAGACAATATTTAGGCCAACACCATTATCAATGAGTACCCAATAAACACGTGTCTAGTGGATCATAACCTTAATGTGTAGAGGCTGATTGTTTGGGTGATTCAGTGAGTTGTCATCTTCTTCAAAAAAAGTCATAAGGTATGGTGAGGTTAGGTGACCTACCATGGATTGAAATCACTCAAGATCAAGATCTTGAGGAACATTTTCCTCAGTGAGGGCTTTGTTTAGAATCTACCTATGAGCAGGCGAGATTTTAAGTAGCCCAAAGATGGATATCTGACCATCAGTTCATTTTAGCTGATCAAGAACACTATAACTGGTTGTGGTCGAGTTCGTTGTGGGTTTTGCACCTTTACTGGATGGACTAGCAAGGCCTTTGTCTTTGTGTTGTTTAGGATTTGAAGTAGGAGGCGCAGGGCCTTTGAGCACCAACTTGGCACGAGAGTGAGTAACAATGTTAGCATAGTGTTGCAAAGGCACATTATTTATTGCATTAGAAGTAGGGCCCCTCAAGACAAATGGTGTCTTGGGTTTGTCGTTATCTTGCTTTCCCTTAATGGTAATAACGTTGTAATATTCAGAATCCATAGGTTCAACCATATGAATGACATTGTCATTATTGGAATAGGTATAGTTGACCTTGTTGTAGGGTTCTAGCTTCGAAGTCTCACCTTTTTCATAAGCCGAGAAAGGTTCTTTGAATACCTTATGGTTTGAGTTTTTGTTATTTCCATCTACCACAAGATCACCAACATCAATCATGTGTTGGACATTATGGCGTAAGTTTGTACAGTTGCTAGTTTTGTGTCCCTTTTTTTGGTGATACTCACAGAATGAAGTCTCATTCCACCATGGTGGATGTGGTTGTGGATCATAGGGATGAGGATTATCCATTGGTGAAATAAGCTTATGTTATAGCAATGTTTTGTAAACCACATCCAGGGGTTCTCCCAAAGGCGTATACTCTTGCTTGGGGTGTGTTTTCCATGAGTTTCTCGATTTGTTCTCGAACATCTTATTGTCAAGAGGAGGTTTCTCAACATTTTTGGCCACTTTGAGGTAGTCTATAAGATTAAATGTGGCTTTAGTAGTTTTGGGTGTGATATTGTCAACAACTCCATCATGTGCAACTTCTTAGTTCTTCTTGACATGTTTGGTTTTATCCTTGTTGGAAGTGGAACCTTGTTTTGTGTCTCTCTGAAGAGTGAGTTCACCTTTCTTAACCATAAATTCCTTGACACAGATAGCCTATGTAATCATGTCTTCAAAGGTATGTGGACCTTGAAGTTGGACTCTATATCTGAAATTAGGTAGGAGGTTATCATTGAAAATGTCAAGCTTCTCCATTTCTAGAATTTTGCAAGAATACTTAGTGTATAGTTGTCTACACCATTAGAGGAATGTGAGAAAAGACTCACCAACTTTCTATTTAAGGTTGCATAGATCTTGAATATTGATAGGATGTTGTATGTTATGAGAATATTGCTGAACAAATGAATTGGCAATTTCATCAAATGTCTTGATACTAGGAGGTAAATGTGAGAACCACTCCAAAGCCTGACCACCTAGGTTTCTAGGGAATAAATGCATGAGGTAGGTTTGATCATGTATGAACTCCATATACAAAGCACCAAATTCCCACAAGTGATCTTGGGGATCAGTAGTACCAAAGTACTTGTCATATTTGGGTAGTTCTACGCCTCATGGGAAAGGAGGCATGTTTATGCTTTTGTCAAATGGAAATGAACAAAGAGTGTCCAATGTGTATGTCTTTGTGGGTTTCCTTCTCTCATGCATCATCTGAGCCAATTGGTCTTGCATAATTTTCAATTGTTTTTGGAGCTTAGAGGTCTCAGTTTCTTCTTCAGTTTTGACAATGGTTTCTACATTGAAAGGAGAAGGTAATTTTGCTCCCTCTTGGGCAAGTTTGAGAAAGTATTTTTCTTTCTCTTCGTTGAGTAGGATTCCCATGACCTTTTGAAATTTTTTGTGTCTTCGACATTTTGCTATGCGTTCAGGGAGGATTTCTACTTCTTCCTGTTCCTCATCAGTGTCATAATATTTCTCCTTCTCTTTGTCATTCCTAAGTGGTTCTTGATGTCCACTATGACTACCATGTTTAGGTTCACGATTAGTCATTATAGGAATGTGTTCAGTTTTAGTGTGTTGTGTTTCAAAAGGTTCTCTGGAGAAAGGATCATACATCGTGTTTGGGAATACAAGACCTCTACCTACCTCAGTATCCTCTTAGTACAAAGGATTCCTAATTTGTTGCAAGTTTATGGAAAAATTTTATTGAACTTTAGATGACCTGGCAGGTGAGGGAGATCGTGAAGATGCCTCACTAGCCGAACTAGATATAGATTGCTTAACAAAAGGTAAGTGACCTCTATCTTGATTACGACCCCTAACATGACCATCTAAGGTTATATGGATAAAACATGTTGCCGCTTCTGGTTGTGACAATCATAGACAAGGACAAGAAGCTAGAACCTGGACAAGGACTACACTAAGACTGAGTCTCAAAAAGGACAAGATAATAGCAGGAATGTTGTACACTAATGCACAAATGGTCTAATTTAAAGGCTAGAATAGCTAGAGATTATGACCAATGTGACACAAAGTGTGAAAAGCATTAAGAAATGAAGACAAAAGATAACTTAAGAGACGAGACTTTTCAAAGTACAAGACACAAATCTTTGGCTAAGAAAAGTGTCACTATTTCAAGATTGTTTACAGACAGAGAGCAATAAATGAATGCAAAAAAGGACAGCGTGTAGCATGCAAATAGCTAAAATAAACCCAACTTGGTAATGCTGACACAAGATCTCATGCGAGAAACCTTTACAGGCCGTGCAAAGAAGTTTTACAGACCAAACAAAAAAGTTTTTTGGCTCATGTGAAGGTTAGTGACAGTAGTTTAATTTCGCGCAAAGAAGTTTGCAGGCCACGTGAAGACTCATGACAGTAGTTTAATTTTGTGCGAGAATAAAATGATTTCATGTGAGGACCAGATTATTTCACGCAATACCACAAATCATTTTGCACGATAAGGCAGACCAGTTTTACAATAGCAACTAATTTTAACAAATTTGGATCGTTTCAGTAACCAAGTAGATAAACAAGCATGTAGAACAGCAAGCAGGTGATTTCAAGCACGTCTAAAAATAATGAGCAAGGGAAAAAGCAACCTTGCACATGAACAATCAAGTGACTTAGTTTGTGCTAATCCCTAGGAGAGCTATTTGTGTATGTTTTCAAAAGGTTTTGCAATCATTGCGCACATTCCTAGAAAGTGAAAAGTTTGGCCTCTCTAAGGCTTTTAGTAATGTTTTGTCTCTGCAACTTTTATGACTCGCAGGGGTGACCTCCAATCCCGGCGCACTGAGGTTTTAACATAGTCCAAGAACTTAATCTTGAAGAGCTGCTAGGGAGATCTGACAACCCACAATGAACCACATCCATGGAGATTTCTTCCACAAGAACATTTATATAGCGGTTATCACTACCACGGCAAAAATTGGCTATTACTGCTCAAGGTTTCGTCCACGTAGTTTGCCCTGTACAAGGATTGTCTACTATGGTTAACCCTCTCTAAAGGTGGCTAACTCACAATAGTGTACCACAAGGGGACTTACCTTCTAGATTCAAGGTTTTAACACCTTTTCACTTTTAGCCCAATCAAAGCAAACAGATTAATTCGACACGCTAAACTAAGAGTATCTCTTAAAGATCTATGATATCAACTCCCAGTGATCTATCAACCTCTTCGGAGAAAGGATGCCTCAATCAACAAGTTGAAGATTCATCTATCTGCGAGATGCTCGAAGTATACTCCCCACCTACAAGGAATCCATCGTAGAGAGGAGTTTCACTAGGAACCCACTCCCTCAAGATCCACTAATAGTGTTCATGGGGCCTAATTACTATGTGTGTACAGATGTTAATTCCCAAAAGAAAATGTATCCAAAAGCAATCAAAGAGCACAAGGTGGTACACTTAACACTTTAACTAATGTGAGGTGAGTCCAATGATGTGGAACATTTAACCACTCACACAAGCCAAAACAAGTCCACAACTTAGAAACTAGTGAGTTCTAGAAAGCACAAAAGGCTTTCCTTGTGGAGCATTTAACACTTCTTTCCTGTAGACCCCTCCCCTTTAACGTGGTGTTGATCGTGCAACCATAGGGTGAAACGAGGGGCCGATGGATTGGCAAGTCCAATAACCCAAGATAGCTAATTAGATCTATCACTAGTAACAAATTCTGCTAGATGAAAACTAATGGAGATCACAACCTAGTATCAAATTATACATGTGTTGTAAAATGAGAACAGGAAGGAAACACACACAAGCTTGACATGAGAGATGTTCATTTTAGGTCCAAATGAAGTGTTATCAATCAAAAAGAATTACCTGGTAATCCTCACAATGTGCTTAGTAGATGTTTTTACCTATTTTTAGCAACTTTATCATGCTTTTCCAATTGTCTCGCAAACCGTTGTTATGTTTTTCCAAAAAATTAGAAAACACAAAAAAACCAGAAACAGTGAATAGTTAGTAGAAAAACTAAAAACACAAAAATCAATGCAAAAATAGCCTTTGTTAGCAGAGTCTCGCGTGAAATTCTTGACAGTCTACCTGAAGAAGTTTTATGACCCACGCGAAGCTCTAATATGGCTCATGCGAAGAAACAGGTGTTGCGTGAAGTTTCGCACCCTCAGGCACTTTTCCATGCGATACGGAAATAATCTCTGCACGAAGATTCTGGATCCTCACCTGAAAATGAATAGTCTCATGCAAAGATTCTTGAATCTGTATGGAACAGTATGGACAGAGTAAAAAAAAATGATTTAAAAAATGTAGAAAGAGGCCAAAATTTTTTATTTTCTCTACCCCACCATGGGCGCCAGAAATGTATGTGTGAATATGTGGCCTATGCTAACACACACACTTCAACACGGTCCTTATTTGCAGATTCATCCCGGAATGAACATTGTATTGTTCATCCGAAAATTAGTTAGCAAGGCGACCTGTTGCCTTCTATCTAAAGGGATTTTTCTTGTTAGATATCCTTAGATTTGAGGTGTTAAGTAACCAGACCCTCTACAAATGAAGGATTTAAGAAATGAAATTAATCTATATGATTGTGCAGATTAATCTAGAATGAGAAATGCATTATAATCTAGGAACAATTGAAAAAAAATTAGATTAACCTATGCATGATTAAGCTAAATGAATTTAAACTAAGAATGCAAGATGTATGAAAAAATGTGAGCAAATGTGAGTATGAATTTCAATAGCAATTCGATGCAAATTCCAATTCATCCTCCCCCTGAAATGAAGAGAGGAGGGTTTCTTATATAGATTTTCCTGAAAACCATCAATGGTTGAGATTGATTTCAATCAATAGTCAGGATTAAACATGAAGTTCAGTCATAAAGGAAGATTCCCAAATTAAAGGGATTTAACTGATTTCTTTTGAGTAGAATAAGGAGTTAACTAATTTAATTCCTTTTTGATCAACAGTGAACTGGGAATTTCTTTTTTTGAACTGAAGAGAGATTTTGGTGAGATATTTAATTTAATAAAATGAGATATGCTCTCATAATTACCTTTTCTATTTAATTAAATAATTCTATTTAATTAATTAGAGATACTTTTCTTATTTAATTAAATATCTTCATTTAATTAATTAGGAATGGCTTCCCATTTAATTAAATAACTTTGTTTAATTAGTTAGAAGTAAGTTCTCCATTTAATTAAATAATTTCGTTTAATTAATTAAAATAGGCACATTTATTAAATGAAATAAATTTAATCCCATAGTACATTAGCCTTAGGAGATAATTTAATTTAATTAAAGTATAAATACTTAGTAATTAAATTAAATATTAATCAATAGGTTTAATGTGACTAATATGAGTAAATACTATAAGAATTTAATAATAAATATGATGAATGCAGATTAGGGTCTTCTGCATCTGACAATTAAGTCAAGTAGTGAATGACAGAATGAGAATTGCCTATTAGAATAGGTCTTAGAATTGATCAAAATATACTAGAATTGGTGATCATGGCAATGAACCAATTTTGGGGTATTACAGTCCTATACCCCATGAAACAATCTTGAGGATTGTTGCTTCATATGGATGATCAACGCATCCACCATCTTATTAGATATGTTTGATGTTTTCATATGTTCTCAATAAAACCTTTGTCAAACATCATTTTGGGATCGTTAATTAGCTCTAAAGAAAAATAACTAAGAGCTAGGAATGAATAACCTACCATTGACCAGATACATGAAGATAGGACTCAAACTGGATTCTTGAGTTGATTCTTAGTTTATTTATCTTTGTTTGACTATTTAACAAGCATAAGAGTTGACAGCTAGAAATTTTTCACTTTACCTTCATCTGTGGTTTGGACTAAGTCCACTTGAACTATGTTGAAATCATATTCATTCACCTCATCTACATTGTTCTCAATGACAGATTGTGTAATTTCAACAAATAAAATGCTTGTTGTAGGTTTCACTTCTATTCTAGTGTCTACTTTGTCATCTTCATTTTTGTGTGTTTATGTACCAAATCAACTACTACATCTATATTCAGTCTTTCCAATTGGATTATCCTCATTTTCTTTCCTTCAAAACTATATTTTAACAAAACTATTGAAAATATTGTAGATAAATCTACTATTTTAGAAGATTCAAAATTATAGTTGGGAGATCTTGGTTTTTTATTTGACCTATGAACGAGATCTCTTGAGTCACCTCAACATTCTAAATAGATGGAAAATGTGTAGGAGAGGTTATAGATTTGAACATTTCTCATCTATGACCTCGTTTATCTCATGAAAAGGTGTTCATCTTATCAACCTCATTTATCATTTGCAAAATGAGATTTAATGTTCTATCTCTAGGGTTGGATATTTTAGTTTTAGTGAGAAATTTTAGTTTACACACTGAAACTAAATTTATTTGTTATTCATGTTATAAGTGATTTAGATTTACCTTCTTATGAAATATTTTTATCCTTTTTTGTATCATAGGACTTTTTTTTTTCAACTATTTTTCAGTTCACTAGCTAAAATAAAAAGATCTCTCTGTGAGCTTTTTCAATTTAGGTAGAGACAAATTCCGAATCTAATCTACTCTCTCTTTCTCAATATTTTTTTGAATTGTGAATCTAGTCCAGTCTCCCTTTCTCACTTCAAAGTCATCCTGACAATTTGCCCATTAGTCTCCCATTGTGAGGAAATAAAGATATTTGGATCCCAATGCAATATTATTTACAACATACCCATTGCCATGAAATGGAAAATGATTCTCATAAGTATAGAGAGTTATTTTAACAATAATTATTTTTATGCTTAGTGGATCCCATGAGAAACTACAACTATAGTTCCCTATGCCAATTGGAAAAGGAATGACATTCACTCCTTTATTCCTATAGTTTTTGTTCATTACCATGAATTGGATGTGAATTTTTGTAAGTGTTAAGTTGTCAACTACAAAGTGAGTAACATAAAGGGACATTCATCAAATGCTCCATCCTAAACATAGGTGAAATGAGGAAATTGTATGAAATAGCTCCCCTAAGTGATGGCGAGACTAGATGTTTCATGAGATACCTCAAGTACTTTGTCCTCTTATAGCTCTCTGGCTATGAGCAAGGAAAAGGCATCGTTCACCATAGGAAAATGCATGTTTTACTACTTCAATTGTAACTAGGTATAATAATTATAAATTTTTGAAATATTGAATTATATTTTCCATGAGTGAGACTAGGTCAAGATTTCATTATGGTAATTACATACATGAGATAAGAGGGCATATGCAATCATTGGTTCAAACCGAAGTCAATCAACTAGTTATGAAGTGTTAGTTTTGTAGTGAGAAAGCTTTCTATTTGTTCTAATTAAATAATATTAGTTTTCTTGAGAATGCTTACGTTAATAAATATTTATTTAATTGGTAGTTTCCAACAACCAATTCAATTTCGGTTGTTGAGTGCCTTTTTATCTTAGCCATTGATTTTTAAGAAAGGGTAATATAAAAGTGGAGCTAGGGGGCATTTCGAAATTATCAAATTGTGAAGAAATCATTTATAGTGATAGAAAGTATTCTTGCACTGGGAGCAAGGGTCCTATGATAGTGTTGGAATAGTAGTGGGGAATATCAATGAGAAATATTAGGAGTTTGTTAGAAGTTTTGTCAGTGACAGGCTAGGAATTTTTCATAACTCTTATATTGCTAAAGATTAATATATTTTCCATCTGAAAATTTGGTTTTCCCTTAGGAGGTTTTCTAGGGAAAATTTTGCTAGAAACTATTGTGTCATCATGTTCAGATTATTTTTGCATTTATTTTTCATGAATTTGTAATTGTGTTATTTTTTTCAATATTTGGCTATGAATTTATTTTTGATAGTTAAATAATCTATTGAAGATAGGAGATTAATAATCAGTGATTGCAATAGTTTATTTTTCACATGGTATCAAAGTTGTATTGAGGGTTTATATAACCTAGTTTCATCACTTGGAATTATTATTGCTTTTATTCCTTGAGATGGCTTCAATTGGTTTGAGAGATCAGGACAGATTGGATGATGCACAAAATTTTGGTGTCTAGAAGGTAATAATCTATTTAGTGTTGGAAGAGAGTGGTATCAAGGATTATGCTACCATTGGAGTAGCTATATCTATAGAGGCAACATAGCTTTCAGTGCATACAAGAAGGATGATGACAAGGCAAGGAGGATTATTGTTGATGATGTCAAGGATCACATTGTTCCACATATCCCAGAGTTACATATGATGAAGAAGATGTTGGATGCCATTCTTAATCTCTACCAAAATACTACCACTAATAGGAAGATGATTCTCAAAGATAAGTTGAAGAATACCTAAATGAATAAGGGAGAAGATGTGACAAGTTACCTCGCTAGGCTTAGACATTTCAAGGATGAGTTAGCAGCAATTGGAGATAGCTTTAGTGATGATGAGATAATAAGAATAGACTCAAATGGGTTTACTTAGCAATGGGGAGTCTTTGTTCAATTTTTTAGTGGATGAGACACCTTACTGAGTTGGGATTGATTGTGGATTGATTTCATTTAGGAGGAGTTTAGACTAAGTCTTGTCAATGGGGTTAATCAAGCTCAACAAAGTGAGGTAGAACAAGAAAACATTTCCCTAGTGGGAAAAGGTAACCTAAGAAGAGGTCTAGCAAAGGATGTAATTTGAAAAGTGAGAAGAAAAAGAAGGATCTATCAAAGATCAAGTGTTTTGATTGTCAAGAATATGGTCACTATGTCAGTGATTGCCTAGAAAGGAAGAAGAATGAGAAGAAGGGAAATAAGTGGGTGGTAGCTTCAACAATGGTTGAAGATCTCTATAGTAGAATGGAAGATGAGTTTGCACTCATAGATTGTATGGTAAGCTCAACCTTACAGTATGTTTGGTATATAGATAGTGGGGTTTCATCTCTTATGATAGGAATTAGGGAGTACTTCTCTAATTATAAGGAGGAGAACACCAATATGGAAAACTTATCCAAACTCAAACTAGATGGGCAAGGGACTGTTAAGTTTCAGATGGAGAATGGAAAGATAATTCCACTTCATGATGTGTTGTATGTGCCAGGCTTAGGTACGAATTTTATTTTTGTATCTATCCTTCAAGATAGGAGGTATAGTGTGCTCTTTAAGGGGGGAAATTTGTTGGTCAAGCACAAGTATTGGAAATCATCCGTATCCATCTAGGTTAGGAGTAGTTTCCTTTATAGGTTGTAGTTTGACACTCTGATGGCACTCATGAGCAGTAGTAGTACTAGAGATCTTGGAGAGCTTTGACATAGGAGGATGGACCATATTCATCATGGAGCACCTAAATTGCTTCATGAGATACTGATAGGTGTTCCAGACATAAGCATATCTAAGATGATGATGTATGAAAAGGATGTGTGTTGGGAATGTTTTCAAAAGAATCTTTTCCAAGAAGTGACACCAGATCTAAATGTGTTCTTGATCTAGTACATTTATATGTTTGTGGACCAATTTCTAAAAAATATCTTAGAGGATATGAGTACTATGTTACTTTTATTGATGATTTCTCTAGGAAGACCTAGATATACTTCTTGCAAACCAAGGATAATGTTTTCAAGAGATTCCAAGAGCTCAAGGCTCCTATTGAGAACTCGACGGGAAGGAAGATAAAGGTCCTTTGGTGAGACAATGGAGGTGAGTATAAAGGAAATTAATTCTAGGAGTTCTATACTAGAGAAGGAATCAAGAGAGAGTGGACTGCTCCTTATAATTCACATCACAATGGAGTTGTTGAGAGAAAGAACCGTTCTATATCAAAGACAAAAAGAGCTATCCTACATGATGAAGACATACCCTGCTACCTATGGGAAAAAGGTGTAGTACACCAATCTACATTTAGAACAAATTTCCACACAAGGTACAAGGGAACACATGACACCAGAGGAAGCTTTCATAGGTAAGAAGCCTGATGTTAGTCATTTCAAAATATTTGGTAGCTTATCATATTTTTGTATTCTAGGTGATACTTGTACCAAGTTAGATTAGATTGTAGAAAGGGGGTACTTTGTTGGGTATATTAAAAACTCAAAGGCATATAAGATTTTTAATCCAAGTACTAGAAGAATTATAGTCAAACGTGATGTCAAGTTCATGGAGAACAAGGTATTTAGGAGATCTAGAGATTTTCTAGTAGATAATCAGAGTGAGAAACCAATAGAAGCTCCAAAGGTAACTTCACTAAGTCAAGGGTATCAAAGTCCAAGTATAGTTACTAGTATGAGCATAGGCTCAAGTAGTAGAGATTCTCAAAATATAGAGTAATAGGTTGAAGAGGATGTGCATCAAGAAGACATAAAGGTTTTGTTGGAATAATCAAATGGGAAGAATACTTCTAAGAGTGGGGAGGTGAATTAAAAGTATCACACTTTAACCTTAAAAAATTTTAACTAGAAATAAGCGTCATGCATATAAAGGTAAACACATGCATTACAACACATAACACCAAATTTGGTAACTCAGAAACCCTCTAAAATGAGAAGGTAAAACTAGGGTGGGAATGATACCCACAAAATCACTATAGCAATAATGTTTTACCACTTCTGATGGTCTACCCTGTTAAAGGCTTTATACTATATCAATAGTGACCTATTTAAAGGATTTACAAACACTTTACATGAAGTGTCACCCTATTAAATGATTTTATCACCTGGTCAAAGGTTGTACAACCTAGCTATTAAGCTAACTTATCAACATAGGATTTTCTTTCTAATACAATTTCTA
Organism: Cupressus sempervirens; assembly: GCA_028749045.1. Classification (NCBI taxonomy): domain Eukaryota; kingdom Viridiplantae; phylum Streptophyta; class Pinopsida; order Cupressales; family Cupressaceae; genus Cupressus; species Cupressus sempervirens. The sequence goes on along the minus strand of CM053785.1, from coordinate 128,337,714 downwards.
GAGAGTATTAGACTAATAAACTTGATAGCTTACAATCCTTGATTACTAAATTCAAGCACTTGATCTACTCTCTCAAATCTATATCCTCTAAGATCTGATATCTATTCGATGCCCTTGTTCTATTTTGATCAACTGAATACTACAATGCTACTCTGTTCCTCTAAGACTTTCACACTACCCTCTGAATTTCACTATAGTTTACCCATACACTACTCTCATTCACACATACAGTGGGGTTTTTTCCTTCTTTTAAAGATTTTGAAGACTTAGGGTTAGATATGAATCTACAATCCATATTAAATCTTTAATTCCCACTCATTCCTTGCACTTTTCTTATTGGTGGCATGCCTTCTCTATTTTTCCTATTGGTCACATGTTGATTGCATAGGTAAATGAAAAGATTTGATCTTATTTTTTAATCCCTTCGTGATTCACTTGAAAATGGTTTACATCTAAGTTTGTGAAGGCACAAACTCATATGTTGGTTCTATGTTTCTCAACACATATTGGATTACTAGTGCTTGGCACATATAGAAAAAATCGGCTCACTCGACACTTATAGCATTTCTAGCTTGCTTAGCATCAATTGTGACTTTGCACATATAGATCACTCAGCACCTAAAGTCACTTGGCACCTATATCATGCTCGACACTTGAAGTCACTCAGCACCTATTGGAATTCTAGCTTGGCATATATAGTGCACTCAACTTCTATGTGGAAATTGGTTAATTATTTTGACACTCAATTGTCAAAACCAATCTGAGACCAACAATCTCGACTTTTGACATTAGCGTCCAAAAAACTTAACTAAGCATTATGCTTGATCTTATGAGTACATTATTCAATCTGCTCAACATATATACAAAATTTCAAAAACTTGTTCAAAATTTTGTAAAGAACAATATACCTCAAAATTCTTATAACTCCCCCTAAGCTTATGTGCCATTTCTATTCCTGTAACCGAAATTCTTTTCTTTAATTTGTCTCATGTTGATGTATCTAATACTCTTTTCCTTTTCCCTATTTTCATTTCCTGTGCCTACTTGCTAACATGTTCTATCTATTCTATTTTCACTTGTCCTACACTTGCAAATTTTTATTCGTATCTCCCCCTTTTATATGTCTCCCCATTTTTGGCTATCATAGGATATGTACAATCTTTCCCCCTTTATTCTCCAAAAGAATGAAAGAATGTAATTACTTAGTATTCTCCCCCTTAGTTATTAATCTCCCCTTTATTTCATATCTCCCCCTTTTTGACACTTATGTCAAAGGGTGCTAAGGGTTAAGACCATATTTTTCAAAAAATGTACTATTTACCTCCATAATCATCTTGAGAGCTACAACCCAATTCTCCAAAGAAATTTCCAATGATTTATGTTGGATGGTAGTCTCTGCTGCAAGATGTACAAGTCCATTTGAAGTAGAAAGATTAGGATCTTTCTCTAAAATAGTCTCTGGATAGGCTTGTTCTTTATGGGGTGTACTTCCAAATGTGGGGTTATGGAAGATTGTATATGCATCAGTTTGGCCTTAATGTTGGCCTCTTTAGCTATCAACATAGCTAGTTATTTCTAAGTATGAAGAATTTGAGAAAAATGCTTCTCAGTCTGAGCTAGATCATTTGGCAACTGAGTGCTAGAAATCTTTAAATTTCTCTCCAAGCCCAGGATTCTTTGGCTTGTCTCCCGTGTAAAGTATGAAAAGTCACACAACTTTTTGTACAATGAGAATACATTCTCAAGTACCTTTTTCACTTTGTCAATCTTCTTTTCCAATTTGACCTGTGAAAGTGCTATTTCACTTGATATTTTCTCATTTACTTTCCCTTAGAATTTCTTCTCAAACCATTCCATAAGTTCTACATTGGTTTCCTAGGCCTCATTTGTCAACTGCTCTACAATTTCTAACAATTGTTCCATTATTGGCTTGGTCTCATCAAGTGACTACAAGCTAAAGGCATCCAAAAATATGTCCTTGATCTCATGTAATGCTTGCTTTTGTTTATACTCCTTCCTAAGTATCTCTTGCTTTTTTCTCTTTTTTAAGGCTTCCTGCATCTTAGTAATTTTCTCAATGCTTATTATCTTTGAGTCATAATTGGGTATGACTATCTCTTCATCTAACTTAGGATCTCCATAGTGAAGTACCCTTGTCACCTTTGTTGAGCTCAAGCCTAGTATAGATATTTGCAATGGCATTGCATCAATGCTCGGCTTCTAAGGGACTTTTGTAGGAGTGCCTGTAGTTGGTAGTTCTACTAATGCTTGTATTTTAGCCTGCTCCTCTTTTGATGTGTCCTTTTCCTCATGTAATCTACCCTGATCAATTACAAATACTTGTGGTGTACCTATTATCTATACTATAGGATCAGATGTAGCAATCTATCTTGTTTGCTTTGTTGATGTATCTTTCTCTATTTCTTCACTCAGCTTCTATTGCATGGTATCAAATGTGTCAATTGTTAAAGGCATGAGAAGTTGAACTCTTGTAGATATAGAGATTATAGAAGGTGGTTCTTGTGGTTTCACCTTGTCTCTAATTGGATCTATTACTACTTTTTTCAACTCATCCACACTCACCAATAAAGGATTTGTGCATAATTGTGCTTGTAGTTTTTTTTGGTGAAGGATCTTCTTAAGATTGTCTATAGTTAAAGGATTGATGTTTTGACAAGATTTTTTAGTAACATCCTTCACAATTATAGTATCTGCAAGTGTGGTGATGACATGAGGAGGGTTAGGAGGTGGCAATTGTGTGTCTTGTACTTTCTAATCTATTTGATGCTCATAAGCTATTGCCATTTCATCTTATTTCTCTGTCTCCTCTTCTTCACCTTTTTCTTTCTCCTCTTCCTCTTTCTTCTCTTCTTCTCCTTTTTCTTCTTCTTTCTTCTCTTCTTCTCCTTTCTCACTAGCCTCGGCCTTATTTGCTTCTACGTCCTCCTTCTCTTCTCCATCCTTGTCATTTGTCAAGTTATATATTGACTTCCACAATCTTGTGGACTTATTGACAACTTCTTCAATTTTATTTTATAAAATGCTAAAGCCTTTATACTTTGGTGCAAACTTTCCCACATGTTTCTTATTAGCCTTAACAATTTGACCTCTAGTCAATTCTGGCATCACTTGTGCCAATGTGGATTCTCTTATTTATTTTTCCATCTTCAAGCAATAATGCCACTTATTTTCAATAATTTCATATAAATCCTTGGGCATAGTGTTATCTAAATCAAGAGGTGTGTTCATGAATTTTTCCATCATGGCATATACTAGTTCTTCTACTTTATTTTGATCCTCTCTACTTATTTTCTTAAAATCAACATTTTTCAAATCAGAGAAACATTTTAAAAAAATGTATCTATATGTGACTTAGAAGGATGAATTACCACTCTAAACTAGCTGATGTCCTCTGATTTTGTTCTTTCCTCAGCCTCAAATTCTATTTGTGCAACATATTTTCTTCTTGGTTTCTTTTGCACTTGACCAATCTACATAGTAGCCTTCTTTTATTCTTTCATTTTCTCCTTGACCTTTTGAGTTTAAGCCCTTGTAGTGGCTCTTGTCACTAGTGTTGGCTTGTCTTGGTTTTTTTTGGCAACCTTCTTGGCTTTGCATTAGGTTGTAGGCTAAGTTTTTAGCTTTTAGTTTCTTGAACTTGGTTTGAGATGGTGCTTCCTCAACTTCTTCTTCCTTTGCAGCTTCTTCCTTATCTTCATCCTCATCTAAGCCTTGAGTTATTTCAAATGGACCTTTCCCCTATTGATCTTCTTCACTCTCATCCTATTCTTCTTGTTCCTCTTCAGTAGTCCCTTCAATTCTTTCTCTGAATTTCTTCTTCAGTTTCCTCACTAGTTTATCTTTCTTCTTTAAGGTGGAAGTAGTTTTCAACTCCATATCTACCTTGGAATGAACATCATATGTTACAAAGTGTGGTGGCTCCTTATCAATTTCCTCTACAAGCAATGTTGTGATTGTTGTTGAAGCTTCATCAACATCTCGCTCATATCCTAATGGTCTTAGCCATCTCACCCTTGGAACTGATGCTTGGATATGGGTGCAATCAATATCAACTAAGAAGAAAATATCATTGATGTGTTGTTCAACTAGGGAAACTAGTATCCTAAGTCTTTGCTTCATGGATTTCTTAAAATCCTCAAAATAACTTGTCATTTGAGCTTCAAATTTATCACCCATTTTTATAGGGACACAACAGGAAAGGGAAAATTTTATTAACTATGAAAATATGCTAGTACACTTAGTACAAAGAAATAGACTCCAAAACATGCCCTAAGGGCTTACAATAGCATAAATTTGGAGATAAATTCTTCTCCCAGTACCTTCTCTCAAACTCCACTCGGAGCTGCCTTTTACAATGCCAGAAATGTTCTTAAATAGACCTTGGAGAGTTAAGGATTAGGAATACATTCTAGAAATTGCTAGTTGGCATCCATCTACCAAATAGAAGGTTCTAGAAGTCGCATTAGAAGTCGGCACAAAATTAGAAGAATCCAGAAACAGTAACCAAACTTTCGGGAGGCATAACTTTTGAACCATAGCTACGATTGACGAACCATTTACATTTTTGGAAATCTCTCAAAGCGCTCTATAGCCCTATGGACCAAATTTTCTTGTCCCCCATTTTTTTCCCTATTTGAGGTCATTTAATGCCCCTAACCTGACTTTGAAGCATTCTTAAGATGTCTCCAGAAACTGAAAAATTGCAATAACTTTCAAATTGTAGGGCCTTTTGACCTGATTCTTTTTTTGGAATGCTCTAAATTACAATGAAAATTATCCAGCCAATTTACACCTTCTAGTTCACAAAAATTATGGCTCAATTACATACTCCTATTTTTTTGGCATTTACACGTATCCCAAGGTGATTAAAAACTCTAACGCAAAACACTAATAGTGGAACTATGAGAGTTGGAAACTTTATTTGACCCAAATGGGTATCCATAAATGAAAACACATGAAATAGAATCTAAGTCTAAGTACATTTTTTTGGATGACACAGGATTGCCCTTATACCTCTAGATGCTCCTACATCACATTTTCTCAATGTACTCATTGATTTGTGTAATGGCTGACTTATTTGATTTCCAATTAACTTTCCCAATAGAAGGAAACTCTTCCAAAACATAGAAAACCATGCTGACTAGAACTAAACCAAACTTACATTGAGCACCTTCGGATCTTTTGATTGCTCCCAAATGGTCCATGATTTGCTATAGCAACAACTCTGCTAGATCATATGTATGATCTTTCTTGACAAGTTTGTATGCCACATCTACAGCAATACATGGTACGCTATCCAATCTACTTGACTGATAGAACTTGTGAGAAATCACTCTCACTACAAAATCCAAAAGGTGATCTATGATTGTATCAATGGTCATGCTCCTCTTGTTCCATTTTGCCCTAGTGTTCTTTCCAATAGCTTCTTTCAAATAACTTTGCAGGGTCTTGTGCCAATCTAGCATTGGAAAACTTGTAACCCTGTGCATGATTTGCTTTGTTATGTTAATAGGTCCTCCTTCCAACCATAAACAACCATTACGTATTCTATTTAAAACAATTCTTATCCATTCAATTTTTAAAATTGTGGGGAAAACTAGGGCATGGATTAAACCCTTCTTCTCAACTATTTGAAATTCTTCCTTGAGCACTCGATTTTCACACAATTTATCATATGCTTGAAAAATGTCCAAGTCTCCTATTGCTTTTATCTTACAATTGTAACTCTTCCTCACATCCTGCACCATCATAACTTTGGGTAGAATAATGGAGAGTGCACTAGCAGGGTCATTCTTATAGGCTACCTCTAGAATTGGCCTAAAATCAAGTTATTTGACCTTGTTACTAACCAATTGAACCTCATGACCTTCCTTTTACATGGGGTTTTTAGAATTGGATGCCATTTTGTAAATCTAGGGTTTCAAAAGATATAAAACTTTATGACTGCATAACTTGACACTTGAAGAATACCTTAGATCGATGAATTTGTGCTTAATCTATGTTGAAATCCATGCAAAAGGCTTCAATGTTGTCCATCAATTACTTTTGTGCTCTTCTCATTCTTTCTCTATGTTTGAATGACAAGAAATGATAAAAAATCAACCTTATACTCTTTCTAAACCTAGCATTAAATGCTTAGTGCATAGAGTTGTACACTCCACTCTTGAATATTTCAACATAACTCAGCTTCCATTGGTTTTCTATTACTCGACTCCAACTAAATTTATTCTTTACTTGACTTCCATTTAAATTCCCTAACTCGACATCAACTATCAACTCGATCGCAATTGACTACTCAGCATGCACTAATATTTACTCAACATCTAAGGACAACTCAGCAACACTTGCAGATATTTTAAGTTTTAACTTGGCATCTTTTCACATGTTTTTTTCTTCTTTGTAGTGCTTGTTTTTTTGGGACTAATGTATGATGTAGCTTTGTATATAAATCCCATACACCTATCCATGCTTAGTATGATGAGGTGTGACCACTTGACCTATTAGTTGAAGTGATCCCTTCATTTGATGAGGTACATTCAACTTTCTTCTTCCATGTCTTGTTCATTTGTCATTTGATGTGTTCAGCATCTACCTTCTCTTTTCCTTTGTTGACTCCTAACTTGGGTGCCTTTGACTTTGTTAGACAATTCCTACTGATATGATCCATCTTCAAGCAATTGAAACATGTGGTTTGACTTAACCATCTACTGTAGTTTCCTCTTAAATGTGTCCTTATGTAGTTTTCAAGAGTGTGTCCATATTCTTGGCAATAATGATAGCTCTATCTTGTGTTATAGTCCCAATTGTAGTGATGAAAATGGTTACCTTCTCTTATTTCTTGATTTGATGTCCACATAGGCTTTGATCTACACTCAAAAGCTCTATGTCCATACTTCTTGCAATTGTAGTAGTGACCATCAAATCTTGGTGTTCTGATCATCTTAGTCCTACATGCATGTGCTTGATGCCCTTGCTTTTTGCACTTGTGGTAGTAGCTTGCATTATTATGATTATCATGCTAATAGGCATTCTTGATCTTGCATACATTGGAAGTATGTCCCTTTGTACCATAGAAATAACAAGTAGATTTAGTGTTCTTACATTTGTTACTCCTTTCTTCTGTATTCTTGGAAGACTCTCCTTGTTCAATGCTAGTTTACCCAAGTCCTGAAGTATCATTGCTAGCCCTTGGTGATTTCAATAGCTACTCAAAGTACTTGATAGCCTCATTGGGTTTTTTCAAACTTTTTACAACTTCCTTCTCTCTTTCAAATCATTTTGTAGTTGTTCATTCTATATCTTCAGTGTAGAGATCTCAATGTCCTTCATATTCAGCTCATGATGTGCACTCATCATCTGACTTAAGGTGTCCAGCTGCATGTTTGAGATTCTTTCAAACTCAATTATCTTTTCCTCCATTCTATTGGCAAGATTTCTCTTGTCATCTTCTAGCATAGCCTTGTCTTCAATGGATTTTTTCTTCTGTTCAATTACCTCACAAAATGTTGTGGGTTATGATTCTTGTTCAAGCTTGAGTATTCTGATATCTTCTACTTGAACTCTATTCTTCTCCATCAATTATGCTATTACTACATCAAACTCTTGAGTATCTCCATTGGGAAACACTTTTGTGGTATCAATCTCCTTGTAGTGTGTGTCATTTTTAGCTATGGCTATATCCTTCCTTCTTTTCAAGGATTTTCTCAATTCTTCTCTAGCTTCCTCCAAGTTGTGTGGAGCGAGGTGCACATCAATCACCTAATTCTCTATGATCTTGTCAAGTTTTAAGATTTCCATCCTTAGATCTTTTCTCTAAGCTATTAGGCTTCTCCTTGTGAGAACCATGCTCTAATACCAATTGTCGGAATAATCAAATGGGAAACATACTTCTGACGGGGGGTGAATGAAAAGTATCACACTTTAACCTTAAAAAATTTTAATTGAATATAAAATTCATGGATATAAAAGTAAACACATGCATCACAACACAAAACACCAAATTTGGTAACACAGAAACCCTCTAAAATGAGAAGGTAAAACTAGGGTGGGGATGATACCCACAAAATCACTGCAGCAATAATGTTTGACCACTTATGATGGTCTGCCCTAGTAAAGGCCTGCCCTATTAAAGGATTTACACTATATCAATAGTGACCTATTTAAAGGATTTACAAACACTTTACATGAAGTGTCACCCTATTAAAGGATTTTATCACCTTATCAAAGGTTCTACAACCTAGCTGTTAAGCTAACCTATCAACATAAGATTTTCTTTCTAATACAATTGCTAGAGAGCTTTAGACTAATAAACCTGATAACTTAGAATCTTTGATTGCTAAATTCAAGCACTTGATCTACTCTCTCAAATCTTGATCCTCTAAGATCTGATATCTGTTTGATGCCCTTGTTCTATTTTGATCAACCGAATACTGCAATACTACTCTATTCCTCTAAGTCTTTCAAACTACCCTCTAAATTTCACTATAGTTTACCAATACACTGCTCTCATTCACACATACAATGGGGTTCCATTCTCCTTTTAAAAATTTTGAAGACTTAGGGTTAGGTATGAATCTATGCTCCATATTAAATCTTTAATTCCTACTCATTCCTCGCACTTTTCTTATTGGTTGCATGCCTTCTCCATTTTTCTTATTGGTTGGATGCTAATTGCATAGGTAAATGGAAAGATTCAATCTTATCTTTTAATCCCTTCATGATTCGCCCAAAAAATAGTTTACATCTAAGTTTGTAAAGGCACAAACTCATATGTTGATTCTATGTTACTCAGTACATACTAGATTAATCATGCTTGGCACATATAGAAAATACTAGTTCACTCAGCACTTAGAGCAATTCTAGCTTTCTTGACATTAATTATGACTTAGCACATATAGATCACTCAACACCTATATCATGCTCGGTGCATGAAGTCACTTGGAACCTATTGGAATTTTGGCTCAACACATACTGTATCTCAGCATATATAGTGTACTCACTTTTTATGTGAAAATTGGTTAAGTTTGTTGACACTCAATTGTCAAAACCAATCTAAGACCAATAGGGTGATATTCCATCCTCTAAAATTTGTAGTGGAAAACATTAGGCTTAAGAAACATATAGAGGTACTTAGTAGGTTGTGGGAGCTATTAGGAAGAGTATGAGACAGGGGAGATAACTAGCTAAGTTCAATAATTATGTGGCTTTACTCAGTAAGTTGGTAGATAATGATCCTTCTAGCCATTAGGAAGTTGCACAACATTAGGTATGGTTGAGGAATGTGCCTCAATAATGTAGAATGATATGTCAGAGGTAGTGCCTAGACCAATAGATAGGGCTATTAGATCACATTGGATTTACAATATTAAGCATAGTTTAGATGGTATCATTAAGACATACAAGGAAAGGTTCATGGTGGAGGGGTTTCTCAGAAGGAGGGAATAGACTATGAGGAGACATTTTCTTGACTTACCAGGTATACTTCCATTCGGGTTGTGATCTCATTTTTAGCACAAATGGGGTAGAAAATCCATCAAATGGATGTCAAGACAACATTCCTCAATGGTGAATAGAAATAGGAGGTATACATAGAGCAACCAGATGGCTTTATAGCACATGACAAAGAGACCCACATGTGCATATTGAAGAAAGCCTTGTATGGACTCAAGTAGGCTCTTAGAGCATGGTATGAGCGCATTGATACATACTTGTAGGCAATGGACTTTGTGAAGAGTGAGCCAAATGCTAACCTTTACTACTTGGTGGTTAGGGATGAAGTTCTCATTCTTGTTCTTTATGTGGATGACCTACTTCTTATAGGTGCATTAAGGCTCATAGAGGATTGCAAGAGGAACCTTGAAAAAGAGTTTGAGATGAAGGATTTGGGACTTATGTACTATTTTCTAGGTATGGAAGTGTGGCAGACAGATGGTGAGATTTTTCGTAGTCAAGGTAAAAATTGTAGCAAAATACTAAATAGGTTCAAGATGGAGGATTGCAAAGCCATGTCTACACCCATGCTCACGAATTGGAGGAAGGTAGATACTTCAAAGGAAAAAGAGCTAGATGCCACATTATATAGGTAGTTGATTGGTTTTCTTATATATTTGGTTAACACCATACCAGACATAGCTTTTGTAGTAAATTATCTTAGTCAATTCATGGTTGAGCCAAAGAGAATGCATTAGATAGTGGCTAAGCATGGATTGCATTACTTGTCTATTATAGTTGAGTATGGGATCATATATGCTCGAAGGGAATGTATCTAATTAATGGGCTACACTGACATAGATTGGGTAGGTAGTACAATAGAAAAGAGGAGCACTTCAGGGTATTGCTTCAATTTGGGATAAGGAGTTATTTCTTTGTTCAGTAGTAAGTAGAAGCCTGTGGTTTTGAGTTTAGAAAAAGTAGAATACATAGTAGCTAGCATGGCAACATGTGAAGCTATATGGCTTTGGAAGTTTCTAGTAACCTTGTTTGGTTAGAGAGTTGAAACTACTATGATCCATTGTGACATCAAAGTTGCATCAAGTTGTTTGAGAATCTAGTGTGTCATGATAGGTCAAAGCATATAGACATCAGTTATCACTTTATTAGAGATTGTTTACAGAGAGGGATTTTATAGCTATAGTACATGAGCAGGTAGCAAACATTCTGATGAAGGCTTTGGGGAAGGAAAAATTCATATTCTTTAGAGATAAGTTGGGTGTCATGTAGAATAGCTTCCTCGCTAAGAGGGAGCATTAGTTTTGTACCGAGAAATATTTCCATTTGTCTTAATTAAATAATATTTATTTTCTTGACAATGCCTAGCTTAATGAATATTTATTTAATTAGTAGTTTCTTACAACCAATTAAGTTTTGGATGTTGAGTGCCTTTTTATCTCAACCCTTGATCTCGTTTAATCGCGGTCGCTGATTTTTCAATGAGGGTAATATAAAAGGAGGACAAGGGGACATTTGGAAATTATCAAGTTGTGAACAAATCATTTGTAGCAATAGAAAATATTCTTGTAGCAGGAGCAAGGGCATAGTGAAAGTGTTGGGATAGTAGTGGGGGATATTAGTAGGAAATATTAGGAGTTTGTCGGAAGTTCTACTAGTTAGAGGCAAGGAATTCTAGGTATGTGCAGGATCATGGTGTGCCAAAAAAGTGGCAATGTGAAAAAAATAGAGTTTGAACACATCTAAAAGTGCTTCAAAATCTACTCTGACTTTTTTTCACCTATCCAGGTAACAAACTTGGAAAGTAAGGCCCAAGCCTTATCGGATATCCGATTTGAGATCAGATATTCGATCTCATATCGGATATTGGATCTCATATCGGATATCCGATATGAGATCCAATATCCAATATCGGCGACATAAAAATTGGAGGGAAAGACACAAAAATTAGAGGGAAAAACAAATTTGTAAGTGATATAACTAATTTGAGTTATGAAATATGTAAAGATATAATATATAATCTATAAATATATAATATAATAACATAACTATTATATATAAAATAATATATAATTTATATATTATATAATAATATAATATTATATTATATTATATATATATAACGTAATGTAAAGATATAATATATAATCTATTAGTATATAATAATATATTATGTTATTATTATTATTAATATCTATAAATATAATATATATTATTATATTATATTATTATTATTTTTACTATATTTATTAAATATAATAACGTAATATATTATATATTTTTTATTAATACATATTATTATTATTATCACATATAAATTATAATCTATAATATATTATTATTGTGATGTGAATATCAGGATTTAACTGTGTGATTTTTGAGTCAAACTCGATGACCCATGTTTCATGAGTAGTGATTCAACATGAATCCATCTCTCATGAGAATAAATGGAACACTTAGCACTCATTGGATCTAGGTGATGCTCACAGGGGTGAAGCACCGGGACTTCCCGGGAGGTCACCCATCCCAGTACTACTCCAGCCTGAGCGCGCTTAACTACAGAGTTTCCTCCACAGTTAAACCCAAAGCTTGCAACCCCATCTGCAAAACCTTCACCAAGGGGTGAATATAAGGCACAACACTTGGTGAAGGTTTTGCCAATGGGGTTGCAAGCTTTGGGTTTAACTGTGGAGGAAACTCTGTAGTTAAGCGCGCTCAGGCTGGAGTAGTACTGGGATGGGTGACCTCCCGGGAAGTCCCGGTGCTTCACCCCTGTGAGCATCACCTAGATCCAATGAGTGCTAAGTGTTCCATTTATTCTCATGAGAGATGGATTCATGTTGAATCACTACTCATGAAACATGGGTCATCGAGTTTGACTCAAAAATCACACAGTTAAATCCTGATATTCACATCACAATTTGACTTGCTGTGGAAATCATCTCCTACTTATCAATCGATGAGCTTAAGGGGCTTTCTAATGAATGGTTCATAAGGTTTTGCAAATGGGGTTGCAAGCTTTGGGTTTAACTGTGGAGGAAACTCTGTAGTTAAGCGCGCTCAGGCTGGAGTAGTACTGGGATGGGTGACCTCCCGGGAAGTCCCGGTGCTTCACCCCTGTGAGCATCACCTAGATCCAATGAGTGCTAAGTGTTCCATTTATTCTCATGAGAGATGGATTCATGTTGAATCACTACTCATGAAACATGGGTCATCGAGTTTGACTCAAAAATCACACAGTTAAATCCTGATATTCACATCACAATTTGACTTGCTGTGGAAATCATCTCCTACTTATATTATTATTATTATTATCATATGTAAATTATAACATATAATATATTATGTTATTATTATTATAATCTATAAATTATATATATATATATATATATATATATATGATTGTTATATTATATTATTATTATTTTTATTGTATTATTTCTAGTGGAGTTATTTATATGGGTCAAAAGGGCTCACAGGATGACCTATGACCCCTTTCGACACATTCCATGATGACATATGTCCCTAAGGGCTCCTAGGACCCCTAGGGACATATTAGAATAGTTTATATGGTCGAAGGGGGTCACAGGATGACCTATGAACACTTTCGACATATTACAAGATGACATTTGTCCCTAAGGGTCCTAGGACCCTTAGGGACATATTAGAATCATTCATATGGGTCGAAGGGGGTCATAGGATGACTAATGACCACTTTTGACACATTCCACGATGACATATGTCCTTAGAGGTCCTAAAACCCCTAGAGACATATTAGAAACATTCATATGGGTTAAAGGGAATCATAGGGTGGCATATGACCCCCTTCAACACATTCCACGATGACATATGTCCTTAAGGGTCCTAGGACCCCTAGGGACATATGAAAATCTTTCATTTAGTTTGAAGGGGGTCATAGGGTGAACTATGACCCACTTCGACACATTACATGATGACATATGTCCCTAGGAGTCCTAGGACACCTAGGGACATATTAAAATGCTTCATATGGGTCAAAGGGGGTCATAGGTTGACCTATGACCTCTTTTGACCCATTAAATGATGACATATGTCTCTAGGGGTCCTAGGACCCCTAGGCACATATTAGAATCATTCTTATGATTCAAAAGGGCTCATAGGGTGACCTATGACCCCCTTCGACCCATTAGATAACGACATATATATTACAATCATTCTTATGGGTCAAAGGGGGTCATAGGTTGACTAATGACCCTCTTTGACACATTACATGATGAAATATGTCCCTAGGGGTCCTAAGACACCTAGGGACATATTAGAATGCTTCATATGGGTCAAACGGTGTCATAGGTTTGCCTATGACCCCCTTCGACCCATTTAATGATGAAATATATATCTACGGGTCCTAGGAACCCTAGGGACATATTACAATTGTTCTTATGGGTCAAAGGGGGTCATAGGTTGACCTATAACTCCCTTTGACTCATTACATGATGACATATGTCCCTAGGGGTCCTAGGAACCCTAGGGACATATTAGAATGTTTCATATGGGTCAAAGGGGGTCATAGGTTGACCTATGACCCCCTTCGATCCATTAAATGACAACATATATCCCTAGGGGTCCTAGGAACATATTAGAATCTTCAACCCATTACATGATGACATATGTCCCCAAGGGTCCTAGGATCCTTAGGGATATAATAGAATCATTCATATGGGTTAAAGGGGGTCATAGATTGACCTATGACACCGTTCGACCCATTACATGATGACATATGTCCCCAGGGGTCCTAGGATCCCTGCGGACATATTAGAATCATTCATATGGGTACCCATTAAATGATGCCATATGTCTCTACTGGTCCTAGGACCCCTAGGGACATGCTAAAACTATTCTTATGGATCAACGAAGGTCATAGGTTGACCTATGACCCACTTTAACCCATTAAATGATGACATTTGTCCCTAGGGGTGCTAGGACCCCTAAGGACATATTAGAATCATTCTTATGGGTCAAAGGGGGTTATAGATTGACCTATAACCCCCTTCGACCAATTACATAATGACATATGTCCCTAGGGGTCCTAAGACCCCTAGGGACATATTAGAATCCTTCTAATTGGTCAAAGGGGGTCATAGGGTGACCTATAACCCACTTCGACCCATTACCTTATGACATATGTCCATAGGGGTCCTAAGACCCCTAGGGACATATTAAAATGATTTATATGGGTCAAAGAAGGTCATAGGTTGACATATGATCCCCTTCAACCCAACAAATGATGACATATCTCCCTAGGGGCCCTAAAACCCCTAGGGACATATTAGAATCATTTTCATGGCTCAAAGGGGGTCACAGGTTAACCTCTGACCCCCTTCGACATATTACATGACAACGTATGTGGACCCCTAGGAACATATTAGATTTGTTCATATGGGTCAAAGGGGGTCATAGGTTGACTTATGAGCCCCTTTCACTCATTAAATGATGACATATGTCCCTAGGGGTCCTAGAAGTCGTAGGGACATATTAGAATCATTCTTATGAGTCAAAGGGGGCCATAGGTTGACCTATGACCCCCTTTGACCAATTACATGATGACAAATTTTTGTAGGGGTCCTAGAACCCCTAGGAACGTCTTAGAATTGTTCATGACTCATTACATGATGACATGTGTCCCTAGGGGTCCTAGGACCCTTAAGGACATATTAGAATCTTTCATATGGGTCTAAAGGGGTCATAGGTTGACCTATGACCCCCTTCGACCTATTCTATGATGACATATGTCCCTAGGGGTCCTAGGACCCATAGAGACATATTAGAATTGTTAATATGGATCAAAGGGGGTCATAGGTTTGACCCATTAAATGATGACGTATGTTTTTAGGGGTCTTAGGACCCCTAGGGACATATTAGAATTGTTCCTATGGGTCAAAGGAAGTAAAAGGTTGAGGTCTATGACCACCTTCGACACATTACATGATAACATATGTCCCTAGGGGTCCTAGCACCCTTAGGGACATATTAGAATGCTTCATATGGGTGAAACAAGGTCATATGATGACCTATGACCCCCTTTTACCCATTAAATGACAAGATATGTCCCTAGGGGTCCTAGGACCCCTAGGGACATATTAAAATTGTTCTTATGGCTCAAAGGGGGTTAGAGGGTGACCTATGACCCCCTTCAAACCATTACATGATGACATATGTCCTTAGGGATCCTAGGACCCCTACGAACATATTAGAATGCTTCATATGTGTCAAAGGGGGTTATAGGTTGACCTATGATCCCCTTTGACCCATTAAATGATGACATATGTTCTTAGGGGTCCTAAGACCCTTAGGGACATATTAAAATCATTCTTATGGGTCAAAGGGGGTCATAGGTTGACTTATGACCCCCTTCGACCAATTACATGACATATGTCCCTCGAAGTCCTAGGACCCCCAAGGAGATATTAGAATTGTTCTTATGGGTCAAAGGGGTCATAGGGTGACCTATGACTCCCATCAACCCATTTAATGATGACATATATCCCTAGTGGTCCTAGGACACCTAGGGACATATTATAATGCTTAATATGGGTCAAAGAGTGTCATAGGTTGACCTATGACCCCCTTCGACCTATTATATGATGACATATGTCCCTAGGACCCCTAGGGATATATTAGAATCGTTCTTATGGATCAAAGGGGGTTATAAGGTGACGTATGACCTCATTTGACCCATTAAATGATAACATATGTCCCTAGGTGTCCTAAGACTCCTAAGGATATATTAGAATTGTTCTTATGGATCACAGGGGGTCACAGGTGGACCTATGACCCTCTTCGAACCATTAAATGATGATATATATCCCTAGGCATCCTAGGGACATATTACAATCATTCTTATAGGTCAAAGGGGGTCATAAGTTGACCTATGATCCCCTTCGACCCATTACATGATGACATATGTCCCTAGGGGTCCTAAGACCCCAAGGGACATATTAAAATCTTTTTAATAGGTCCAAAGGGGTCATAGGGTGGCCTATGACCCCCTTCGACCCATTACGTAACGACATATGTCCATAGGGGTCCTAGGATCCCTAGGGATATATTAGAATGCTTCATGTGGGTAAAAAGGGGTCATAGGTTGATCTATGACCTCGTTCGACATATTAGAATCATTCTTATGGCTCAAAGAGGGTCGTATGTTAACTTATGACACCTTTCGACATATTACATGATCACATATGTCCCTAGGCATCCTAGGACCCCTAAGAACATATTAGATTCATTCATATGGGTCAAAGGGGGTCATAAGTTGACCTATGACCCCCTTCGACCCATTACATGATGACATATGTTCTTAGCGGTCCTAGTACCCCTAGGGACATATTAGAATCATTCTTGTGGGTCAAAGGAGGTCATAAGTTGACTTATGACCCACTTCGACACATTACATAATAACACATGTCCCTAGGGGTCGTAGGACACCTAGGGACATATTAGAATGCTTCATATGGGTCAAAGGGTGTCATAGGTTGATCTATAACCCACCTTGACCCATTAAATGATGACATATATAGCTAGGGGTCCTATGACCCCTAGGGACATATTACAATCATTGTTATAGGTCAAGGGGGGTCATAGGTTGACCTATAATCCCCTCTAACCCATTACATGATGACATATGTCCCTAGGGGTCCTAAGACCCTTAAGGACATATTAGAATGCTTCATATGGGCCAAAGGGGGTCATAGGTTGATCTATGACCTCCTTTGACCCATTAAATGATGACATATCTCTCTAAGGGTCCTAGGACCCCTAGGGACATATTAGAATCATTCTTATGGCTCAAAGGGGGTCATATGTTAACCTATAACACCCTTCGACATATTACATGATGACATATGTCCCTAGGGGTCCTAGGACCCCTAGGAACATATTAGATTCATTCATATGGGTCAAAAGGGGTTATAGGTTGACCTATGACCCCCTTTGACCCATTATATGATGACATATGGACATATTAGAATCATTCTTATGGGTTAAAAGAGGTCATAGGTTGACTTATAACCCACTTCGACACATTACATGACAACATATGTCCCTAGGGGTCCTAGGACACTTAGGGACATATTATAATACTTCATATGGGTCAAAGGGTGGCATAGGTTGACATATGACCCCGTTCATTAAATGATGACATATATAGCTAGGGGTCCTAGGACCCCTAGGAACATATTACAATCATTCTTATGGATCAAAGAGGGTCATAGGTTGAGCTATGACCCACTTTGACACATTACATGATGACATATGTCCTTAGGAGTCCTAAGACCCTAGGGACATATTAGAATGCTTCATATGGGTCAAAGTTTGTCATAGGTTGACCTATGACCCCCTTCAACCCATTAAATGATGACATATGTACATAGTGGTCCTAGGACCCCTAGGGACATAATAGAATCGTTCTTATAGGTCAAAGGGGGTCATAGGTTGTTCTATGACCCCCTTTGATCCTTTAAATGATGACATATGTCCATAGCGGTCCTAGGACCCCTAGAAACATATTAGAATCATTTTTATGGGTTTAAGGGGGTCATAGGTTGAACTATGACCCCTATGACCTCCTTCGATAGATTACATGATGACATATGTCCGTAGGTGTCCTCGGACCGCTAAGGACATTTTAGAATTGTTCATATCGGTCAAATGGGGTCATAGTTTGACCTATGACCCCATTTGATCCATTACATATTGACATATGTCCCTAGGGGTCCTAAGATCTCTAGGGACATTAGAATCGTTCATATGGGTCAAAGTGGCTCATAGGTTGATTTTTGACCCCCTTCGACCCATAAGAATGATTCTAATATCTACCTAGGGGTCCTAGGACTCCTAAGAACATATGTCATCATTCAATATGTTGAAGGGGATCATAGGTACCCCTATGGGCCCCTTTGACCCATAAGAACGATTCTAATATGTTCTTAGGGTTCCTAAGACCCCTTAGGAACATATATCATCATGTAATGGGTCGAAGGGGGTCATAAGTCAACCTATCACGCCCTTAGACCAATAAGAATGATTCTTATATGTCCTTAGGGGTCTTAGGAACCCTAGGGACATATGTCATCTTGTAATTGGTCGAAGGGGGTGATAGGTCAACCTATGACCTCCTTTGACCCAAAAGAACAATTTTAATATGTCCCTAGGGTTCCTAAGAGCCCTAATAGCATATGTCGTCATTTAATGGGTCGAATGGGGTTATAGGTCAACCTATGACCCCCTTTTACCCATATGAACAATTCTAATATGTCTCTAGGTGTCCTATGACCTGTAGGGACATATGTCATCATGTAATGGGTCAAAGGGGTTTATAGGTTGACCTATGACACCATTTGACCCATAAGAATGATTTTAATATGTCCCTAAGGTTTCTAAAACCCCTAGGGACATATGTCATCATGTAATGGGTTGAAGGGTGTCATAGGTCACCCTATTACCCTCTTTGACCCATAAGAATGATTCTAATATGTCCCTAGGGGTCCTACCCCTAGGGACATATGTCGTCATGTAAAGGGTCAAAGGGGGTCATAGGTCAACCTATGACTCCCTTTGACCTATAAGAACAATTCTAATATGTCCCTAGGGTTCCTAAGACACCTTTGGACATATGTCGTTATGTAATTTATCCCATAAGAAGTATTCTAATATGTCCCTACGGGTCCTAGGACCCCTGGAGACATATGTCATCATGTAATGGGTCAAAGGGGGTTATAGGTCAACCTATGACCCTTGTTGACTCATATGAACAATTCTAATATGTCTCTAAGTGTCCTATGACCCATAGGGACATATGTCATCATGTAATGGGTCAAAGGGGGTCATAAGTTGACGTATGATCTCGTTTGACTTATAAGAATGATTCTAATATGTCCTTAGGGTCCTAGGACCCCTAGGGACATATGTCGTCATGTAATGGACTGAAGAGTATCATAGGTCACCCTATGACCATCTTTGACCCATTAGAATGATTCTACTATTTATCTAGGGGTCTTAGGACCCCTAAGGACATATTTCATCATGTAATGCATTGAAGGGGGTCATAGGTCAACCTATGATCCCTTTTGAACCATAGAAATGATTCTCATATGTCCCTAGGGGTCGTAGGGACATATGTCGTCATGTAATGGGTCAAAGGAGGTCATAGGTCAACCTATGAGCCCCTTTGACCCATATGAACAATTCTAATATGTCCCTAGCGGTCCTAAGACCCCTAGGGACATATGTCATCATTTAATGGGTTGAAAGGGATCATAGGTCAACCTATGACCCCCTTCGACCCATATGAACGATTCTAATATGTCCCTAGGAGACCTAGGACCCCTAGGAACATATGTCGTCATGCAATGTGGCGAAGGGGGTCATAGGTCAACCTATGACCTCGTTTGACCCATAACAATGATTCTCATATGTCCCTAAGGGTCCTCAGGACATATGTCATCATGTAATAGGTCAAACGGGACCTATGACCCCCTTTGACCCATATGAACAATTCTAATATGTCCCTAGGCATCCTAGGACCCCTAAGGACATATGTCATCATTTAATGGGTTGACTTATGACCCCCTTTGATCCATATGAACAATTCTAATATGTCCCTCGGGGTCCTAGGACCCCTTAGGGACATATGTCATCATTGGATGGGTTGAAGGGGTTCATAGGTCAACCTATGATCTCCTTTGATCCATATGAACAATTCAAATATGTCCATATGGGTCCTAGGACCTTTAGATGCATATGTTGTCATTTAGTGGGTTGAAGGGGTTCCTAGGTCACCCTATGACACCCTTTGACCCATATGAATGATTTTAATATGTCCCTAGGGGTCCTAGGACCCCTAGGGACAAATGTCTTCATGTAATGGGTCGAAGGGTGTCATAGGTCAACCTATGACCCTGTTTGACTCATATGAACGATTCTAATATGCCCCTAGGGGTCCCAAGACCCCTAAGGACATATGTCATCATGTAATGTATCGAAGGGGGTCATAGGTCAACCTATGACCCCCTTCAACTCATAAGAATGATTTTAATATGTTCCTAGGGGTCCTAGGACCTCTAGGGACATATGTCATTATGTAATTGGTCGAAGGGGATCATAAGTCAACCTATGAACCCCTTTGACCCATATGAATGATTCTAATATGTCCCTAGGGATGCTAGGACTCCTAGGGACATATGTCATCATGTAATCGGTCAAAGGGGGTCATAGGTCAACCTATGATGCCCTTTGACCCATATGGACAATTCTAAAATGTCCCTAAGGGTCCTAGGACCCCTAGGGACATATGTCATCATTTAATGGGTCGAAGGGGGTCATAGGTCAACCTATGACCCCCTTTGACCCATAAGAACGATTCTAATATGTCCCTATGGGTCTCAGACCCCTAGGGACATATGTCATCATTTAATGGGTTGAATGAGGTCATAGGTCAACCTATGACCCCCTTTGACCCATAAGAATGATTCTAACATGTCCTTAGGGGTCCTAGGACCTCTAGAGACATATGTCATCATGTAATGCATCGAAGGGGGTCATCGGTCAACCTATGACCTCCTTCAACCCATAATAACAATTCTAGTATGTCACTAGGGGTCCTAGAACCTCTAGGGATGTATGTTGTTATGTAATGGGTCGAAGGGGGTCATAGATCAACCTATGACCTCCTTTGACTCATATATATTAATAATATACATATATATATTAATAACATACATATTAATATAATAATATATATTAATAACATATATATATATAT
Source organism: Cupressus sempervirens (assembly GCA_028749045.1). Lineage (NCBI taxonomy): Eukaryota > Viridiplantae > Streptophyta > Pinopsida > Cupressales > Cupressaceae > Cupressus > Cupressus sempervirens. Next base: position 128,316,449 of record CM053785.1, on the reverse strand, counting down.
ATATATGTTATTATATTTAATAAAAATATTATGTTATTATATATATTAATGAGAATAGCATAATATTTTATTATATATTAATATATTATATGTTATATCTTTACATTACGTTATTATATATATATTAATAACATACTTTTATATATATATATAACGTTATTATATATATATTAATAGCATACTTATATATAATATATATATATATATATATATATATATATATATATATATATATATATATATATATATATATATATATATTACGTTATTATATTTAGTAAAAATAATAATAATATAAATTACATTTATAGATTATAATGAGAATAACATAATATATTATGTGTTATATCTTTACATTACGTTATTATATATATATAATATATTATAATACATATTTACATGGTAATATAACAAAAATAATTTATAAATCATATCTATAAGTCTTAAATCCAATTTTCCCTCCAAAATGGGTTGGGATTTCAAATTTCTCACCAAAATTCACCTAGTCATATTGGATATCCGATTTCAAATCCGATATCTGATTAGGCTTGGCATTTACCAAGCCTACCTGATCAACCCAAAAGACATGTTTGAAGAGGGTTTTAGTGATACTTAGACTTCGAGTAGTCGTCTGACAATGGTATTTTGATTGAAATTGAATGAAATGAAAAAAAAAATTTAATATCACTCTCAAGATTCCATCAATATAATTTCTGTCAAATTCTGAGATCGATAAGTATTTATTAGTTAATTATCAATGAAGATTATTGTAAAGTGTTGATTGACATACTAATTGAAAAACAACTATCATTTTCAAACGGTGTAACATTTTTTAAATCTAAAAGTTGCGTCACATTCTATGCTTCGCCTAGTATAAAAAAAAAAATTTTAAAAAATTGGTAAAATTTTCTATTAGTTAAGGTGGTCAGACACGGGACTTTTTTTCTAAAAAAGTTTTGGTAGAAAATTCATATTTAATTATTTATTTGGAATAAAAATACCAAAAAATATGCATCACATCCGGGCATGTGTCTACTTTTCATATCTATTATTATATTTAAAAAATATTATCATTTGATTTTGATTAAGGTGGTCAGACATACACCTACTTTTTATTTTTGCCTTGAAATTTTTGTAGTACTGCATTAAAATTCAAACTTTTGACCAGTCAATTATTTTTTTCTCCTAATAAGGCCTAGTATTTTAGAAACTACATTCGATTTCCTACAAATTATTTTTTTAAAACTTTTTGATATAAAGTCCATAACCACTTTAAAATTATGTGTCAAGTTGACATAACCCTGATTTTTTGATTTTTCACTGCCACTTAAGGCCATAGTTTGGTACACCATGATCCTGCACATACCCTTCTTTGTAACTCTTATATTACAAAAGATTAATATATTTTCCATCTATATAACTGGTTCTCCCTAAGGGATTTTTGTAGGGACAATTTTGTTCAAAATTATTGTGTATCATGTTTAGATTATTTCTGCATTTATTTTTGTGAAGTTGCAATTGTGTTATTTTTTCAATATTTGGCTATGAATTTATTTATGATAGTTATAAAATATATTGAAGATAGGAGATTAGTAATAAGTTATTGCAATAGTTTATTTTTCCCATTAAAGCCATCATTGATCATCTTTCCCTAGTCAATGAACTGTTTACAATTACTTATATTGTTGTTGTACAAAAATATGCAATCTTAAAAAATTTCAACACTTTCATTCCTGACAACACTAAAAGTAGTATCATATTTGAGATATGTGTCCTATGAAGTGTCCTTGGTAGCTATAACTATGCTCTCCTTGGTGTATCAAATAAACTATTGGCCATGGTGTTCAAACACTTAATTTTTATTTTGATGGAAGTAATTGTGAGCACCCTCGATGAAGATCTCTCTTAACTGGTAATTTGAATGAAATGAAAATAGAAATGGGGTTGAGCCTTGCTATCACATTATATTTGAATGTTTTAATGACTCTAGAAGCTAGATCATAGACTTTATACATTCCAAGACAAACTCGGTATACTATGTTCAAATAGGTCATAAAAAACATAAAAATCAAAGTAATAACTATTGTAATGTGGAAAGCAAGAAAAAATAGAGATATATAACTAATAATATATTAATCTAGCTTGCTTATATACATCAAAATTTCAAATATCTTCTAACAATGCACAACTTGTATGTGCACATCACATATTTATACATGTAGTACTAAAATCTTTAAACTCCTTTTCTAGAGTATTCTATATCCTAGAATTTTCTACATCTAATCTAGATTGTACAATGGAAGGCTCTAGGAAGCCTATTCTTTGGATTCTTCTAGACATTCCTAACCCTTAACATTCCCTTTAGATTGGCTACAAAAAATTACAAAAGAGAGGGGAAGAGGGGAACATTATATGACTATCCCCCCTTAATGTTCACCTCAATCAGACTGAGCATACTTTGTAGCTTGAGAAATTTAGCCTCAAGCACACTCTTAAAAATTTCACCTTTTTCACATAAAGATTTGGATCTGATTTACACTTTTTAAACCCACAAAGCTGAAAATAGCTGTCAATCTTCTTATTCCATACTCTTGGTGCTTGCTTAAGGCCATAAAGTGACTTCTTTAATCTACAAACATGATTAGGATGTTGCTGATCTATAAAACCTGGAGGTTAATCCATATAGATTTCTTCATATAAATCTCCATTTAAGAAAGTACTTTTTACATACATTTGATGAACATTCCACCAAAACTTGTAGCAAAAGATAAAATAACTCTAATTATATTCATTTTAATAATAGGAGAAAATTTTTCTTCATAATCAACACCCTCTTTTTGATTAAATCCTTTAGCAACCAGTCTAGACTTGAATTTCTCTATATTACCATTTGATCTAAATTTTGTTTTGTAAATCCACTTGCAACCAATAACATTCTTACCTTGGCATTGAGGTAAAAGTTCCTAAGTTTTATTTTCCATTAATGCATTATATTTGTCTTTCATGGGTTGCTCCCATTATTTCTTCCCTCAAGCTTCCTCATAGGGTTTTGGATCATTTTCTTGCAATGCTTTGGCCATGAGAGCACAACCATTCCTTCCTTGGATTTTTGACCCTTGCCTAAAGATTTCTTCAATACTTCTTGTCTTTTGTCTAGCTATAGAAACATCTTCTTCATTATCACTACCTACAAATAATGGCTAATCAAAAGCATTAGTAGTTTCATTTGTATCAACAATCCATACATCATCCTCATCAATATACTCTTCACTTTTTTTTAAGAATAGGAGAAGCAATTGTTGTTATAAGTTGTGAATTCTCATCAAACTTTACGTCTCTACTAACAAATACCTTTTTTTTTACAAATCATATAGCATATAAGCCTTTGATTCTTCACTATATCCCATAAAAAAACACTTTTAACTGTTTGGTTCTAACGTTTTCCTCTTTTCATCAAGGACTACACACACGCGCACACACACACACACACACACACACACACACACACACACACACACACACACACACACACACACACACACACACACACGTATGTATGTAAATAAAAAAATTGTTACATGATAGAGTTGTTGTTGCACCAAAAGATTGACCTATCAATGCTCAATATAACCATTAGGCTTATAGAACATAGGAGGCAGTTAAGCCATGTCACGAGTCTCAATAGGGAATGTTGGTGGTTCATCCAACAACCTCCCTCTCAACATCATCTGAGGAGATTTGAACCTATAATCTAGCTTTGATACCATGTTAAAATAGGTCATAAACAACATAAAAACCAAAGTAATAACTGTTGTAATGTAGAAAGCAAAGAAAAATAGAGATATATAGTTGATTATATATTAATCTAGCTTTCATACATACATTAGACTTTCAAATGTCTTCTAACAATGCACAACTTGTATGTGCACATCACATATTTATAGATGTAATACCAAAATCTAGAAAATCCTTTTCTAGAGTGTTCTATATTCTAGAATGTTCTACATCTAATATGGATTGTACAATGGAAGGCTATAGGAAACCTCTTCTCTAGATTCTTCTAGACAATCTTAACCCTTAACATACTTGTTACAAGTTAGAGTTGGTGTTGCACCAATAGATTGACTTGTCAATGCTTGATATAACCACTAGACTTATAGAACATAGGAGGTGGTTAAGCCATGTCATGAGTCTTGAAGGGGAATTTTAGTAGTTAGTCCAACAATCCCCCATCAATGTTATCCAAGGAGATTCAAACCTATGACCAAGCTTTAATACCACTTGTTACAAGCTAGAGTTGTGATTGCACCAAAAGGTCAACCTCTTAATGTCTGACACAACCACTAGAATTATAGAACATAGGAGGTGATTAGGCCATATCACAACTCTCAAAGGGGAATGTTGGCAGTTAGTCCAACATATTGAACTACAAGTGGGTGACCTGCTACATGGGCTAGCCTGCTATATGATATCTATTGTACCAAACTGATCTATTCTCTTTTTGTAATCTACAATATCAGTATGCCCCACCCCATCTTTATTCTTGATATTTTAGGATAGTTTTGATATTGTAGGTAGTTCTTGACCTTGAAAATTTAATATTTGACTCTTTCCTTGTTTTGGTGACTTGTCTTTGATGGGTATTAATATGCTTTTTCAAAGCTCTAGCCACTGTATTCTGATTACTTTCATGGGCACACTAAAAACACAAAGCAATATGTTTTCAATGAAAGGGGCAGATATTTAAAGTTATCTTTTCATAGGAACAACTTGATACACTCAATATTAATTTGAAATACCAAAACTTTTTTTCACCCTATCAAATTTTTTAAACATGATTGATAAGTTGGCATGTTATCTTTCAGGAGCTTTTACAGCATTCACCATGATTCTTTTATGAGTCTTTCAGGCTTGCCTTTTTGTCAAATGCACGTGTAATAAGAATACCATACTTTGGTTTTTGTGCTTTACCCTTATGTTAACATGTTATGAGTGGATATTGATTTGAATGTACTCTACAAAACACAATCTTCAAACCATTCCAAGGAATGTTGATTTACTAAGATATTTTATCAAAACACTATCAATAAACTTTTCAAAAGTTATGGTTTGGGAGGAATGTTGATCAAGAGATGAAATTCTCACCATTAACCATTAAACTTGAAATTTTAAATTTTGCAATAATACATAAATTTCAAAATTTCATAACTCTCGAGTTCAGAACTCAGATTTGCAAAATTTAAAGTGCAATGCAGACTCTAGAGCTAATAGCAAGCAGAAGTAGTTGGAGATGTGGAATTACAAGGAATTCAACCAGTTACCCCTCTTTTTTCTAGTAGAAACTTGACACACTTTTGGTAATTAATAACCTTTGAAATAGTGAAATTTAAAAATAGATTGGAGTGCCATAAAAGGATATTTGCGTACTATACTTAGAGAAATTTACAAAATTTCTTGTAAAGCATAGTCATATGTCTATGGCATGGCCATAGAGATTCAATGTCAACATAGAGGAGATAAAAAAAAATGTGAGATGGGATGATTAGTGTTGAGATAGAGGGTATGGAGGGTTCCAATGAAAATAAATGATAAAAATAGTGGATGGCTGATCCTCAAGATTAGTTTTTATTATTTTTATCAGGTTGAAGAATGCAGGGATGCCTATACAAGTGAGTAAATGAAGTTCAATTAAGTAGGCTAATTTGTGGACTAGAACAAGAGTAAAATATGTCACTGGTGGTTATTGAGAAATGTGCTTATATGTAAGAAAATGAATTTCACAATATGTCTAAGTTACTTGATCACTAATGTTCCCCTTCAAAATCCTTAACATAATATAAAAACTTCCTATATTTTTTATATATATAGTGGTTGTATGGAGAAACCACTACTCTGACATAATGGTTATTATGGTGGAATAAAATAAATAGAGGCATTCATATGCTTTTATAATTTACTATAAATATTCTAACTTTTTTGAAAGTGTAAAATTTGGGAGTGTACTCTAAGGGATTTAAGAAATTAAGAACAAATATTTTATTGTTCCTATGTGACCTACTCATATCATTTTAAGGAAGCTAAGGTGCATGGAATCATTTACTATACTAATCTTTGAGAGGACAATTATGAAAATTCAACTAACTATTGTAGAGATCTCAAGAAATACATAATGACATAATAAAAATAACAATGAACACATAACACAATGACGAATGTGGGGAAACACTTCTGAGAGAAAAATCACACCCTCCAAAACTTGCACAATGTATTCTCAAATTTGGAAGATTACAATAGACTTGCAATGCAAGTTCTTATTGGAGTGCATCACCATAACTCAAACTTGGACTCAGACTCAGAGAGACTCCTTCTAGCAATAGTCTTGCAAATTGAATTTGATGATTCAAACACCTCCCCAAGCCCTCCTTTTATAGTGGTTTGGCACTTGGAAACCATTTTTGGTTTTACCAAACCATGAGCCAAAATCATGGTAAAAACAACCATGCCACATGTTACCCACTTGTAATTTGTAACTCCAAGAATGCCATTTTCGTCCATAATTTTGTCCTCTAGTTTGAACCCCCATAAAAGTCATATAATGAGTTGGTTACACTCAAAAATAACCCTTCTACATTGTTCTAGAGACTAGACACATTTTAAACAAATCATACACCTTTTTCCAACTCATAAACATGTGGAAAACTACCACAAACAAATTCTAGAATTTTTAAAAAAAATTCTAGAGTTTTTTAGAAAAAGCTTGCAAGGTTGAGATACAATTCTTAACATTCTCCCACTTGTCGAACACCTTGCAAGAGTCAAGGGATCCATAGTGTCATGAACTTAATTACTATGGACTGAGAGGCCCATAGAGTCTAAACACCATATGAACTTCTCTATGCTCATGAGCTTGGTTAATGCATCAGCAACATTCACCAAAGTCTCCACCTTTTCTAGCTTCACCTTATTTTCCTCAAACATATCTCTCACAAAATTATATTGTACATCAATATGCTTGGTCCTAGCATGAAATGTCAAGTTCTTTGCTAGGCAAATTGCACTCTAACTATTACTATAAATTATCACTACACCCTATTTGAAGTCTATATTTGAACACAATCTCTTAAGCTAGGTGGCTTCCTTGCAAGAATGGGTATCTACCATATACTTTTCCTTTGTAGTGGACAAAGTGACCACAGCTTGTCATTTGTTCATCCAATTGATTTCACCATCGAATAATGTAAACACATATGCACTGCTGGATCTTCTTCTATCAACATTGCCAACCCAATCTGAATCCACATAGCCTTGAATGTCCAAGGAATGATCATATCTTATTTGATGAAAACATATAGAGTACTCTAAGGTACCTTGCAAGTATCTATAAACTATTTTTACTACATCCCAATGTGCTCTTCCTAGATTAGACATATAATGAGAAAGTACTCCCACTACTTGGGCAATGCCTGGTCTTGTATATACCATAGCATACATCAAACGTCCAATATCACTCTAATATGGTACTCAACTCATCTGTTCCATCTCCAATGGGGATGAAGGACACTATGACCTAGAAAACTTTGTTCCCATAGTAACAGGAACACTCGATGGTCTGGAATCCTACATGTTGATCTTCTTAGAATATTACCAGCATACTTACTCTAGCCTAGCCAAATCTTTCTATTTTCTCTATCTCTTATAATTTCCATTCCTAGAATGTACCTTGATGCACCAATATCTATTATTTCAAACTTTTCTGAGAGCTAAGATTCTAATTCTGTAATCAAACCTTTTTCTTTACCAATAAACAACATGTCATCAACATATAAGACAATAACCAAGAAATAATCACCACCAGACTTCTAGTATATATAGTTATTGGATTTGGATCACACAAATCCCAAACTCAATACATATGTATCAAACTTCTGGTACCACATTCTAGGACTTTGTTTTAAAATGTACAAGGATTTCTTCAATTTACATACCAAATGAATTTTATCTTTCACCACAAAGTGCTCTGGCTATATCATATAGATTTCCTCCTCCAAATCTCCATGAAGGAAAGCTACCTTTAGATCCATCTAATCAATTTCTAGATCATAAGTTGCTACAATAGAAAGTAAAATTTCAATAAATGTCATTTTTTCTATAGGAGAAAAAATTTCACCATAGCCAATTCCTGTAACTTGGGAGTAACCTTTTGCAACCAATCATGCTTTATACTTCTCAATGCTTCCATTTGAACCCATCTTCCTTTTGAACACCCATTTACAACCAATAGGCTTCCATCCTTTAGGCAATGGTACAAGGTCCCATGTGTCATTCCTCTTAAGAGCTACCATCTCTTCTTCCATGGCTATCTTTCAAGACTCCAAATCATTCATACTAGGAGTGTCCTCTACAGATTTTAGTTCATCAATATTAGCATTTAAAGAAAATATACACCTCCAATCACTAGGAGAATATCCATACCTTTCTGGTTCTTTCCTTTGTCTACTAAACCTTTGAACAAGATTTGGTTTAGGTTCATGATCAAGTTCTCCCTCTTCCTTTGATGATTTAGAACTCATAGAACTCTCTTCAACAACCTGTAGGGCCTCATTTCAACTTTATTAGGTGTAGCAGGAAGTTGAATCACATGTTTCTTTTCTTTTATCTATTCTGGCTACATTGTAATAGAAGAAGGCATAGTTTCTCTAAAATAACACCTTTGGAGTAAAATGTCTTTTGTGCAACAAGATCCCAAAGCTTGTATCCTTTCACACCATAACTATATCTGATGAAGATACATTTGACAACTCTATTGTCCAATGTTTTCCACTTCTCCTTTAGCACATGAGCATATGCCTCACAACCAAAAACTCTCAAATGTCTAAGTGAAGGCTTGTGGCTCGACCATGCTTCCATTGGTGTCTTATCAACAATAACTAATGTAGGAGACCTATTTATCAAGTAGTAAGTAGTGGTTATAGCTTTGGCCCAAAAATTTTGTTCTAGTCTAGTTCCACTCAGCATACTCCTAGCCTTCCCCAAAGGTCCTATTCATTCTTTCTTCAACTCCATTCTGAGATGGAGAATATAGAGTTGTCTTCTCTCTTTTAATACCACAATCTTTAAAAAATTTTCAAAATCATTGGAGTGATATTCATAACCATTATTAGTTCTTAAAAGCTTTATCTTCTTTCTAGCTTGCAACTCAACCATTGCTTTAAATTCTTTGAAATGACTGATTCGATGAAAGAAACATAATAAATTGACCTACTAATAGAAGGAACATCAACTAGACCAAATACATCCAAAACGATTAGATGCAAAATACATGAGGACATATGACAACTTGAGTAAAACTGAACATGATTTCTTTTACCATAGATACAATTCTCACAAAAATCAAACTCAAGATTGCAATCATTCAAACCATCAACAAGGTTTTTATTCTTTAAGGTTCGTAGACCTTTCTCACTTATTTGGCTGAGTCTCTGGTGCCATAACATAGTCTTCTCTATAGTTGGCTTTGATTTAGTAATTACAGCACCCTTGGGTACCTAAAAACCACAACCATTTGTTGAAAGAGAAACACTCTCCTTCTCCAACAAAGTAGTCCTCTTCACAATCTTATCAAAAGTACTATTGCACTCAATTGTGCATGCAGTAGACTGGTACAATGTACCAAATCTGCGTCCTCTTACTATTACCATAGCACCTCTCACCATTTTCACACCTACTTAAAAAAATTGTACATGTACACCTGCATCTATTAGTTTACTAATAGATAAAAAATTCCTTGCTAGTCTTTGGATATGCAAGACACCATTAAATCTTCTAATTCTACCATTAGAAAATGTCACACGAATACTTCTATGACCAACAATATCAAGAAATGAGTTATCGCCCAAATACACCTTACCACCATCAAATTTTCCATATTTACTAAACTAATTTCTATTAGAAGTCATGTGAAAAGATGCACCTGAGCCTATTAACCATGCATTATCACCTACATGAATGGCCAAGGATATCATGAAAGAATCTCCATCTTCCTTCTTAGACTTAGAATTAGAATCTTACTTCTTCTTCTTTGCAGTCCTTTCAGAAGTGTTTAAGTTTGCCACAATTCCAATAGATCACCTTGGGCTTACCATGAGATTTTGATCTCCCCTTATTCTTGGACCTAGAATGGCCATTCTACTTTTCATTCTTTCCTCTTTCCTTTGGTCTTCCTTAAACACTCAAATCCTCTTTGGCATTTAGAGAGACCTTCCTTCTTATCTATTTGGAAAGAAGAGAACCAACGATGTCTTCCATCTTCAAGACAACTGAAGTGCTCCTTATGACTATGACAAAGCTATCCCATGACTCTAGCAATGAAAATAGCAATATTTGGCCACTTTCTTCTTCATCCATTAACACCCCAACTGATATCAACTAAGTCACCAAGATATTAAAAATTTCAAGATGCTCAAAAATCCATCCACCTTCTTCCATTCTCAATAAATACAACTTCTTCCTCAAGAAAATCTTTTGGCCACTTTCTTCTTCATCCATTAACACCCCAATTGAGATCAACTAAGTCACCAACATATTAAAACTTTCAAGATGCTCAAAAATCCATCCACCTTCTTCCATTCTCAATAAATACAACTTCTTCCTCAAGAAAATCTTTTTCACAAGTGATTTTGCTTGATAGATTTCACTTAGCTTCTTCCAAAGCTTCTGAACGATAGGTTCTCCATGGACATTAATCATAATTGATTCTGCAAGACTCAATTTGATGATACCTTTCTCTTTTCTATTTGTCACATCATAGTATGTGGCTAAAGTCAGATTTTTGGGCCTCAACTTCTTCTCGTCAATCGCATCCCATAGATCTCAATTATGAATAGATCTTCCATCTTTAGCTTCCACATCTCAAAATTTGTGCCAAAAAACTACTCTATAGTAATCCTCCCTAATGTAATTTCCATCTTTGCAATCCTACAACATAGAAATGAAAACCTCTGCAAAATTTCCCACTCAAACCTTGATTAGCTCAAAAAATGCTATACCCTACAAATAGAACCAAAACTAGCTAGGCTTTGATACCACTTGAAAGGAAGCTAAGGTGCACAAAATCATTTCCTACACTAATCTTTGAGAGAACAATTATGCAAATTCAACTAACTTTTCTAGAGATCTGAAGAAATGAATAATAACATAATAAAAATAACAATGAATGCATAACACAATGATTATCATGGGGAAACCCTTTCGAGAGAAAAAAACCCACCCTCTGAAACCCACACAATGTATTCTCAAATCTAGAAGAATACAATACACTTGCAATGCAATTTTTATAGGAGCATATCACCACAACTCAAACTCAGACTTGGACTCAGAGAGAATCCTTCTAGCACCAGTCTTGCAAACTAAACTCAATGATTCAAACACCTCCCCAAGCCCTCCTTTTATAGTGATTTGCCACTTGGAAACCATTTGTGGTTTAACAAAGCCATGAGCCAAAACCATGGGAAAAACAACCATGCCACATGTTACCCACTTATAATTTGTAACTCCAAGAATACCATTTTCGTCCATAATTTTGTCCTCTAGTTTAAACCCCCATAAAAGTCATGTAATGAGTTGTTTACACTCAAAAATAGCCCTTCTACATTGTTCTAGAGACTAGTCACATTTTTAACAACTCATACACCTTTTCCAACTCATAAACATGTGGAAAACTACTACAAACAAATCCTAGAATTTTCTAAAAAATTCTAGAGTTTTCCGGCTAAAATTTTCTAGAGTTTTCCGAAAAAAACTTGCAAGGTTGAGACACAATTCTCAACAATACTTTTGATATGAATGCACTACAAAGTCTATACTTTACGATTCTCTCACAAAACTCTTATAATCCACTAATGAAATAGACCATCAATTGATTCCTTAGGGAAAAAATGTAATTAAAAAAAAACATTGGCTAGTTCCTAGGGCCCACCCTTCAACATCACACACTAAGAAAAAAATTAAGCTTTAAAAAATAAGTCAACAATATTTAACACTTTTATCTTGTCTAAGAATTAAGCCTTAATGTATGATGTTTAAGTCATTCCCTAGAATATTAAAAACCCTAGATCATAGTCTTATGTAATCCTCTCACATCTCTTAGGGTCGCTTATAATTTTAGGGCACAATTATAAATAATAAACATAAAATTAAAATGTTATTAGAAATAATAATAAATACAAATAATAAAGTTAAGATTAAAATATTAAATAAACAAAAATAATAAATGTAAATACAAATAATAATAAAACCAATTATTTTGAATGATCAATAGAATTACTTGCTTATTATTCAATTTATTTCATTTTATATGTCTTCTATTTTAATGTGGCTATTAATAGTTTTAAAAATCTAAATTTAGAGAAGATGTATTCATAACTAACATTGGATTGTCATTATTGAAAATCAATTTTTTCCTTAAAGTGGCTTTGCAGATGAATATAGAGAGTACTTTTAGTCCAATTGATAGATTTCACAATTTGATTGCTAGTTAAATGTTTCTACTTAGAATATATAGCCACTTGATTAAGATTTAATGTCTTGACTCATCTGCTAGACTATAATATTCTAATTAGTGTTATTCTTGATTGATATTTGAATCTAGAAAGTTATAGTGAACTTGAAGCTATGAGAGATGACAAGAGTAAGAAATTAGAGTATTTGGTAGCCACAAAGTAACATCTACAACATCCAATGTTCATGGATTCCATCAATGGTAGTGATCAATTGTTACCCAAATATGTTAGTGGGAGAATTAGTTAAATTAATTTTAGAGAGAGAGAGAGAGAGAGAGAGAGAGAGAGAGAGAGAGAGAGAGAGAGAGAGATTAATTCCCCACTATTCAAAAATCACCTCCCTCCATGTACTTTCTCTCTCCTTGTACTAAAAGTTTTTCTCTCCCTATACCAAATTCATCTCTCTCCATGTACTACCTCTCTCCCATACCAAATCCATCTCTCTACATGTACTACCTCCCTCTACATACTAAAACTTCTGCAAAGAAGTTTGGATTTGTATTCCTCTCACTACTTAGCAAACATACTCTCTCTCTCTCTAGATATATATATATATATACATATATATATATATATATATATATACACACACACTCAAACTTTTCAACCTAATCTTAACTAAATATTCCAACCCAAACTCCAACTTCAAAACAACCACTAGCTTGAAATAAAGTTCACATATATAATCTAAAAGATTGGTTTTATCCAAAGAGGAGTCAATCTTTACAAAGTATATAGGCACCATTTGGCACTCCCAAGTCAGTCATGGTGAGTTTGAAGGTGGCATGACTTTCATTCATTATCAATGTGTATTTCCACTAATGCTTGGAATTTTATAGTAGTTTGACAGAAAAGTGAAAGCATTCAAAAAATTTTCCATAATGTCTTCTAAGATTGCATAAGCATGAAAGCATAGACAATGTTCCAATTGTTTGATTGAATACCTTGTTGCGGGTGACGCCTCATATTCCTAACAAGACCATGCTTGTGAGTTGTTTGATAGAATATGTCAATCTCTGACACATGGTGTGCCACCACATGGGATATAAGAGTCCAAGAAACGAGGAGATAATTCAATGAAACTCATGTTTCACAAGGGGTGCACATGTGTAAGGAATATTCAAGAGTGTACAAGCCATATTCAAAGTGAATGATCACTTGAAACCATAAATGATTGTCAAGTGACAACTCAAGCCATTGATATGAGATCATCAACTAGTAGATATGCATAATAGGTTGTTATGAGTAGACCATACAAATCACCAAGTAGCAATTGCATGTAATAGTGCATGATACAAATATGAACATCTACAGGCATATGATCTTCTTGACCGACTGTCTACTACTCCTCACCCATCTATGGCTTTCACAGGAGTTGTTTGATCTAAATTTTCTATTCTCATCTTGACCATGAAACATGCATGTGAACTATTTGAGAGAATACCTCAATCGATTTAGTTAGCGGCATGGGTATCTTCATTGACTCTTGGTTTTCTCAGTTGAATGTGTAATATAATAAGTATAACAGCAACTCTCCATAATGCAAGAATGAAAATACAGGGTTCTAAATAGCAAAGATGCATTCCTACCATCTTTCACCATCCATAAAGATATGTATGCAAAATGTGGAATCATAAAGAACCTGGTTGAACTATTTGACTGAATGTCCAAGGTTAAAATTGTAGTCTCATTTAAAGTGACATGCATCTACAATATACAGAGCATAGAAGCATATCAAAAGGAGGTGTTGCAACCAATGTAAAATCATTGTCAATGTTGATAATAAAAATATGGCCTACAGACCTTTATGGATCATGCATGCATGTTATAAATCATTTTTGGATACATTCAATACCCCTACCACCCATGCCAATAAGAAAATATTTCTCTTGAACCATATGTTTAAAAGATTAGGGTAAGACTTACAATACATTGAGTCACTAAAAGATTCATAAAAGACAATACATTCATTGAAAGGGGTCAAAGTCTTAGAGAGATATAATCAAATTCACATCTTATATCTAGCTCAAGCACATGGCAAGAAATGATAGTTGCAAACTAGATGAGGTATGAGAGTCGTTCAAAATATTTGACATGATATTTTAACAAGGAAAATGGAACTAGCAGATGTAATAGCCAAGCCATCAAGTGGAAGTAGCAGGTTTTTAAGAATGGTGAGCAGCAAAAGCAAACAATAGACGTAGAGCCCAAGTGATAATGGTTTTGTCAAACATAGACAAGCACATGAATTGTTTGACATAATGCCTTCTAAATTCTCACATCATCAACCTAAATTATGTTGACTTAAAGTGTGTACCAAGATAAAAACTTTGAAAATCATGAAGGGAAATTTTGACATGATACTTAAGGTGAATTTGTGTGCTTTGAATCCAATAGTCAAAATATGAAGTTGGAGGAACATCTATCAAGGAATTTGGTAAGAAATACTATGAGGTACAAATTTCAAGGCAAGGAGCCTCCTATGATATTAACAAGTACACTTCTTGAGATATCAAATACAAAATTAGGACATATGGAAATTGTAGATTTTTTAAAGATGATGAGAAGAAAAGGTAAATCACCTTTAGCACAACAAACATTGAAAAGTGGTCTATCCCATGCAAGAGGAAATCCACTTGCAATTTAGTGTGTGGAAATAGTTTTGGAATGTGTCAAGGTGTATGATCAAAATTCTAGGGACATCAAGATCTCAAGAGGTAATATTGTGGTAAGGCTAGATCTGTTGTTTATCTCCACCACATTTAGATTGCTAGTAAGAGAAGAATTCAAAAAAATCTCTAAAGAAGGTGCTCAAGGATACATCCATCAGAATAAGAAAACATGTTTGAATGTTATTGCTAAGAGTTGGTTGGATCAACCTAGAAGAGGACAATCATAGTTACCAAGAGTGTTGCATAGAACTATCTTTAATGTAGGCATTTCTGATATGATAATTCTCCTCAATAGGATAGTGGAAAATCAAACGCTGAAGACTTTCAAGATTGGATGTTTTTGTACATTAGTACCATCACCACTAGAAAATAATTTATAGATTGAGGAGAAATGAGTAGTGATTCCCTTCATCATTAGTTAACCTAATTCATTGTGAATAAGGGGTTTTACATATCTTTGTACCTAATGTATGCAATTGCTAGTATGAAGTCATGGCCTGGTCTTAATCCTTATGGGGAGTATAAAATAACCACAAGAATTTATAATTATTACCCCTAGTTGCAATTAAAATAAATCAATGCACACTTTCGTAGGGTGAATGATGCTTTTTCTATGCTCATAGCTAGAGAGCTACAAGGAGATATAGGACTCTGAATTTATCCTAAAGTAGCTAGTCTCATCAGTACTTATGGTAGCTTTTTCATATAGTACCCCCAATTCACTTACATCTACATTGGAGGTTTTCAAGATTTTCCTCTAATGTTTCTTCACTTCATAGATGATAGGTTGGTTCTTTCAGAAGTTTGTAGGAAAATTGGTCAGGTAAACAAAAGGTGCAAGAAAAAGAGCCTTTCCCAATCAGTATTGGGCACTACAATTGTCTTCCCCTATTCAAATGCTCAAAATATCAAAAGATCCATGGTGAACATGACTTTATACTTTTTTCACAATTGTTTCCCATTTGATGGCAGTGGGTATGTTAAAAGAAACTTGGCACTAGGACCTTACTATCTTCATTTCCCTACAATGGAAGACTTTTGGGAAAACTATGAAAATGACTTTGAAGTGAGAAGAAGGAACTGGATGAGATTCATAGTACAAAAAATCATTGATTGTAAAATGGGATGGGATGTGATAGGCATAAAAGAGGATGGGCCAAACTTAATTGGTCCTTTCTTCTTTGAGTAGATATAGTTGTTAGAATTATTGTACATTAATTGGTCTCTATCTGAATTGAAAGACCTCAAGGAAATAACCTTCTTTGTTGTTCAATGAACTAAGAATTGGTTAAAGAATAAAGTTAATGAAGTCATAGCTACTAGATCTATAGGAAGAAACAATGCAAATAAAAATAATAATTCCTAGGAAGGTACATCAATTTCAGTCATTCCATCTTCTATCCCTACGTCTAGTTCTTTACATAGCATACAAGACGGAGATGATGGTGAAGATCCAAATAAAGGAATTGATCTAGTTTTAGCATGAGAGCTCAACATTGTAACTATGAAGAAGAGATCAAAACCTAAGGAGAAGACATTAAAACCAATTCAAAAGATGATAGATGAAACTCCTGAGATGAATGCTTTACCATGATCATTCATGGATGAGATGATTTAATCCATAGCATCCCCTATATGCTCATTGCTTCTTGAAATTGTAGAAGAAACTCAAGAGGTGTTAGTTGTAGAGAATGTGCATAATTTTGATCTATCATCTATAGTCCTACAAGTTCCTTCAGTAAGCAACCCATCTACCAATACCTCAAAATCTTGGTTACAACAAAGTTTGGAGAGAAAGAGAAAAAGGGATGATCCAATTGGAAGCACCAAATCTAGATGTCATAGTTGATTTAGTGCATAAAGGTACAAAGGTAAAGAAGACTAGAATAGATTATAGACTAGTAGTGAATTTGACCTCAAGAAACCTATTTCTTGAAATTACACAATTGGTTACAAAGAAGGACATAAATGTGGCAAACAAAGCTGATTTTAGCATAACTAAAGTGGATCTATGTCAGACCACTCACGAAGGAAGATAGCATAATTTTTAAGTGTTAGCTGCTATCCTGATGGAATAGTCAAGGAGAGATAAACAAGCTAAGAATCAACTCAAGTGTCAAGTTTGAGCCCTTTCTTCATCCATCTTCAATCGATGGTCAGTGATTCTTTTCTAGATCCTAGTTCATCTATAGAAATTATAGGAGATCCCAAGAAGATATTTGATGAAGAAACCATTCAAGACATAGGAGAATGCCAAACTTATGATAATATGGTGAAAGCATGAATAAAATGCATGAAAGAAAGAGCATCAAGCTTATTTCAGGAAGTTAAGATTACATATGCTAAGACAAATCATATACAATGAAATATTCAAAAAGAGTTAACAACTCTTAGGGAACAACAAACATTCTATAGAGAAATTGATGCTAATTTAGTAGAGATTAAAGGAATAGATAGTGATATAGTCATATCCTTGAAATTAGTCACTAGTGGAGAAGAAGAGAAAGTTGACATATGGCTAGAAAACATCAGATGGAAAAATGATAGTAGGAATCAACAATTGGATGAAGGAGAATAGATTTTAAACTCTTTCAAGCTATTGAAAAAGAAGACCTTAGGGAATATATCAATGATTGTTGAAGGTATCCCTATTAGTGAACACAATCAAGATCAAGATATATCTTCCATTTTGGAATGCATAGAGGTAAATATTAGCACCAAACTTGGCACTAAACAAAGTTTGTATGGGTATGTGCAGGATCATGGTGTGCCAAAAAATGTTGATCTGAAAATTTTGTAATTCTGAAATATCTCAAACCATTGCAAAATGTATTCCAACTTTTTCCACATCCACCCTAATACTAAATGAAAAAAATTAATATCTTTATAAGGTCTACTATATCTTTTTATACCAAACCTATATGGTCAACTTTAAAAACATCCTAAAAATGTGCTTTTTGCCTATTTTTATGTGATTTTTACTTCAAACATGTAGCTGACAACTTTTTTCTCACCAAAATTTGATGAAATGAAAAGGGTTTCTTCATAATGTCCTTATCTTTCCATAAATCTTAGGTTTGTCAAATTATGGGTTTAGTAAGTAATTATTACTTATTTTCTAATGGAGTTATGTATAAAGTTCAAATTGACACACTACTTGAAAAACAACTATAACTTTCAAATGGTACAACATTTTTTAAATGTAAAAGATGCATCACATTCTATGTTTATTCTACTAAAAAAAAAATTTAAAAAAATTTGAATTTTGTAAAGTTTTGAATTAGTTAAGGTGGTCAGACATGAGAGTTCTTTTATTCCAAAAATACTAAAGTCAAAAATTAATTAATTATTATTTATTTAGAATAAAAATACTCAAAAATATGTGTCACATCTAGGCATGAGTCTACTACTTATATCTATAATATTATTAAAAATTATTATCATTTGGCTTTGATTAAGGTGGTCAAACATACATCTACTTCTTATTTTTGTTCTAAAATTTTTGTAATATTGCATTAAAATTCAAAATTTTGACCAATCAATTTTTTTTTTGAGATAAGTCCTAGTAGTTTAGAAACTAGATTCAATTTTCTAGAGATTCTTTTGTCTCAACTTTTTTATATAAAGTTAATAACAAGTAGAAAATTGCACATCAAGTTGACATAACCTTGATTTTTTTTTCTTTATTTCCACTTAAGAACATAGTTTGGTTGAGCATGATCCTGCACATACCCATATGCTAACATTATGACGAGATTGAGCAGTCTCTCAGTGACATTGGACTCTTGCATTCAAAACTTACCTGGCTATGTCTTAGAGTTGGATGAAGTTAGAAAAAGACACGATATATGCAAGCTAAAAATACAAATTTTAATCATCATAAAAAAAAAGGCTTTGGTACAGGTCATCAAATCATTTGGACCTACAGATCAAAGAGCAAGCTCAGGAAATATCAGTGATCATAGATGAAAATTAGAATTGGATATGTCTAAAGTTGTCTCATATTTTTTTTTAATATTTTGTAAAGAGATCAACTTTAGAATAAATTTTTGTTTTGGTCAATGTCTTAACTTTTCCTAACTATATTTAAGCTTTGAAAGTTAGAGTTGGTTACAAACTATCTTTAGATTAGTCCAAACTCTAACCTTTTTGAGTAGTTACAAACTTGAAAGGTTAGTTATTCTAGAATAGTTATAAATTCATGATCTCAATGTAATAGATGAATTTTTGGACTTGGAGATAGGGAACACTTATGTTTTGATAACAAGACAATTTTTGGAAAGTGTGTACAATTGTTGTTCTTGTAATTAGTCATTTCATATGGTCTAGGTACTAAGAAATAAAAGAATGTACATTTTACATTCTCTTTCCTATTGAATCTGAATTGTTGAAGTGATGATTCACGAGTATGAATATTTTCATGATAAGTGTAAATATTCATGAATTATTGAATTAGCATTGGATTGATGATAGCTCTCAAGCATAGTTTTTTTTTTTTTCATTAGCAGTCTACATAAATTTTATGGAAACATTGAAGTCATGTGGTGAATTTGTTATCAATGGTTTCCTTTCTATATTCTAAGTTGTAATCATCTTTACTTAAAAATCAAAATTTTATCTTATGAGGGAGCTATCCCTCTAAATGCAGAGGAAAGTTAGATACAAGGGCCTATCCGATTGTTATGAACAGTTTTCTACATACACTTTGTTGGACCATTTTCAAGTGACAAATCTATTTACCAACATGAATCAAGAAATTTTCTATGATAGACTATAAGATGAAGCATTTTCTAAGTACTTAACAATTTATAAATTTTCATTCATTTCCACATGGGAAGGAGATGAAAGTTTATTCTTCAAATTTAAGCTATATAGCATAGCTGAGACAATTAGTCAATCAGAGATTGATCATATTATTTCAAATGATTTAATGCAAAGAAAAAATATTTCTTTCTTTAAACATATAATTCTTTTTGAAGGGGTGATCCATCCTTTTGCTAGGACTCCATGCATCTTTTGTTCAACTAGAACAAAGCAACATTGTCCCCTATTTCATATCGCTTATGAACAAGTCCAATTAGAATAGAATTTTAATGTATTTGATAGAAATGACATTAATAAAGTGAATAATGTCTTTGCTTATACATGAGAGAATGATTTTTAAATAACATGTTTTGGGCCTGTATAATTATATGGTTTTGCAAGTGTGACATAAAGACTTTAGGGATACTTTTGAAGTAAGATTATAAGTAGCTGATCTTTGCTAATGGTTGGCAATCTCATAATGCAAGTAGAATTTATAAATTTTTGGAGGAATCTTGATAGTCTTATTATTAGAAACAATCCATATCTTACTTGTCCAAATAATACATAAGAGGTATATACATATCTTTTGGTGTTTAACTGCTATTTTGCTTCTCTATCTTCATTCTTCCTATTATGGTTTTAGATAGTTAGTTTGAATAATTTCCTACATGCAAGTTCTATTTTTTTCTAATTGGTTCAATTTCCTTCTCTTATTTCACACTTGAAAACAAGAAATTTGTTTTTAAATTTTTTTATTTTTTAGTTGTAATATTTATTTTTTGAGGCATTATCAGTGAGAAATAAAAAAAACTATATCTATGTTTTTATTATTATGTTCTCAAGTTAATTCTTGTACACTTTTTTTCCAATATTTGTTTTCCTATTTTATTTTATTTTTGGTAAAAGTGTTTTTTTTTTTCAATAAAATGATTAATGCCTTTATATATATATAATAAAGTGCACTTTTCAATTGTATTTATTAAATTTATTTATAATAATTATCTAACAATCAATCAAATGATTAGATGACTATATTTGATTATTAGATAAAGTATATTTTTCTATTAGGTATAGAGAGATCAAAAACAAAAGGAATACATAGTTCACTGAGAGTCAAAAAAGAGGCATAGCCTTACTTTGAATCCAAAGTAGCAATTATACAACTAGGATAGATCATATACAACAAGAACCAAACATAAATAACAGAAGAACTAGTGCAGAATATCAAAATAAGTATCCGCCCATGTAGTCCAACCAAGTGGGCCTTCCATCCAAACAATATTCTTCTGTTGCTGGAACTGGGATAGCATAAAGATCTCCTCCTTTCTAGTGTTATGATTCCTCCTAATCACTTGGTTCAATTTCCAACATGTGTGTTCAAACATCCATAGACTATCGAGAGTCCTTCTGCATTGATATCCATACTTAAGCTTGTAAAAGAAGAAAGTAGCTTGCCCATCGTTGAGAAACCTTCTTAATTTATCCTTTTCAATTATCATGGTAGTTTGAATTTGCAAGAAGATTTTAAAATATGTTAGTTTACAATAAAACTTAGTAAGAACCCTTGGCTTACCTTGGTATTTTTCCTCATTCTTGCATTTCCAGATATGCCAAATAATGTTAGAAGACAACATGTTCTAGAAAAAATTTGCATCCCTACTAAGACCTTTAATGTGACCAATAACAATTTCAATGATATTCACATTAATATAATAAAAAATACCAAAAAAGTTCCATATTTCTTTAGCAAAAATGAAATCAAACAAGATATGTCTACTAGTATCATGCAATGTACAGATATTAAACATGTTAGAATGTTGATTATCTCTTTTAATCAGAAGTCTACCAATTAACATCAACCATTTAAAACATTGAATTTTTGGCTCAACGGGACTTTTCCAAATACTATCTAGAAACTTATTCGAAGTTTTATTATCAAAATAATAGTACCATATTTTGTTAATATGAACAATAATATCTTCATTGTGATAAATGATCTTGTGTATATTCTTAGCTTTAAGATTGTCTAAGACAATTCCATTTGGCCATTTATATTTAAGGTGTCTATAAGAATCCACATGGCAAACAGAAGGAAGGTCATTATAAGCTTGCAAAATTAAGTTATAAGTCTTCTTCTAAGACTAAGGTAAATTAAACTTACTCTTGAGATCTTCCCAAGGAATAAGAGTATCATGTTCAAAAATATCAGCAAATTGAGTAATACCAAATTTAGCCTAGGACTTGGCAGAACAACCCTGGTAGAGGGCTAGGGGATTGTCATTCATACTCAAATTCCACCAAATGGATCTCTCACCATGAAGTTGATTATCATTATAAAAAGCCTTATTGGTGATAAATCCTTGGACATGGTCTTACGCATGCCAAATAGATTTGAAGATTGCAGAACCTTGAATAACAACTAGGAATTTACCAACAATAAGGTCATAGAAAGGGAGATTCTTCCAAGATCTAGCCTTCTTGGGAAATCCTCTCTCAATGTTGTGTCTAACAAGCACTTTCCAAGGACTATCACCCTCAAAATATTGAAAGATCCATTTGGCAGAAAGAGCTATACCTTATAACTTGAGATCTTTTAATCCTAGCCCTCCCAGCGTCTTATTAGTATGACACCAATCCCATTTAACAAAATTAATTTTCCTTTTGCCCTTTCCATCAGACTAGAGAAAATTCCTGATAACCTTTTGAATTTCAAGAATTTGGTAATTGTTGAACATCCAAGTAGAAGAATAATAAATACTATAAGAAGATAATAACTTTTGACAAACTTGAATTCTTCCAGCAAGAGATAAGGACCTATTATGCCATTTATTAAGTTTATTCTCAATCTTAGCCTTAACCCAAGCCCACACATCTATAAGAGAAGGATCAATAGAATAGGGTATACCAAGATACTTGACAACTTTTTTAGGACCTTCCCATTGAAACTTTTGCTGAAAAAACCATTCAGGAGGCTGATCATCCCAACCCAAGCAAATAGATTTAGCCTGGGAAATTCGATCACCATAAATAGTAGAAAACAAATACATCTTGGTTTGTAGATTTTTAAGGTTTTTAATAGTGAGCTCAAAAAATAGAGAGGTGTCATCAGCAAAGTGGCTATTTATAAGCTCATCATTATTAGAAAGGTATAGACCTCTAACTTCTAGGGAAAGGGTGTTATCTCTAAGAATATAGTATAAAGCTTCAGTAGCAATAACAAATAGAGTAGGAGCCAATGGGCAGCCTTAATGGATCGACTGAGAGGAAAAGGGTTAGAAAGAGATTCAATAATCTTAGTTTGAGCACAAGCATCTTGGAGCAGAGTTTGAACAACATTATAGAAATAAGGAGGAAAACCAAAAGATTGCAACATCATAATGATAAACTTCCACTCAACTCTATCATAAGCTTTCTCAAAGTCAAGGAGGAGCAAAGCAGTGTTCTGATGAGAACATTTAGCACAATCCATGGCTTTCCAAGTAGTAATAAGATTTTGTAGAATGTATCTATCTTTAATAAAACTTGTTTGAGTATTACTAAAAAACTTAGAAAGAATGCAAACCAATCTAAGGAATAAAATTTCACTAATATTTTATAAGACACATTAAGGAGAGTAATAGGTCTCTAGTTCTTGATAAGAGTCTTATCCCCTTCTTTAGGAAGGAGTTTAATAATACCCTTGTTGATCTTAGGACTAAGAGAGCCAGCACACAATGCCTCATTATATAGATCAAACATATCTTTATTGATCCAACTAAGATTGGCCTTATAAAATTCAATAGGAAGTCCATCAGGCTCGAGGGCCTTGTCATCTTTAAGGGCTTTAATAGCCCCTTTGATCTCATCAATAGATATAGGATTAGAGAGAGAAGTGACATCATCAAAGTCCAACTTAACAAGAATAAGAGGTTTGCATTTGATTCTAATTTCATTGGCTTCCATAGAATTTTTATATAAGAAAAGTTTACTATAGTACTTCGCAAAGGCCAAAGAAATGCTTTCAGGGTCTAAAATTTTCTGATTGTTAATAATAAGTTTATCGATAGACTCTTTAATTTGTTTCTTCTTAAGAAGAAGGTTAAAGAAAAATTTAGACCCATGATCCCCATGCTGAAGCTAATTAACCCTAGATCAAATTTTAGCTCCTTGAATTTTTGTTTGTTAGTGCTTGCTTAGGGCATCTTTGATGGCAATCACTTGGTTCTCAAAATCTGGATTGGAGGGGTTAACTTGAACATTATATTCAGTGTTTTGAAGTTCAGAGTAGAGATGCTTTTTAATGAATCTAAAATCTTTGGGACACTTTTGACCTATGGTTTGAAGAAAAATTTTCCATGCAGGAAGATTGGCCTTCCACTTGTCAATCATGGAAAACTCCTTACGATTAAAAAAGTTGATTTTTTTGATGATTTAAATGGCACAAAGAACATCTTCATCTTGAAGAAGTTTAGAATTCAACAAGAATTTGGTACAGGTGGGTTTCTGTCAAACGGGGACAAAATTGATACTGATACGGGTGAACATAGGATGATGATCAGACAGGGTGGTAGTCGTGACCAAAACAATATTCCCTTTACTATTAGGAAGAAAAGAAAAGAAGTCCTTATTGCAATAAAAATGATCTAATCTTGAATATATCCTAGATTGACCTTGTTGGAAATTACACTAGGCGTGCCATATTCCAAAATGAGCATCCTTATTATTAGCAAGAGGATCAAATAAGTTTTTTGAGTTTATAAATTTAGACCAATGTAGATTTTCATCATCTTTCCATCTAAATGGATTGCCACTAGTTTTATCAATTTGGGATTCAACTATGCTGAGATCTCCTCCAAAAAACCAAGGTATATTAGGAAGAGTGGATAACCAGTTCCAAAGAGAGATTCAAGCTTTAGTATCATTAGGAGCATAAATAGAACAAAAACCAATAGGTTTATTATTAATGTTCATGATAAACTAGACAACCCTTTGATAGGGAGAGACACCATTATCAAAGATGAGTGTCCCCCATTTGGGATTGAGAAGGACAACATTTCCACCTTTACCCCTAATGTGATTAGAGTAAAACTTAATAGCATCTTTCTAGATAAAATTAAGGTTGGTTTCAAGAGTGAAACTAGTAGCTTTAATTTCTTTCATCATAAATAAATCAACAAGGTTAAAAGAATTTAACAAACGCTTAACAACATACTTTCTATCTAGCGACTCGAGCCCCCTAACATTCCAAGATAAGCAATTCATTGAGACACATTGAAAGGGGTATGGCATGCATCTTCAATAGCCATTATGGGACTACTAGAATGATCCCTAGAGTTCTTATTCACAAGTTATTTTTTTGACCCAGGTGGCCTCCCACGCCTTTTTGTGGTAAGGGTATCTAACCTAGGAGTCTCATCAAAGTCAAACAATTCCATATCCATATTAAGCTCATTCTGAGGCAACTTAGTAGTAGGAATAATTTTCAAAACATATTCATCATCAATTTCCTTAAAAAATCTAGGTGGCAACTTTGGAGGATTCAAAACAGGTTTAACGGTTTTAGTAACATGAGTAGGATACTCAATCATATCAATACACAGAGATGGAGCTATGGTAAGAGGAGTAGTGGGTTTAACATTAAGATTCTTGTGTTTAAGGTTACCAAAGGTATTCCCCTTCCTCTTCTTCCTGTTCCTAACCATCGTAAAGCCTTCATAAAGATCAGGCCCTGACACCATCTTTGGAGGAGGTAACAAAGGCAATTTGGAAATAGAAGCATTCTGGGCAACACCAGAGGTGTCCAAAATTTTCTTAGTGTGATGACCAACAGATGATGAAATAATAGAGGGGCTAACCAGCAATGTGGAGTTTCAAGGAGGATTAGGGCTACTAGTGGATTTTGTAGAAGACTTACTGATGAAGGGACAATATCTTCTACGATGACCCTCTTTCCTACACAGAAAGCAAGAATTTGAGCCCCCTAAAATTTTGATAGGGCAAACAAAATTCTCATTTAGCACATTAATAGTAATCTTACAAGGGATTTCTTTTCTAGGAATAAGCAAGATGAGAACCCTAGCATCCATGTGAGGAACAAGTCTAACCGTGTCATCCATGTGGATAGTTTTGCCCAAAGTTTCCAATAACTGTGGTAAAAAATGCCATAGAAAGGGAGGGACATTTTTGACAAGTATCCATCTAGGAGCTGAAAGAGCTAGAACTTCCTCATGGAAAGCTTTAGGGGTCTAAACCAAAGTGTGGAAGGAAGTTGACCCTATTGCCTAGTATTGTTTTTTCAGAACTTCTTTTTGGGCCTCGTGATTAGCAAAAAATATAAAAATTAAGCCTTTTTGAATTTGTTTGAAAAAAAAAATATGAAACCCTAACTTAATGTTGTAGAAGTTATGGAACCAATCATCTAGAAACTTGGAAGGAGGGCACTTATCAATTTCAACTGCAAAAAAAAATATAGCAGTGTCTTTGAGCTTATTTTTCTCTTTAACAATTTCGACAATCATTTCTCAATTAGGAGTCAAAGAAAAAGGAACTAAGGAAGCCAAAGGATTCTTACCATCATGGGTGACCCCATTGTGCTTAGGACTAGTGACTACAAACCTTACTTTAGCATTGATGAACCCAGCTAAATGAGAAACCGCCTTTGAAAATGTTTTGGCTTCGAAGGCTGTGTTAGAAGCTAAATGAGGAGCACCATTAAGATTGGTAGAGATGGTTACAAATGAAGGTGGTATGGGAGGCATCCAATTTATTAGTGAAGAACCTAAAAATACATGAGCCTTAAAGGAAGTTTGAAGTAGAGTACCACCTATTTTAGTCGTATGCACAAGGACATCCAGCTATCCATCATTGTCGACTTCCTTTCTTTAAATAAATATTTTATTAAATAGTTATATAAAATAAAAACTCAAAAACTTCCTAAACATAAAAAAAATAATTAAATATCTCATAGCATGGGGTACAAAGGACATTAAAAAATTTGGATCATAATTCTAAGTATTTGTCTTGACAAGCATGGAAAATCATATTATAAACTAGCTTGTGTATGTGCATGTTGATGCAAGAGTGTTCAGCGATGTAAGGACAATCCTCTATCATTCAAAAATATACTTAGTGTTAGTTTTTTTTTAATGTGCTTCTAGATACTGATTTGGGCCAATTTGAGATTCCAACTCTCATAATTCCACTATTGGTTTTCTGAGTTAGTGTTGTTGAACATCTTTGGATATGTGTCAATGTAAAAAAATGGTTATGTTTGTAATTGAGCCATAATTATGATGAGTTAGAGGGTGTAAGTTGGAGGGATGATTGTACTTTTAATTTAAAGTATTCTAGAAAAAGAATCAGGACAAAATTCTTTACAATTTAAAAGTTATTG
Source organism: Cupressus sempervirens (assembly GCA_028749045.1). NCBI lineage: Eukaryota > Viridiplantae > Streptophyta > Pinopsida > Cupressales > Cupressaceae > Cupressus > Cupressus sempervirens. Next base: position 128,289,042 of record CM053785.1, on the reverse strand, counting down.
TAGTTCTAAGTCTCCTGGAGACCCTCTAAGAATACTTCAAAGTTAGATTTCAAGCACTAAATGGCCTTGTACAGGCTCGCAAAATTGGGTAAAAAAAAGTTTGTTCACAAGACTATATAACACTTAGAGAGCTTTTCCAAAAATGTAAACAATTCGTCAATTAGAGTTCCAGATCAAAAGTTGAATTCCTTTGGAAGTTAGACTATCATTTCTTGATTCTTCTAATTTTGCACCCACTTTTGATGCGCCTTCTAGAACCTTCTTCTTTGGCGGTGGATGCCAAATGGATTATTGTAACATTTATTCCTAATTATAAACCTAATTCAGGTACTTTAAGGTTACTTTTTGCATTGTATTGGTATTTTTTGTGGAATTTGGAAGAAGGTATTGTGAGAAGGGTTTTTCTTTGGAATCTGATAATATTGTAAGCCCATAGGTCATGTAGTTAAGTCTATTTTAGTTGTACTTAATGTAATAGCATATCATTTCTTATAATAAAATTATCCTTTCCTTGTTGTGTTCATTTTGTCTTGGGTTGTGTCTTTATCAAGCAGTATAAGAGTGAGAGTTCTTGAATGTGTAGATAGAATGCTGACTATTAGGTAGTTTACACTAGGATTATGTGGTTATGGATATTGAGATAGTGAGAAGATGCCTCCATGGAGAGAGCATGGTGGAATACTTGGAGGTGTTCCCTGTGAGGTTAGAGCTCTCTAGAGACAAGTTCAAGCATTGCAAGAGGAGGCATAGAGGGGTGAATCTTTCCATAAGGGATGAAAGTATGGAGGAAAATGAAGAAGAAGGAAATGTTGTGAACAAAGGAGAAGAAGAAGGAGAAGTCCTAAACCAAGTAGAGGAGAAGGATTTTAGGTCCATTTCCACGATGGGAAAAAGACCTAAACTTGAGGCTTATATATTTTCAAAAAATCTAAACCCAAATGAGTTGATTGACCAAATCAATGAGCTAGAGGAATATTTTGAGTATGAGGATATTGAGGACTCTATAAGGGTTAAGTTTGTAAAGAAAAGATTGAAGGGCCATGCCAAAATCTTGTGGCAATAGATTCAATTAGAAACGAATAGAAGAGGAAAGAATAAAATCACAAGATGGGATCTCGTGATGGACAAACTAAAGAAGCAACTCATTCCTAATGGCTATGAGGATGAATTCTTCCAAAAGATGCAAGGATTAAGGAAAGCAGGAAAATCTATCTAGGAATATAAAGAGATATTTTAGCAAGTCCTTATTAGGATAGGCATTGGGAAGAAAAAAAATGAGAAGGTTTCCCATTACCTTTATGGGTTAAGACCGGGCATTTAGGAGGAGTTAAGTTTAGTTAAAATGAACACTATTGAAGAGGCGTGTGAGTTTTCCTTGTTAGTTGAGGAGATCAACAAAATTTTTGATGAAAATAAAAGAGTGTGTGGTCAAGTAGGAATGGGTAGTGGTAGATCTTTTGGAGGCCAAATGAGGACTAGAAGAAAAATGAAGATGTGGGTACAAGTCAAAACTAGAGGAATGAGGGTCTCAACCACTCTCACGATCAAAGGTTTAGAGACCAAAGAGGAAGAGGAAGAGGACGTGGACAAGATTTAGAAAGAGGAGGCTTTCATGGTACAATATATTCTCACTATAATAAAGAAGGTTATTGAGCCTATGAGTTCCCTCAATGATGAGGAAGGACAAATAGGAGAGTTGATGGTCAAGAAAGGGCTTCTCATGTGGATGTTGATGCTAATTCATCACATTTAGAGGATGTAGAAAGAGGAGAGGTTGATGCAGGAGCATCCAGAGTATAAGGTAAATCTTGTATCACCCAAAAATATTCTTAGTGTTAGTTTTTGTTTAATGTGTTTGTATATTTGGATACTCATTTAGGCCAAATGGAAATTACAACTCTCGTAGTTCTACTAATGATTTCCTAGGTTAGTATTTTGAGCACATTGAGATATGTACAAGTGCAGAAAATAGGTTATTTTGTAGTTGACACATAATTATGATGAGTTAGAGAGTGTAAGATGGAGGAATGATTGTACTTTTAATTTAAAGAATTCACTTGTAATTTAAAGCATTCCAGAAAAAGAATAAAGTCAAAAGAATATATGGTTTGAATAAAGTTATTGCAATTTTAAGTTCCCTAGAGACCCCTTAAGAACACTTCAAAGTAACATTTGAGGAGCTAAATAACCTTGTACATGCCTAAAAAATAGGGGACGATAAAATTTTTCTATAGGCCTATAGAGTTCTTAGAGAGCTTTCCAAAAATATAAACGATTCATCAATCGAATTCCTAGACCGAAAGATATTCATCCTGATAGTTGGACTACCACTTTTGGATTCTTCTAATTTTTCACCAACTTCTAACATATTTTATAGAACCTTCTTCTTTGGTGGTGAATGCCAAATGACATAATTCTAAAATTTATTTATGACCCTAAACCTAATTTAGGTTATTGAAGGTCATTCTTGCATTGTAAAGGTAGTTATTTTTGGATTTTGGGAGAATCTACTGTGAGAAGGGTTTTTCTCCAAAATCTTGTAACATTATAAAATCATAGGCCATGTATTTAAGTATATCTTTTCTATACAAAATGTAATAGCATATCATTTCTGATAATAAAAGTCTCCTTTTCCTATTCTGTTCATTTTATCATAGGTTGTGCCCTCCTTAAGTAGTATCAAAGTGGGAGTTCCTAACTACGTAGATAGAGCACCAAATGTGGGTGATTTGCACTAGAACTATGAGGTATAATATTTGGAGATAGTAAGAAGATGAATCCAAAAAAGAGAGCTTAGTGGAAAGGCTGGAGGTGTTCCCCCTGAGGTTAGAGCCCTCTAAAGACAAGATCAGACATTGCAAGAGGAGATTTTTAGAGGGGTGAATCTTTTTGTAAGGGATGAAAGAGAGGAGAAAAATGAAGGAGAAGGAAATGTTTTGTAGGAGGAGAATAAGGAGAATTCCTAAACCAAGTGTAGGAGATTATGATTATTTTTAAGGCCTTTTCCAAGCTAAGAAAAAGACCTAAACTTGAGGTTGACATTCTTTTGGGAAATATAAACCTGAATGAGTTGATTGACTAGATCAATGAGCTAGAGGAATAGTTTGAGTATGAGGATATTGAGAACTATGATAGGGTTAAGTTTTTGAAGGCTAGAATGAAGGGCTATGCAAAAATCTAGTGGCAAGAGATTCAATTAGAAATGAATAGAAGAGGGAGGGAGAAAATCACAAGAAGGGATCACATTGTGGACAAACTAAAGTAGCAGTTCATTCCTATTGACTATGAACTTGACTTTTTCAAGAAAATGTAAGTGTTAAAGAAAGAAATAAAATATATCCAAATATACATAGAGGATTTTTTATCAAGTCCTTATTAGGATAGGGCATGAGGAAGAGCAAGAAGAATGTTTCCTATTACCTTATTGGGTTAAGACCTAACATTCAAGAGTAGCTAAGTCTAGTTAGAATGATCAACATTGAAGAGGCATACTATTTTGCCTTGAAAGTTGAGGACAAGATAAATAATGTTTTTAAGAAAGAAAAGAGGGCACAATCAAGGAGGAAGAGATGGTGCTCAATCTTGTGGAGGCCAAAATCAGGTCGAGAAGAAAAATGAAGATCTAGGTACCAGCTGAATCCAAAGGAATGAGGGTCTCAACTGCTTCTATGATCAAAAGTTTGGATATTGAAGAGGAATATTTAGAGGATGTGGACAAGCTTATAGAGGAGGAGGCTTCTATGGTAAATTTTCCATTGCAATGAAGATGGTCATCATCCTAATGAGTTCCTATCAGTGTCTTCTAGAACCTTCTTCTTTTGTGGTGGATGCCAAATGGAATATTCTACAAATTATTCCTAACCCTAAAACCAATTTGAGTTACTTAAGGTAAATTCTTACATTGTACAGGTATCTTTTGTAGTATTTAGGAGAAGGTACTATGAGAATGGTTTTTCTCCAGAAATTGATAACATTGTAAGCCCATAGCAATTATAGTTGAGTCTATTTTCATTGTAGTGAATGTAATAATATATCATTTCTAATATCAAAATTATCATTTTTAAATTTTGTTCATTTTTTCTTAGGTTGTACCTTTATAGTGGTATTAGAGTAGGAGTTATTGAGTATAGGCAGATCGCTGACTATGAAGTTGTTTGCACTAGGACTATGTGGTAGTGGATTTTGAGATAGCAAGAAGATGCCTTCATGAAGAGAGCATGGTGGAAGGGGCAAAGGTGTGAACCCTAAGGTTAGAACCTTCCAAATATAAGTCCAGGCATCATAAGAGGAGATTCATAGAGGGATGAATCTTCCTATAAGGGATGAAAGAAAGGAGAAAAATGAAGAAGTAAATGTTGTGCAAGAAGGAGAAGTCCTTAACCAAGCCAAGGATAATTTTATAAGGGTAATTTCCAAACTATGGAAAAGACCTAAACTTGAGGTTAGTGATTTTTTGGAAATCTAAACTTAGATGAGTTAATCAACTAGATTAATATATTGAGTATGAAGATATTGAGGACCATCATAGGGTTAAGTTTTTGTAGGCTAGACTAAAGAGCCATTTCAAAATCTGGTGGCAAGAGATTTAGCTTGGAAAGAATAGAAGAGGGAAGGAGAAAACCACAAGATGGGATCACATGGTGGACAAACTAATGAAGCAGTTCGTTCCTATTGACTATGAGCTTGATTTGTTCAATAGGATGCAAAGGTTAAAGAAAGTAGGAAAATCTATCCAAGAATATATATAGGAGTTTTATTGAGTCCTTATTGGGAATGGGCGTGTGAAAGAAAACAAGGAGAAGGTTTCTTGTTACCTTAATCAGGTAAGACCTAGCATTCAAGAGGAGCTAAGACTAGTTAGAATGACCCAAAATTAATAGACATACAAGTTTTTCTTCCACATTTAGGATAAGATAAAAAAAAAATTTGATGGAAATCAAAGAAGGTGTAGTCAACTAGCAATGGGTGGCAATAGGTCTTTTGGAGGTCAAAATGAGGCCTAGAACAAAAATGAAGATGTGGGTACTAGCTGAAACCAAAGGAATGAGGTTCTCGACCACTCCCATGATCAAAAGTTTGGAGGCAAAGAGGAAAATGTAGAGGATGTGGACAAGGTTTGGGAAGGGGAGGCTTCTATAGTACATGTTTACATTTCAATGAAGAAGGTGACCATACCTATGGATGACCTCAATGCCAAGAAAGGATATATAAGAGAACTAATTGTAAAGCAAGGGTTGTTCATGTGGATGATGATGCTTAGAGATCACATTAAGAGGATGTAGAAAGAGGAGAGGATGATGCAGGAATGTCCAGTGGTGTAAGCTATGTGTAATCCTGTATTACCAAAAAATATGCTTAGTGTTAGATTTTGTTTAAGGTGTTTGTATTTCTTGATGCTTGTTTGGGCCAAATAGAGATTCCAACTCTTGTAATTCCTCTAATGGTTTTTTTGGTTAGTGTTATTTCAAAACTTGGGATATGTGCTAGTGTATAAAATAGGTTATATTGTAATTGAGCCATAATTATGATACATTAGAGGTAATAAGTTGGAGGAATTATTGTACTTATAATTTAAAACATTTGGGAAAATGAACCAGATCAAATGACTTCACAATTTGAAAGTTATTAGAGATTTAAGTTTCCTAGAGACCCCCTAAGAACACTTCAATGTCATATTTGAGGCACTCAATGGCCTTGTACGAGTCTAAAATATTAGAGACAAGAAAATATGTCCATAGGGATATAGAGATCTTAGAGAAATTTCTAAAAATGTAAATGGTTCATCAATCATAGTTGTGGATCAGAAGTTATTCCTCTTGAGAGATTAACTACCATTTCTCTCATCTCACTAGGCATGCCATCAATTTTCATCTCTTGTAGTTGCACCTCTAAATAAAACTATAATTCTAAGTATTTAGTCACTCTAAGTAACATGGAAAAACTTTAAGGTAGTGGGATGTACCTAACCTAGGAGTCAATCTCCAGGTTATAGGTCAGCTCCTCTTGATGTATCACTAGTTTATTCCTTCAACTAGGAAAGGGAAACTTGAAAGTGAAAGGGATAGAAGGATTACTAGAATGTAAATGATACAAAAGTAAAATGGGGTGATACACCAGATGGTTGGATGAAGATACTATTGGCCTGACTCGATGAAACATTTTGTCATAGCTATCAAGGACACAATATTACAAAGGATCATTCAAATATAAACATTTTACAAGAAGGCTAAACTTCAGATAGGGAGTTGAAGGGAATGATAGTATTCACAATGTCACAACTTGAAAGAAAATATACTATCTCAAATTGCAACCTACATGAACAATTCAAAACCTCTCTTACAACTGAAACTAAGTCATAACTTATGGATTTAAAGACTAAATCTCAAAAAGCTATATCAAATTAGTTACTAAAGGAATAGATAAATACAATAAGGGTTCTAAGACTATTCTATCATTAAAATTTAAAAGGTCATTAAATAAAATACATCCAAATTTGACTACAAAATAAAGTGATCTATAGAGGAAAAGTATGAAGGACTCACCAGAGATCTTGACAATACAATTTTGCATGAGACTTCAAAATTGCCAACCCCTTCCTCTACATCTTACGAATCCTTAAAGGGTTAAGCCTCTAAACTATGAGGTTAACATTGATGCCATTGAGGATATTATAGAAGCTTTGCTAAATGATCCTATAAATCCTAAATCCACCTACTTTAGAACATATGATGAAGCAAATGAAAGAATTGATCATGAGATCAAGCTACCTCAAGTAGTGAACAAAGGAAGGAAGAGAATAAAAAAATTAATAAAAAACCAAGAACAAGAAAGTTCTTGTCTCATGCCATTAGAAGGCAAAGGATATGATTTAGAAGATAATGATGAAGAATATGAGGTAGAGGAATTTGTATCTGAAAAGGAAGAGCCTCCCAAGAAGAAAGGGAATGTCATCATTAAAAGACTTGCCAAATCCTCCCCTACTATATTTACAAGAAGGGAAACCAAATCTAAGAAAAAGTTGAAGTTAGCTAAAGATAAAGCCAAGCAGATTATATTCAAAAGATCTACACCTATACTTTAAGAAAAATTGATGAAAATGGAAGAAGGAACTAGCATGGTATGTTTTAATTTTCTCAAATATGAGACAAGAAATGAAGAAGAGAAAAGTTAGATTGAGGATACTCTTGTGATTAAATTGCATAAATGGAAGTACTCACTAGATGAGTTTGCACAACAAATTCCTAATGAATTTATGAAAGAAATAAAGATAAGATCCAAGAAAATGCAAAGAAGACTACTAACGAAATCTTCGAACAAACTTTGAAGTAACTGATGTCGAGTCTTAGTAAGAAGGAAGTTATAGAATCCTTAAAGAAAAATGAGAAGAACTTTACTCTCACATTAAATAGATGTATGATATTGCTTAAGGACAATGAATATATGGTGAAGGGAGCTAGAACTACATGGAAGAACATCTATCAGTTGCATCACCCTAGTGTCTTTGTTGTACATGTTGATGAAAAGGATGAGGAAGATGAGGAAAAAGATGATGAGTTAGATGATGTCAATCTAGATGATGAGGAGGAAGAACATGAAGCTACTAGAGGAAGCTTTCAAGAGATATAAAGAATTGAGAAAATTGATGCAGAAAAAATTGTAGTAGCTGTCATGGCCTCATTTCCTCACTCTCTAAGCAGTGTCCTAGAGCAATCAAGCTTAGAGAAATCTTCTATTGAGTTTGTTGTGGACACCATTGCTACACCAAGCACCCAACCAAGCTTTGAATATTTTTAGTTAAGTGTTACATTGGCTAAAGTTCCCAACACTTCTTCTATCGAGCAGCAAGTTCCTCCATCATTAGGTTTGATCGAGCAAAAACAAGCATTTCTCTTGTTAGTGACATTTCAACCGTTGTCTCTAGTCCATCAATTTCTATAATATCTTCTATTCCAAGTGTATCTATAGCTAGGACAATGATAGTTGAGAATCAATCTCAACCAAGTACTAATGTATTAGATAAGGGTAAAAATATTGTTTCTACTATTCTAAAGGACTAACGTAAAGAAGAAGTAGGAGAAATTGATCTGGTTGAGGACACAGTTATTCCAAAATTGAGATATCTCTACCCTCACCCCTAATCAAATGATACCATTAGTGAGCTACTGTAGAAGATATCTATGCAACAAAATATTAGACAAGAAAAGAAGAAAGAAAATCAAGTTCTTGAAGGCATAAAGAGCATAATTATTGATGCTCTGATTATTGAGATTGATGGAAAAAAACCAATTCTAGACTAGTTATCAAAATTTTTCCACAAATAAAATGAAGACTTGAATTGATAAGATAAACTGCTACAAAGAGCTAAAAGAAAATTTGAGAATAGAGCTTTGGAACAAATTGCACAGAGAATTTCCATAGATCAAGTGATGTTATCTACTATTCTTGTTTCACTAGAAACATCTATTAATAATGTTATTTCATTATTTGTCAAATCATGTGACACATCTAACTTCAAAAAGGAGATCAAGTATAAACTATCCAAGATAGATGAAGATTTAAAGGAAAGTGCACACTAGCTATCACTTGACCCAAGTCATAGTTCTACACATTACACAAAGATAAAAAATCTAACAAATTTGCACTTAGAATTATTGAAGGAATAAGCTAGGATTAGGGCCACACTTATGGAAATTTAGGGCATGATTATTCCAAACATGGATGCATTATAGAAACACATTGCACATGCAAAGATACTCATCCATGACAAAAAATTCTCCATAACTGATCATAGGATGGAATTGTCAATAGAAGTTTAGATTGCATTGCATGCAAGTAAGGTACTACAGGAGAATTGGGAAAATACCCAAGTACTTGTTCTGAAGGAACTTTATGATTTCTTCTCACATTTTGGTATTAACATATTGATATAATATACCTTTTGCATTTATGTCAAAAAAGGGTAAAAGTAAATATGTTTAATATAAAAGAATGAGAAGATATAAGATATTGTATAAAGGAGAAGTATACTATACTCTAGATGTATGTATATAGCAGAGATATATGTATGGGGGAGTAGTATAGTATTATTGAAATACTTGTACAAATAAGAAAAAGATATCTTTACAACAACAATTTTGAAAAATCAAAAAAATAGAGTATCTTTCTGAGCTATAACTTCAGGAAGTCAAACCAAGTTGAAGACATAGAATGATGGTAAATGAAGGTTTTGACCTATACTTTTGAAGTGTAGATTTTTGGTTTGATAAGTATTTTTCTTACTAATGCCAATGGGTGAGATTATTGACATTAAGTTCAAGTTGTCTATAAGTGACTCAACACTTAGTCAATTGGTTACATTGCTACTGAGCTCTATAGTTGCTACCAAGATTATAATTCACTTTGCAGTGTTAAACAAGTGTTTTAGGCTCTCTAGAGCCAAGTAATCAATTTATAATATTTCCCAAGCTACATAGTGTTTACCAAGATTCAAAGACTATGTACAATGGAAACCAAGCGTAGAAGAGGCTACTAAACTATTTAGACGAAGTGAAGAAGATCATTGTGTTAACTGAGCTCTATAGTATTAACCAAGCTCTATAGTATCTATTGAGCTCATAATATTAACAATGTGAATCTAGTGTTGACCGAATCATGCAGTGTCAATCGAGTGACTAAGTAGCTACTGAGTTTCTAAGTGTCACTAGTAAATTTAGCCCTAACTTTTGATGAGAAAAGGCTAAAATTTTGACCATAGTTTGTCAAATAGATGACTAAAACTGTCATCAACATTTTTTAGTTGATTTTTCATCACATTAATTATTCTTCAAAATTTTAACATTAAAAAGGTCGACTTACTGACAAGAGTTTCATCAATTTTCTTAGTCCAACCTAAACTCTTATTTCCTCATTTACATCAATTGCTGGTTGAAATTTTGACCAATAGCCCTTGAGTTTTTTTACAATGAAGCCAAACCTTCGATGACAAAAATGACCAACCATCTTTGAAATTTGTATCCCTATAAGGGAACTACTGACTATGATATAGGTCAAATGGATGGAGTGGAGGTACCTACAGAGCTACCCAAGCAACCACCACAAGAGGTTGAATGCCTCTTAGATAGAAAAGTGATAAAAGAGACCAAGAGGAGGACATATTACAAGTACCTTTTCAAGTTGAAGAACAAGCCTGTGGAAGATGCAACTTGGTTGACTGAAACTGATTTGATCAAGATGGGTCTTAAAGTGGAAGATTTCCCAACTTAAGAGACTTGAGTTTTGTTAGCATGAGGAGTATGGTGTAGGGAACCAAGGAAATTTTATAGGTCAAGGTATTTGGATAGGTCCATAGGGTAGTCAACTTAATGTGGTTTATGTATTAGGACCAATTGTAAGGTCAAGTGGATCCTTGGTGTCATTATAAACCAGGATGCCACATTGAACCAAATGGTCACATTTTGAAAAATGAGTTATTTTAATGAGTAATAGGGTGTTTTTAAGTCCTTAGAGGGGTTTAGATATGGTTTGAACCATTAAGTAGGTGTTTAGGTGTCTAGGTGCTCAAAAATACAAAATTGTCAAAGTTGCCAAGCAAAATTGTAAAAGTGCTGACAACATTGCAAAATAGTTGCAAAATTTAGTTGTTAGTTGGTATAACCATTTGAATAGTGGTTATAACCATTAATACAAAATCATATAAGCATGTAATGATCATACATGACTAGAGGGTGGTGGATGTATGGATTGCAAAACATTTGTAGCAATAAAAACCTTTTTTTTTCCCAATTTGACTATGTTTTTGTGTTGTACGGATGTGTATAGATGGGAACATGTGATAAACTACCATGGTTAGATATATATTTGAATTATCTTCCATTTGCATTTGGTTTGGAGTTTTGATCTGTTCATTTGATTAAGTTATAGTAGTTTTAGTGAAGGTAGCCAGATTTCGCCTGAATTTAGAGGTATAGGCGAACATGTGCCTCTAACTTGCAAACCTACAATGGGATTCTAATTCCTCTTGGGGGGAATCAAGTTAGGGGTAGGAATTTTTATATGGTATATTTTAAGGCGTAGAGGAGAAGGTTTCATATTTTTACCAGTCGGCCCTAGGTTGAACATCTCTATGTGTTCAACCCAGATTTGTAGGAGAAGTGGTGATTAGACTCCCAAACAAATGGATCTAACCCAAGTAAAGGGTGAAATGGAGATGTGGCATGAAGAGGAAGAGTTCAATGTAATTGTGATGGTTCTATGAACCTAGCCTAATTAGTCCTATTAGGTCTGTAAACCAAGTAGGAGTTAGGACATGCTACAGTGGGGTCAGCCCTAGATATTTTAGAATCTTCAAGAACCTGGTAAAGGATATCTGGAAAGGTGAAAATAAACATGTATTTTTATAGCTACAAAGGAGGAATCGAGAGCATTATAAATAATGAAGAAGCAACTTAAATTCATATGGATTCACCTCTATTTACAATTTGACCTTTTTACATGTGAAATATGCCAAAAATTTCCAGTCACATTTTCACTTTTAAAAAACACCAAATATACCTTTAGCACAATATCTTCCTCAAATTCTTCACTATCAGATTCTTCAGAACTACAAGATCCTATGCAAAAATAGGATGAGATGTACTAAGTAATTTTTGATGGGTAATATTTAAACAAATCAACTATCAAAATTTTTTTTATTAAATTCAGTTTCTTTATTATGTACTAAAGACTTGGCTTAACCATGGAGTACCTCATCAAAAGACTCGTCCTCACTTGATTCTTCTTTACCATTTTTTAAAGCTATAACTGACCCATTCTTCACTACAACTAAGTTATTCTTCCCCAAAGTGCTTGGTTTTTATGTGTTTCGTATAATGCACTTTGAATAATATTAAACACAAATTTCTCATCTCTCTTTCAAAAAGTACAAAAAATTTTGATAAAATGAAAAATATCATGATAGTATAGAAATATTTAAAGATTAAAAAAAAAATTATCTATTAATGTTATGCTAGAAAACTACAATGAATGCCTTCATCATTTAGAGAGCACCAATTTTTTTGCTTGATTTTCAATTTGAAATAAGGCAATTCAATTAACCATTTGTTCACTATTGAACATCAAAATTCCATAAGCTTGTGATTCCACTAAAACATGATTTTGTTCTACAGATAATTATCCACAAAAAAATGACTAACCTCCTCCTCAAAAGAATCCTCACTACTAGAATCTTTTTTTGGCATCTCCTTGGCAATGGCAAGATTTTTGCTTATAGGATGCTTCACCTTTATCTATAGAGAATTAACACAAAAATGAGTTGGCATGTTATTGCAATAGTTTCTTAGGTTTGTCACAATGGGTCAAATTTTATGTTTGACTAAAAAATAATTAGGAGGGGTCTCAAAATAGTTAGATATGTTATTGAAATGAAACTCGACCATTTAGGAGTGATCATGACTTTGCAAGTCATCAAAGTGAAAAAAATTACAAAAATTGTCAATGACAACTTTGATAGCAATATTAGAAAGTCACCAAGAAATGGTTGGGGATCAATGAAGAAAGTTGGTACTTGGACAATAGAGTTATATAAGCTAATTTGAAATCATTTTGAGGGGTTGGAGTTCCCAGTGTATGAAATATTGAGTAATAAAGCAAATTGTTACATTAAAAAACTATCACAATGATCTTGCAACTTAGAACTCTATATTCTAATGGATTGAAATGATTTGTCTGATTACATGGTTTGATGAATCATTCCAAGTAATTTCTTAGTGCATTAATTAAGTTCCCATTTTATTATTTGGTAGTTGTAAATAAATTTTTTCTTATGTGCTAGTTCACTAGCCTAGGTAGAGTAGTTATCATAGAAATTGCTCTAATTTGATTTCTAATTTTTGGAACACAACAACCTTTAGGAATCTATTAGGGAACTATAAATAACTTGGGTTTGATATGAAATGGTCTTCTATTTTTGGAATCAATCCATTTTTGGAATCAATCCCTAGGTGGATTCAGACATACCCGACAAGGTGACTTAATGGTTATAGGGTTTGGATAGAGGAGTAGTTTGATTGGTTTGTACCAATCAAGGATTGGAGTATGTATAGAAATATCTAAAGGTATAGTTTCCAAGAACTAAGAAGGATTTGAATCTTTTTGTGTTCCTTTTGAATCTTTGCAAGGCCCATCAACAAGTAAAGTCTTAAAACCCTTATAAGTAGGCTATTTTATAGGAATGAACTATATGTAGGGGTTGAAGAACTAAAACCTTGAAAATATTCAAGCTCTCTAAAACCATTACTTAATTGGTATCTTCTTGAGTTTTTTTTGAAATATTTTCAAAATGGAAAATTTGGAGGCCTAATTAGGGAAAATGGCTACTAGCCCTAAAATAAGGGTTTGAGGAGATCGGTAAGAAACCATGAAATTTTGTGAGAAAGAACACTTTGAACCTATTCAAATAGACTTGTATAGGATCCCTCCATCATACTAAAACACTACTTAAGTCCTTCCTAAGTTGAATGAATCTTGATGCTTTGAGTCTTTCATCTTGTTAAAGTGGAATATTGAAGTAGGAAATTGGTAGAGATATCCTTGGAAAGAATAGGATGATTAAATAAAGAATTATCCTAGTGTGGGGTCTTGGGGAAAACCCTAAGAAGGCTTATTAGTGAGCCTTGTGAGGTCCTAATAGAGGTTAATTAGTATATGCTTAACATTACAACAAGTTAACAACTATAAACTTTTGACAACATTCCATACATTTTTTTGGGCCTAATTCATAGTTGTCAAAATATTTTTGCAAAAAGAGAAGCAGTTAGTTTGTTCAATAAGAGAAGAGAGTTAACTAATTTACTTCATTTATTAACATTATTTATAAATACTATAACTATTAGATATATGTGAGATTTTTAATTTCTTAAGCTTTAATTTTGTTGCTCTATGTGAACTCTACTATGCAAATTCTCAAATATGATAATAAAAGCATTCAAATTCGATATGTGTAACTAATTTTTCTCCCAAACCATGGATTTTGGTATTATTTTGGTCAGCCACTCTTAGTTTATGTCTCAACTTACAAACCCTACTATTTAGGCCCTCATAACTAGGGCTTCCTCAAACTACGCCTTCCCAACACTTCTAGAATAAAAAATGAGTTATTTCATCTTCTACTCACCAAATGCAAACACATTCTAATAAAACCTTTCCCTTATCAAGAAAAATCTCCAAGTTTATTACCTTGGCCTCTATGAGCATGCATCTCCAACATGTAATCTTTCCTCCAAACTTGGTCATCGCCAACTCCAATTTCATCCCTAAATTCTTGTCAATATTTTAGGTTATAATATAATGTTAGAGACTCATTCCTCAAGAAACAACAACAACATAAAGATGAATGAGCCCTAAACCCTCATTTTGACTACTAAACTAATATAGAATAATCATCTACAACACTGTGTATCAAAAATCAAACTATAAGAACCAAAACCATATGTTTATGCTTCCAAAATGGATTCAAATGATTGTTTAAAAAAGAAGGTATCATTAGAGAAGTCTTCCCCCAATCAAAGATGAAAAGAAAAATGTAAACAATTAAATTATTTTTCATATTTCATTTCTTAGAAAACTAACCATTTCCATCCTTGCAAAATAAAACTTTTTTTGCTATTTTTCAACTCACCAATTTACCTTCCTATGAAATCGTGGAAGAAAGTTTTCACTATTTCATAGAAAGGTAAATAGGTGAGTTACAATATAGCAAAACTTTCGCTATTTTGTAGGGATGGGAATGGATAGTTTGCAAGATAGTGAAGGCCATTTGAATGTACCTAATTGGTTTTTTTATATATATTTAAACATATATATAGTTCTTGTCAGAAATTTGATGTATTTTTCGTCACACTTCCAATCAACACTCGTTAAAGCATCCAACAAGGATACTAGGGCAGAAACAATATCTTTCATCATAGGTTAGCATCATTTTCTAATGCTTTGATGGATACCTTTGTTAGAATTCCAGCACATGTTTAAACTCATTTTCACTTCTAGCATCAAGCGATTCTGACATGGCTTTAATCAAAATTGTAACATCTAGCACTTTGTCAAAACTTTAATGAAAAAATTGTGACAAGCAACATTGCCACTAATTTTTGAGACTACGATGAAGGTTTGTCACAATTTTGACAACCAACCATCAAAAATAGACCTCAAACCTACTAGTACCACTTTAGAACATGACCAAATCACACTTAATACAATTTACAAGATAATCTAGGAGGTCACAAATGGTCCCTAAAATGTCCAAACATGACATATTTTTCCACTAGAAGATAGGAAAACAATGTGACAGATTACACCACCTAAGAATTCTCCAACATGATCTAAATTCATCTTAACCCAATTTAAGGCTCCTACATGCATTTACCTTAACCAACCAAATGTAGATTGATCAAATAGCAAGAATTGTGTTGGACTCCAATGCCCAAGAACAAAAATCTATCCATCTACTATGTATAAAGGTCAAATATACATGATTAAAATGCCTAGCATAGGACTCAAATGTCTTTGAATTATAAATTTTCATCAATCAGAAGAAACCATGAAGCACAGGTGAAAGAAGAAACAAATGTACACACTCAATATACTATTCATTGAACCCAAGAAATAGTTGACACACCACCCAACCACATAGAACAAAAAAATCCACTCCCTCCATGCTAGGAG
Organism: Cupressus sempervirens; assembly: GCA_028749045.1. NCBI lineage: Eukaryota > Viridiplantae > Streptophyta > Pinopsida > Cupressales > Cupressaceae > Cupressus > Cupressus sempervirens. The sequence goes on along the minus strand of CM053785.1, from coordinate 128,273,325 downwards.
ATAATCATAAAGTGTTGTTAAGAGATGCTACTCTTGAGGACTGATATGTTGTAATTGATGGAAACTATATGCATTCCATATGTTAGCTATATATATCTTTATTGAATAAAAAAAGGGCTAAGTATGTCAAAAACAAAGCTATTGACTATGTTAAGGAAATATTTAGTATTGAATCTTATGGTGCGAACATGGATGGACCATGACAGAGTATAATCTATCTTATTTTGGCATCATAGTACTCAATATTTTCATTCGAGAAAGTTATGAGGTTCATGTTATGTTTTTCTAAGGGATTTGGTTAATCCATCACACACTACTTAATATGCTCTGAAGGCCAACCCAGTGGTTATCTAAATTTTTATTATTAGTATATAAGATTGAGTTGTTTAGGTGTTTTGAAAAAATGACCAATGTTATGATTGTTATGTATCTACAAGTTATGTGGTCAAAGGTTCAATTGACTAAAAAGGAGGGATAAGGTTTGAAGTACGAAAAATCAATTTGAGCACCCAATTGGAAATACTAGCACATTCTTAGATATAGCAAACCAGTTCATCACTTGTGGTTTGTAGTCCATATATTTTGTAAAGGCAGTAAGTCTCCCTTTTATATTTGAGTAGTGAGATTTAGGTGGTGTGCTTGAATGAACGACATTACCTCATTTTTACTTAAATCTTTGACAAGGTTAGTACATCTGAGAGTATTCATTTGCAAATTCCATCCCCATCATGGCTTTTCCCCTAACAAGGTTTCCATGATAAAAAAAACATTGTGCTATAGTGTTGTGGATTCTTGTATTTTGTTTCAATACTTTACTTTTCATTGATATGAGCACTAATTCATCCCTCCCCCTCAATGTTCCTCAATATAGACAAAAAGGTCATAGACCTACATGCGTACAGAAATGACGAGAGATATAACACTCATTCAAATATGTAGAATACAAAACAATAGAACATGGAAATACATGAAATCTAATTACAATGTATCACACAACATACAAGGCCTACAATACTTAGAAATTGCATAAACATTATTATCCCAACACCAACAAAGAAGGCATGAACATCTTCTAGGGGCTACTCAACTACAAGCCTAGATGTTGAATGATGAGAGAGGATAATTTTATTGTACATGTACATCCTTGGGTTATAGGATCACAACATATCATGATAGACAACATATTGAAATCACAAAGGAATTTGGATTGTGCACAAGCATACACCACAATCACTAGTATCACATAACTAAACATTCTTAAGTAGTAATCCTAGTCTATTTTAAAATTTACATGTAATAGTGAAATAACCATTACAAAGCTCATAACAAATTAGAATATTACAACATTCATAAAGTACTTATTACATTTATACGAATGTGTGGCAAGAGGAAACCCTAAGCTAGAGTTCTCCAAAATATTCAAAAATAAAACCATGTACTCATTTAGCTAGAGGTGCCATTTGCAATATGGTGATATATTGTATTTGAAAAATATGTTGTTCCAATAGAAACTAGATTTGCAAGAGTTGAAACCCATGAAGCATCTTGGCATTTAGAATAATAGAATGAAAATAGCTTGCCCTTGACTAGAAACAAATTAGCATTATATATATAAATAACACTTTGTTTGTTGCACCATCACTTCAAGAATCAAAGAACTATAATTTATGAATGTCACATGTAAGGTGAGCTTAGATGCCACGAAATACTGAAATCATAACTTTGAGGTAACTAAGATTTTCTACATTAAGATTGTAACCATCTCATCAATAATGGTATAGCATTATCTTCTTATATTCAAATATTCTAATATATCCATCAATAACTCACTCACTCCTACAAAATGAGGGTCATAAACATTAAGTCAAAACTCTTTATCAAATCTTCAAATGAGGGTTTAAATTTTGTTTAAATAAAGGTAATTTTGTTTTGTTCATGTCCAAATTTCATTTATACATTAGCAAGTATCAAATTAGGGCTTCCCCAATGATTGAATACCTTTAATAGTGGGAGTGCTGCAACTGGTTGTGATGTGAAACCAGGCGAGTTCGTGTTGTAGATGCAATGTATGCTCCAATGATGGCTGACAGTTCAGGTTTAGGGCTGCAGTAGATGCTCACAAGTTTTCCAAATGCTCCAATGAAATGCTCGAAGGATGGAGTAGATGCAATGAAATGCTCAAAATCCTCAAATGAAATCCGTGAATGATGTAGTAGACAGAAAGAAATGCTCACAATGCTCAAATCAAATGGTGAAGTGAAATGCTAAACTAATGTTTGTCACTTTTTTTTTAAATCTTTATGTTCCCATGTTGGTCACAATTGAGACCAACACAAAATATAAAGCATTGGTTGCAATTGAGACCAACACGAGCATGTATTAAAAAAAAAAAAAGGTTTCCTTTATAATGATGACCAACCAAGCAATTTATATTTGATGCTCAAAATTTAAGGTTAAATGTACTACTGTGTTCACTATTGAAGTTGATGAAAGATCAACCCCACATCTCCCAAGAATCACCTACATGCAAACACCTGACACAAAAGAGAGAAGGAAAAAGCTATGAAGGATGGAAATCCCAGATCCATAGATGAGACATTCTTGATGAGCAAAAAGAGAGATTGCTATTATCAAAAGTAAATTAATAAATTACAAAGAGATCAATCCTTATAAAAAGAGATCAAATCCCTAACAGGAAAAAAGATAGGTTGCATGATAATAATTAATAAAAGAATTAATTATTATATGCTTAAAGTTTAGCTTAAGTAAAGTAGAGATAATAAGTTACTTAATAATTAAATCAAAATGAGTTAAATAATAAGGAAATATCTTATTACTCTAACACCCCCCCTTAAGATAAAATTAGGGAGTAGCTAACAACCTAGAAACTACTATTGAAAGTAAATTTGGGTCCTATCAACAAAGGCCTAATGAGGTATCTAAGCAAAAAAAAATCTCTAAAAAGAGGAGAAATAGAGAAAACCACATGAAAGAAACCCTACTCCAAAAAGAGATGGAAAAAATGTTGAAAAGAATTAGTGAAGGACTGAAGAAGCCTCCAAACTAAGGAATGTTCCAGAAGATTGGAACAAAGAAGATCATGTAGAACACCATTGAAGCATGTAGAAGCTATAAAGCTCTATCAAAAGTAACTATTGATCTAATGAACCTCCACTAAAATAGAACTTAATGTCACACCCAAATTTTTAGGGCAAGAACAAAACTACATTATTTTTTAATTTTTAATTTTTATTATTATTACACAAACAAACCTAAGATATTTCAAGTTGACATACACATGTTTCAACTAAGTTTCCTAGTCAAGTTACAGTTAGGGGTTATGGCTAGACAAGCAATCAGGTAATAGTTTTAACATTTTGAGTCTAACTCAGTTCTTGCAAATGTTCTCACCCAAATTGGAAGTGGTGCCTTACTGGTTAGACTAAAATGTGAACATTGGGGTTCCCATATTACTAGGTACCTTAAATTGTCTTATATTGTGGAATCTTTGAGGGTTACAATTTTATTGCGAACTATTATTTAGTGTGCATACCCATCTCTATTGATATACTATACAATACCATGTATGTATAAAGGACCCTAGTAACCCATTTAGTATATAGGTACGTACGTATGTCATACTCTCCCTACAACCATATTAGTTTGACTTATATCATTATAAAGATTTCCTTTCCATGAATAAAATCTTACCCACCTACCACTTAATTTTCCCCTAAAATAATTTCTAACTAATATTATTACTAAGTTTACCAATTATTAAATACTTTGAAATATTGAAATCCACATACCCTCATTTCGAGATATATAACATCTAATAGCTGAATGTTGCTCACGTGTGTACCAAATAACCTATAATAATATTACTTAAACTCATATACCAACAAATAAGCAATAGGTATACCCTTCTTCTTACAAGGTAGTTATGCACATCAATCAATGTAACTCATTATCAATTCTTTATTGATTATAGGTTTACTAAATGGCTTGGATTAATCAAATGGATAAATAGATAAATACATACATTGAACTCCCATTCATTTTACTAAATGGCTTGGATTAATCAAATAGATATATATATATATATATATTAGCTATGATTCCTAAGGTAAATTGATTTACTAAAATGAAATAAAATAAAAATCTACTTTTCAATGTCCTTACGCTTATTATTACCTATCCCACCTTATCCCCTTCCAACCCACGTCTTTCTCTAGAATCCCATACTAGACGTAATCCCTCTACCACCTCCCACTTCCAAACATCCTAGCGCCATCTCCCATGTAATTTCCTAAATTCTCGCTGGCATGTGGTCCCTTGCCCCGCCACATCTTCCTAAGGAGCGTGAGCCCTTCCGTGCATTTTCTCCAACGCTAGCATTGACACCCAAGCGCTTCCTCCAAGGCTAGTGCTAAGCGCTTTCACCCCTTCCATTTACACAAGCCACAGGGAGCATTGCTTGGTTCGGTTGGATGATAATTTGCGTGGACATGGTGATGACGACATGAGGTGGGGGTGTGGAAGGTGGGGACCACCAACTCTAGGGGTCCCTTCCAAAGTTATATATAAATAAATAAATATATATATATATATATTTGAATGTCATGTTTAATAGATCCTTGCCCCCTACTAATACAGTGGTCGATCCTCTACCAGGAAATAACTTCAACATATAGGCACATTTTTGTCTATATAATATTGACTAGGTCTTTTCACATGGATAGAAGCAATAAAGGATTTATATTATAATATATTTATGAGAGTGACTTAAGTATAGTCATGGGATATTAGCGATGTCTATCTGGCCGAATATTTGCACCAAATGTGACATTTTGTTTGATTTAATAATTAATTAAAACATCACACAAACACGGTTCTGTGAGTCTTAAATAAATTAATAAATCAAACAAAAGGTCACATTTGGTGCATTTCCTCGGCTATTTAGCCACGGGCTGGGATATTAAGGGTCTCTTTATTGATCTTGTATCCATGTCCTTACCTTTATGTGTGCTAATCATGTTTTACTTATATAGGTTATTATTCAAAGAATATTATATATGTTTTTCTTATTGACTTTTGTGAGGAAGATGTCTTGAGGATATTCCTTTTGAATATTATAATGGACTGTAATAGGGGAGAGATCATTTTTTCTTTTCTTTTTCAGTTCTCCATACAAAATCCAGAGAACAAATATACACTTCCAGACTTGTTTGTTCATGTAAACTTGAGCAATGACTTCCCGCTTAAGTGTTGAGAAAGAGATATTAATGCTAATGTTCTTATTAATGTATCAAATAGAAGCTTCTATTGAAGTCTATAGTTTTATTGAAATTTAACTTTAAAGATCATAACTTTCTACTCACTTGCAAACAATAAATTTGAGACTTGTGATACTTTGAACATGATCAATTTTGGACTCAACTAGATCATTTCTTCAATACTACAATAAGACCATGAATAGAATTTTTTTAACTACATCATAACATCACTTACAAGATCAACTTGAATGTGTACATTGTTCCTCCCAATATTTCCTTAAGTCAATAGGCATAATTCAATCCTACTCTTAAACTCTTTATATAAGCATTTATTGCATTAGATTTTCTCATTAGAAAGGTTCCTTGCAACACTTCTCTATATCTACAATGTTAATCCAATTTCTACTCTTAATGCATGCAAGACATATTAATGAAACAACAATAAAATTTCATAGGGTTCTTTCACAATCCCTTCACTTCCACCATGCAACCATTCATTAAAAAAGAAAAAAAAAGTGAATAAGGCGAAGATTTCTCCATTTCAAATGAATTACACGAGGAACATAAGTAGAGGGTTCAACTCTTACAAAGAATATACAAAAACATGGGGAATGATTGATTCCTTCAAGTGCCCACACAATGATATAACTCTTGATTCTTTAGCAATGTCAAGGAGAAAACCCTAACTTCTTAATAGATCCCATCCTCACAATCGTAAAAAAGAACACAAAACCAAGAACTATGGAGGCTCACCTCCCATCCTAGGCTTGTAGGAAGGCACCCACCAAGCTAGGGGAAACAAGGCTCAAACGAGGTTACACTCAAACATTTCACAATGCAAACAAACATAATATCACCATACATTAACAATCCCTTCAAGGTTTAACACCATGATCCACCATTGGAATCATGAAAATAGTGGGTGAAGGTGGGGTCTCCAAAGATGAGAATTCCATATCCATATACACATATCCCTTTATAAATGCACAATTCCTCTTCAAGGATATCAAAATACATCCTCCTCATCACATCAACACACTTATACCTCCCATAATACAAATTTCTCTTCAAGGTTGTCAAATAAGGAATATGGCTTCAATGGAGCCCATACTCTATGAACAACAAAACCCTCTCTAAGATGAAAATCTCTCAACTTCAATGTTGAGCCCAACTAACCCCTTCACCCAAGGCATCTCTTCCCAAGGGTGAGTGAAGCCTTCACATGCATGCAACATTTCTTGTAACAAAAAATCAAGAGAAAATGCAAGAGAATTTCATCACAACATTTACACATAACAACAAATATAACACCATATACATTATATATTTTTCCATTCACAATATGAACAAGTATTCTACACAATGAACAAGTGCAATGAGAATCATGACATGGGCACCAACCTTTGCCCAAGCTAATGACAATGAAAGTTGTTGAAGAGCTCCCTATTTTGTTAGCTTCCTCTCCAAAACCCTAATTGTCTCTAAACTTGGAGAGTGGGTGCACACCCCACTAGTTTGTCAAGGTTCACTAAAAAGACTCTCCCACTATCTCTTTTTGGCAAAAACATCAAGCCACTATCTCTCACAACTTTGTCCCTACCAAATTTGTTACTTTTGACTAAGAGGGAAAATGGGGATGAATTGATGAGCCCACTCAATTTTTGAATTGGTGTAAAACTGCATTGGTTAAGGGACCCCCTAGGCTAGCTAAGCACTAAAATGGTCAAATTTAGGCCCCTAACATGTTATGCTAACATATGGGTAGCTTATTTTCACAAAAATGACATGTTGGAACCACATATTGACCCTCTAAAATCCTTGTAAAGTTTGAATTCGAATTTCCTTTGATGGTGAACCCTCCTATCCTTTATCCATATGGTTTTACTTAATCTTATGAAAGGTAATTAGTTTAAGCTTAAGTGCTACCATGACCAAAACCCTAGGTGACATGTCATCAACACATAAACAATTTACAAGTGTCAAGTGACACATTAAAACAAAGTAGACATCACAATGACATGTCCCTAATTCATACAGGAATATATATTTATTACACACATGCAACTTACATTTACAAAATAAATGCATCACAATGAGTCTTTGAATCTTCCAAAGTTTTTCCTTGGTTATACTGTGTCCATGTAAGTTTGGGCCTTGTTTCCCCAATAAATTTCCATGGTTCAATGGCCTACACACTAAGCTTGAACATCAGTAGCCCAATGAAAAATCATATAAAATGCATGTATATAAGTGCATGACAATTTCATATTGAACAATTTGCATTAACATACTCAATTATCCTAATCAACTTTATTTTCTAATCATTTTCATATAGAGCATCTAAACATTAAAATATCTGAATCTACGTATCAATATCACTATCTAGTCAAATGATCCAACTAACATTTTGAACCACATCATAATCCAATGTTGAATCTATATTATTAAATCAATCAACATGAAAATTAGTTCCAAATACATATTTTAGTTCAAAATTATCAAAATGAAAACATCTCAACTAATATCCTTTGATTCAGTTAAATATCATTCGGTTGCTAACAATTCCCATTATCATTATGAGATAATTATAAAATCCATCAATTATGTCAGGTAGACAGAATGTTTGCATAGTCATGTCACATAGTTTCATAATCCAATCATAGAATAAAGTGATTATATTTCATTGGTTCATAAAATCTTTCCTTATAAATACCAAGATATCCACTTAATTGACTTATCAAATTAAATCATATCAAATTTTTTTGTGTACACCTTTATCCAAATTTGATAACAAGTTTTATCTTATGATTACTAATATTATTCACAAGAGTGGGTGTCAATTCATCTTTCCATACTAGTCATCTAATTTAATAATCCTAATAGGTCATCGAATATCATGAATCCATCCACGTAGTTTCTAATTTATAACATCTCGAGTTTTTATTCCACAGTGCCTCTGCCTATCAACCTAATGTAATTCCAAATAGGGTACCTAGCACAAAAATAACTATATCAGTTTCAATAAGATCTCTGGTTCATTTTGTTATCATGGCATACTTAGATCCTAAATTTTTTTTACCATCACTCTATCTTAAGGTGTATGGTAATAGTATATTATTCACATTCAAAACATCAGAGACAAAACCTAACATCTCATCTCCTCATGCTTCCTATCTGTAACCATATTTGGGTTATTAAGATTCATAACAGGGTACTGGGAAAGGAGCCTTACACCTGACTATGTAGAGAAGACTGTAATCTACATCGAATCAAGAGGCACACAAAGGCAAACAATTGAACTTGAAGATAAAGATGGCATGAAATACCAAAGCCTAAAGAGTTGATCAATCAAACCAAGGAAGCATGAGAAACAATAGAAGAACCCCCCTAATGCAAACAAGAGTGAGGAGATAGCCAAATGGAAAAGTGAGCCAAAAGAATTGCAAGTCAAGGAACCATGACCAAGATGCACAAAAGAGTACATATGTGTGTATTGAGGTGATCCATCTCAGACATGTCATGGAAGGGACACTTACTGAAAAAAGGAAGATGGAAAAGAAGGGAAAAAAATTAACCTCCTCATGGAACTTTATTAGAGTAGCAGATGTATAATAATGCATAAGATATGGTGAATCCCAAGAATACAATAATCTACATGAGTGTCCTCAAATGACACTGCTCGAATCAGAAGGCAAAACAAGGCAAATAGCTAAAATAAAAATACAGATGCAATATGCCACTTTATCTTAGTCCATTTGCAAGAATGCATACAAATGATGTCTAAATAGACTAGAAGAGACATTTAACTAATATAGTAGATAATAGAAGTTGTGAAAAATTATCTGAAGCAAAGAAATTGATTCCCATACCCGAAACAACCAAGTTATCCACCAAAATGCAAAAATGTAGAAGACTAAATAGAATGTGACTGGAGAAGAATATGGAAAAGCAACCACCATCACTGAAAAAGAGGTTAGAAAGACCTTTCCAATGATAAAAAGAATTTTGAAATCAGAGATCGGATGCTCGAGATATGTCTCTCAGAGTGCAAAATAGAACTTCTGGAATTGATTGCATAAACAAGAAACCAAAGGGCATCAAAATTTCAAATAACCTAACCATCATGATAGGCTCGAAAAGGGCTTTCTGATGATATAATATTTCTCAAACAATACTTCCATATGACCAAGATATGGCCAAAAAACCATAGATAGCTTTTTAAGACAAAAAAAATCATAAAAGAGATGGTTTGAAGGCCGCCAAATTTTGGACCAAAATATGATGATGTCAACACCTGAGTAAGGCCTGCAATGTCATTACTTTTCTAATGTCCCTGCTATGTTAGTACTTTAATGATTTAGGCATCCTTTTTAGGAAGATTCCAAAAGGTTTAAAAAAAAAAAGAAAAAAAGAAAAAATGAAAGCAAGTTTCTTTGAAACTTTTTTTTTTGAAAAAAATATGCATTTTTATTTTAAAAAAGGCTTTCTTCCTTGTTTTTTATTTTTTTTTAATAAAATAATAAATCTTTACCTCATGAAGTGTGCCCAAATCTGGGAGCAATATTTTGCCCAAAATTTCAATTGTGTCCAAATTGGACAAATTTTATATGGAAATAGGTGATTTTGGTGCTACGAATCCAAATGTGACGTCCTTTTAGGCTCAAAATGTGCCAAAAAATGACCCCTTAGATCTAATACAAAATAACTATGAAAACTAAAACCATCTGAAATAGAAAAAAGACATATCTAAAAACCAAGAAAAATCTTTCATAAACTAAATAGGGGCATGAAGATCTGGATTTCTCATACCATGTTGAAGTTGATAAAAGATCAACCCCACAACTCTCAAGAATCACTTGCATGAAAACACCTATCATAGAAGAGAGAAGCAAAAAGCTATGGAAGTTGAAAATCCTAGATCCATAGATGAGACATTCTTGATGAGGAAAAAATAGATTGCTAGTATCAAAAGTGAATTAATAAATTACAAAGAGATCAATCCTTATAAAAGGAGATCAAATCCCTAACAGGAAAAAAGATAGGTTGCATGATAATAATTAATAAAAGAATTAACTATTATATGCCTAATGTTTAGCTTAGGAAAACTAGAGATAATAATTAAATCAATAATTAAATCAAAACTATTTAATTAATAAGGAAATATCTTATTACTCTAACATTTAGTGAGTCACAAAGTGTTGATTGAGTTCAAGCTACTTGGAAGTCATTAGTATGGACCGAGCTTCAAGTTCAACTGAGTGCCAAAGATTTCCAAGTGTTGACAGTATTTTTTGTGTATCAAAACATCATCAAGTTTTTCTTTTGAACCTGACTTACAATAGTTGATCTAACTTTTTGAATTATGATGAAACTGGTACTGTAGCCGAATCTAGAAGGTAATGATTTGGATTGGTATATATGTAATACATTGTATCATATCCAAGCATATCATTTAATAATAATATGATGAGATGGAGTAAAAATTAAAGATGGCTACAAGAAGTATAAAGGACACTATATATTTATTTATCACAATCAAGTGATCTTTGCAATACAAGGAATCTCAACTAGAAAATCAGAGTTGTAGATCAGAGATCAGCCACTAGTTCATCCTAACTGGTGCATCAGTCAAATCCTTTAATTGGGTAGACCTTATAGCCTTTGCTAAATCTACTAACCAAGTGCATAATTCATTGTATGATTGTAAATCTTTTAACAAGGTGGACCTCACAACCCTTATTGCTCCTAATAGGGAAGATCACTAGAAGTGGTCAAATTGTAAGCCTTAATAGGTTAACTCTATACTGCAATACTCAAGCTTGTGGGTATCATCCCCACCTAATTTTTACTTTCTAATTAGATGGTTTATGGGTCACCATATCTTCTATAGAAGTGTTATGAATGTTTTAATACTTTCATTCTTTCATGGATGCAATTAGATTAGAATAATAAATGAAGGATTAATTGGTAAAATAAGATAAAGTTTTATTGGTACCTAATTCAGCCCTCCCCTCTCAGTAACCTTTTTTTCCTTATATTACCAATAGTTGCTTCATAAATCAAGTCAATCATTGTTACTCTCTAACAATTATAGTAGTTAAGAAATCTCTTAACATAGTTGACTTTAGTCATTTTGTAAATCCTCTTACTAGGTGGCATTTCTAGATTGAAGTGTCTTAAGGCCTCTACAAAGGACACTCCTAATAGGGTGACTTAAATCTTTTAAAAAGGTCACAGTCTAACATTTTGTTTTGTAACCTATAACAGGGTTGGTTCCTAATAGAGCGTACTTCAGAAGAGTGAAAAGTTGCAATTAGTTGCATTGGTGCTTTTCCCAAATAGGGTTTCCACATTAAATCTTGGTTTCACATGTGTTCATGTTATTTTCTTATTGATTTATCTTTCTCTAACTATGTTAATAAAGGTTAATACATATTAATATATCATATTAGTTTTTTAACTAAGTTACAGTGTTTATCTTATTCTAACTAAGTTGTGAGTTTAAAGAAAGTTTGTATTGAAATCTAAGGGATTTGTAATTATTTTAGTGGTAACTAATTCACCCCTCCCCTCTTAGTTACTCTTATATTTCCAAAAATTGGTATCAAAGTTGTTGGTTCTTATAGGGACCTAAGAAAAAGATCATGATGTCTTGCAAAAGAGAGATTCCTAAGTTGAAGAAAGAAAACTTCAAAGCATCATAGGATCTTATGAAACTACATTTGGAAACAATTGGAGATACAGGCCTAAAATTCCTAGATAGCATGTGTCACCTCTTGATCCTTTGACTATGGATCAAATAGTACAAAATAAGAATCACAACATAGTGGTGATTGAGATTGCTTCTATTGTGAATTTGGTGAAGTTAAAGATATTCCTACTGCTCATGAAATGTGGAACAAGCTAAAATAGGTCCATGGAGGAGATGACAATGTGAGGAGAGCCAACATAGAAAGTTTAAGAGGTTAATTTGATCAGATGGAGATGATAGAAGATGAAAACATTGCAAACTAGAGTGAGAGATTCAAAGCAAGTGTGACAATAATTAGAGCCTCATGAGGAAAAATTGAAGATGCAATAGTAGTCAGCGAGGTACTAAGAACTCTTCTTCCTATTTATGCAATTAGAGTTTCATCTATTCAAGAGATTAGATGTGATCTAGAAAATGATATAAATTTGGATGCACTAGTGGGAAGGTCAATAGCTTTGAGTTGGATAACTTTTATAACTATCTTCTTGGATCTTGCAACATAGAATTAACATTGGAAGAAAAACTTACCCTTTGTAGAAAGGAAGGAAAATCAAAAGGAAAATAGTCTGATAGAGAAGAAGATGAAGAATTTGATGATGATCTTGAAGCCAATGAAGCCGTAGTTGCAAGGAGGTTACCAAAAGGAAAATTTTAATATAAATGAAAAATTCCATTGATTTGTTTTTCTTGTGAAGTAGTTGGTCACATTGTTGCAAGGTGTCCAAACAATGGAAGCAAACATGATAGAAAATCCAACAAGTTTGAAGGAAAAAATATTTCAAAAAGCTACAAAGACTACAAAGACAAAGGTAAGAAATCTTGTTATATTGTTGAAGATTTTGACAGTGAAAATGAAGATGAAATGATATATATTACTATTAAAGATAAGTCAGATGACGAGGATAATGAAAATATCACACTTTCTTCTCATGTAAGAAAGAATGACACATGGATAATAGATAGAGGTTGTTCTCATCAGATGATCGGTGATAAAAGAAAAGTTTGAACACTTGGAACACTATGATAGTGGAAGTGTTAAATTTGGAAACAATGAACCATGTTAAGTGAAGGGAGAAGTCTGCATTACATTGAATAATAAAATCAGATGTGATAATGCTTACTAGATTGAAGGATTGAGACACAATCTTCTAAGTGTGGTACAAGTAAACAACATTAGATTCAAGGTAGAATTCGTGAATGGGAAGGCTAGACTTCTAGATGGTAAACAAAACCTAGTTGGAACTGACATTTAGACAAAAGAAATCCCATTCTATCTTGATATCTTTAATATTTTATGCTTCTTGGAACATGCAGAGGAAAGTTGGTTATAGCATAAAAGGACATGCCATGTATACTTTCATAATCTAGTCACTATAAGCAAAAATAAAAGAGTAAGAGGTATTCAAAATCTAAAGAAACCTAAAGTAGCCATATGCAAACAATGCTAGATTGGAAAGATGGGTAAAACTAGCTTCAAAAGTAAGAATTTCAATGCTCAAGAAGTACTAGAATTAGTTCATACAGATCTTTATGGGCCAATAGGTATAGAGAGCTACACTAGAGAAAAATTCTTCATTTTCTTTGTTGATGACTATTCTAGAATGATGATGGTAATGTACCTAAAGAATAAATATGATGATTTTCAAAAATTCAAGTAGTATTTAGCTAGAGTTGAGAAAGAAATAGGTTAGAAGTTAAAATTATTAAGATCAGACATACGAGGATAATTCATATCTAATGAATTCAATGAATTTTGCAATGAAAGAGGAATCAAAAGATAGGTATCTATACTTGGTACACCTTAGAAGAACAACACAACAGAAAGAAGAAATAGATATATCATGGATTGTGCAAGAACACTAATAATATAGAAAAAAATGGTGCAACCAAATACTGGAAGGAAACAATCAGCACAATAGTTCATACCTTGAACCAAATTCAACTGAATAAAGGTACAAATCAAACACATTATGAATTATGGTATATCTATAAACCTAATGTCTATTATTTCAAAGTATTTGGAAACAAATGTTATATCCTTAAAATGTCAAGGAAAGGAAAGTTTGATGTGAAAAGTGATGAAGGCATTTTCCTAGGGTACTCCAATAAGAGAAAAACATATAATGTTTGAATCTTGCTACTCAGAAGGTTATAGAAAGTGCACATGTAAAAATTGATGAGTTTAAAGAGAAAAATAAAGAACAAAGTAGAAAAGAGCTTGAGGATTACAAAAAAAAAATTCTACTTTGAACCTGAATCATTACCCAACATTGTATAGATTACCTCACTCGAGTCACCCAAGTCTAGAGTGTCAACCAAGATACAACTAGTATAACTTGAGTTGGAGACCATTCAAACTGGGTCTTAGATAGAGGAATTCAAGTCGTAGTATGTGGGAACTGAGTCTTAGACAACAAAAATAGATCACGGTTTGGAAATTCATAGAACCTTTAAGCATGGTGAACCAAGTGAATTCAATCTAGAATCTAGAGGTAAGATGCATGTACTTCCTAGATATGTCACAAGACATCATGTACTTGATCAAATAAATGGAGATCAAACAAAAGGTATAGTGACAAGGAACAAACTAAAATGTACATGTGTTCTTACCAAATTTGAACCTAGAACTATTAATGATGCATTGAAAAATGGAACTTGGACAGAAGCAATAAATGAAGAGATTCAAAAAATTGTAAGAAATAATACTTGGACACTTGTTCCAAGACCCAAGGATAAAAATTTAAATGGTACAAAGTGGGTATTTAGAAATAAATTGAATGAGAATGGTGAAGTATCAAGGAATGGTGAAAGACTAGTTTGCAAAGGATATGCTCACTTAGAAGAAGGAATAAACTATGGAGAAATTTTTTCCCCTATTTCTATACTTGAAGGAGTCAGAACACAACTTTCATATGCTTCATTCAAAGGATTCAAAGTGTATCAAATGGATATAAAATCAGCTTTCTTCAAAAATAAGTTTACATTGATCAACCTAAAGGTTTCATTGATCGAAACAAAAGAGACATGGTCTGTAAATTACACAAATCTTTATATGGTTTGAAGACAACTCCTATAGCATGGTATGAGGGACTTCATGGATATCTGGTGAAGATTAGTTTTTAAAGGGACAATGATAAAAATGGTATGTAGAAATATTTGTGGACAATATCCTATTTATAGGTCATGATGACTTAAGAAAGTTATTCTCTGAAGAAATGAAGAAAGAGTTTGAAATGTCAATGTTTGGAGAAATTAAAAAAATTCTTGTTTCACAAGTTCATCAAATGAAGAATGACATTTACATCACCCAGTCAAAATATGTCAAAGAGATATAAAAAAACCTTTGGAATAGAAGATTCCAAACTAGTTAGAACACCCATGTCTATTGGACATAAGTTATCCAAGGATGATGATTCAAAAGAGGTAAATCATACTACCTTTAAATCTATGATTGGGAAACTCTAGTATGTTGTTCATACAAGATCTGATATTACATTAGTAGTTAGTATAGGTGCAAGATTCTTTACAAATCCTAGATAAAATCATATGATGGCAATCAAAAGAATTATAAGATATCTAAAAGGTACTCAAGACTATGGTCTATGGTACAAGAAAGGAGGGAAATTTGGGCTGAAATGCTTTACTAATGTTGATTGGGGTGGAAGGATTGATGACAAGAAGAGCACCAGTAGAGGAGCATATTTTCATGGAAAGAGGTTAGTATCTTGGACAAGTAAGAAGAAAATTTTCATCTCTCTATCTATAGAAGAGGTAGAATATGTTGTTGCAGTAGTTAATTACACCAACATAATATGGTTCAAACAACTATTATTATGAATGAAGGAAGAAATCAAGGATATAGTGGTTATCTATTGTGATAACATAAGAACAATCAATATATCTAAAAATCCAATGATGCATACAAGGAAAAAAAATAATACAATCAAGTATCATTTTTTGATAGAATTAGTTCAAGGGGTAAAAGCACAAACCTATGTCACCCTATTATAAAGGAAAAGGCTAACAAAAGGCTAACTGTTCACCTTCAATGACATAAAATTGGTATTATTATTTTGAATTTGAAAATGAAGTAAACTAATGAAATGTGTAGAAATGGATGATGTTTAGGATTATAATTTTTAATAATTATTTGGAATAAGAATTGATATATTTTCCTAATTTTTATAGATAATTTTTTAGCTACCGAAAAATGCTGAAAATTAGGGGTATAGTTCCCACCACAAAACTAGATGGAAATAAAGTTATTTCTTATTGATCTCCAACTATGTTATAGATAACATATTTAGGTAGAACAAAAAATAAATAAAAAATCATCTTTAGAACCTATATATTCTCTTTCATAATGACTCAAATTTCAACTCACCTGAAATTGATAGTTTTCATCTCCCACCAAATTTTTCAATACAAATCTATTCTAACCAGGAGAAAATTTATACATTCTAAAAGAGGACTCTCTTCTCTAGAATGTCATATTATTTTAAAACTTTTTTGATATGATTTAATATTTTTTTCTTTCTCAAAATTGACATCTTTTTTAGTGTTAAAATATGTACTTGTAGAATTTTTTAAAATCAATATACTATATCTAATTAAAACACAATAAACTCTATATGAGAATATTCTTGACTCTAAGCTCTATAAGATGGTATTTATATATTATTAAAAAAATATCATAAAAAATAGTAAGAGTTGTTGAAATGCCACTTTTCTGAAATAATTGTATTTCTTTAGTAATTGGATACAAACTAGTATAAAACATGCATTTAATAGACATTTTCAATTGGAGATGTGTCACACCATATATAAATTTTCTAAAAAGAGCTTACCTAGATGATATGTTTAGACAAAATTGATTTTTAGATAGAAATATTCAAACACAGTCGTTCTGATAAGTTAGCCTAAAAGGTGACACAACTTTGTACTTTTACCCCAAGATAAAGAGGTTAGATTGGAATTTGCTAATACAAAGGAGTAGATTGTTGACATATTTACAAAACCATTACCTAAAGATGCATTTTTTTATCTAAGATGAAAGCTAGGGGTCATTCTCCTATCTAATGCTCACTAGAGTATAGATTAGTGATGCATCAACCAAGCTACTTTGAAGATTTATCAAGTTGATGCAAAGAAGTTGGAGCTCATTACATATGGATCAGTACATCGGGTACATTGTAAAATCACTATGTCAAGCCTTTGGAATTTGATGTCAAAGAGGGAGAAAACCATGTTATTGAGAGATATTTTAGAGAATAATTAGAGGCAATAATCTACAAAAGGGAGAACTTGATATGATAAAGTCTAAAGATAAGATGATAGAGGGAGAATCTCAGAGGGAGTTTTGACAAATGGATAGAGAATCAAAATGAAACTAAGGATATTATAAATCTCATAAATCATTTTATTTCTCTAATTTCTTTTCTTAATGACATGTTTTTTTGCCATCAATGCCAAAGAGAGAGATTTTTGATAATAATTATTCAATTTTATATTGTCATTGATGTTACAAAAATGTTATAAACTTATCGAGCACTGCCAGTTGGAACTAAGTTTAGAAAACTCTAGTATTCATTGAGAAAAAGTTAAAAAGAAGGGAAGTTTAGGAAATCCTATGTAAATTGAGTTAGGTTAGTTATTAAAGGATTTTAGTGTAAACCAAGTCAGGTTAGTTACCAAGGAACTTAGTGATAACCAAGTGACCTAGTTTTAGCCAACCTCCATCAAATTAGTTTTATCCATTTGTTGGTTTATGCAACCCCACTCAATGATTGTTATTTTTTTTTTTTAAGGGTATTCAAGCTGACTTGACATTGGATTTCATATATATGAAAGGTCAAGATGTGGATTAGAAAGTGTGTAAGAAGAGAAGAAGATTAGATGCAAATAAAGGATGTATGATTAAGAGAAAAGTATGCAAGGAGCTACAATGAATATTCTAACCAAGGAGGATCAAGAGCATAAGAAAAAAAAGTGATCTAAATCTACAATCAAGTTGCTTCATAAATCAAGTCAGTTGTTGTTACTCACTAACAATTCTAGCAGTGAAGAAATCTCTCAATAAAGTTGAATTTACTTTGTAAATCCTCTAACTAGGTCATATTTATAGATTGAAGTTTCTTAAGACCTATGACAAGGCCACTCCTCACAAGGTGATTTAAATTCTAAAATAGGGTGACATCTAATAGTGTGTTTTATTAAAGGTTTTGGGTCTTTTAAAACTTGTTTTTACATAATCAAAACAGTGTGTTTTGTAAGCTTTAATTAGGTTGGCTCCTAATAGGGCTCACTTTGAAAAAGTGAAAAATTGTAACTAGTTGCATTGGTATTTTTCCCAAATTGGGTTTTTACATCAGATCTTGGTGTCACATATGTTCATCTTATTTTCTTATTTATATTTCTACAATTAAGTTACTAAAGGTTAATACACATTAATATATTTGATTGCTTTGTTAACTGAGTTACAATGTATATCTTGTTCTAACCAAGCCGTGAGTTTAAGGGAAGTTTATATTGACATATAAAGGATTTGAATTTATTTTACTAGTAATTGATTCATCCCTCTCCTCTTAGTTACTTCTCTTATATTTCAAACACATGCTCCTAGTCATAGTGGTAATATTATCTTTGGGAGTGTAGTTGAAATGCTAGAAAAAGCTCTTATCAATGCCTCTACAAAATTTTCTTCAAATGTGCATAGCAGCCATAGCATTGGGAATGGAAATGTTAGTTTTCTACCACATGGCATTATTTTTTTTGATCATAATATAGATGTCAAAAAGTTCTCCATTTTCAATCCAAATACTAACTTCGCAAATGCTAAGTCTTCTCTATAATACCTTCATACTTTTGCATCATTAGAGACAAATAGTCATATTAGTGATTCAGATCACATCCTAGATCATGGTATTAGGAATTATTTTCCCTTGGTGGTAGTAAATGATTCTTATTTCAGATTTAAAGATGAGACACATACAGGTTTATGCAATGTTGATCCATATGTTGAAATGAAACATGGCAGACATCACAGTCCAACTTGGAGAATGCTAGGCTTAAACAGAGGATGATTGCAATGCATCAAACAAACATCCAAGACTATAATAATCAACTACAAAAATAGGGTTCTATGACTTATAATCCCAATAGTAAAGGGGTTATTCAAAATTCTCATTGAAGAACCATAGTCATTGACTCTCTATTCAAATTAGTTCCTACTCTAGATAACTTTGGCCAAGGTTAAAAAAAGAGTTCCATAGTTGAATTAAGGTAGTCTACAAGGTAGATAAGGATGCCTAAAAAATATTTAGACTGTGAATTACTTTATTATGAAGAGGTATAGCCTAAGAGTTGAATCTTTGATAAAGCTGAACTAGTTAATTTTGTATATCTTTTTAGAAGTGTTGATAAAATTTAGTGGATGATCATAATGGAGGAAGAGATGAATCCTTTCAAAGCTAATGAGGCTTTGGATTTAATGCCACATCCATCCAATCCCCAAGTTCTTAAAAATTAATGGGTATATGTAAGCTGAAAGAGGAAGATAAAGGCCATAAGAGATATCATGCTTGTTTGATTGTCAAAGGGTAGGCTTAGAAAAGGGGACTAGACTTCGATGATATTTTCTCACTAGTTGCATGAATGACTATAATCTGGGCTATATTGGGTTTAATATCCATTTGGGATCTTGAATTAGAACAATTTGATGTCAAGATGACCTCTCTACATCATGACATTGATGAAGAATCATATATGCAACAACCTGAAGGATTTGTCCAAAAGGGAAGAGAAAATTTCTATTTTCACCCAAACCATAGCTTGTATGGGCTTAAGCAAGAACAAAGATAGTGGTACACCAAATTTGATTAGTTGAATGCTGAACATAACTTCACTTGATGTGAATTAGATCTGTATGTCTACTAATAAAGGATTCCTTATGTTGAGTTTGTTATTCTTCTACTCTATGTTTATGACATGTTAGTTGTTAGTTCTTCTCCATGAATTGTTGGCAACCTGAAGAAAGAATTAGCTACTTGATTTACCATGACAGATTTACAGGTTGTAAAGAAGATTCTTGAAATGAATATCACTAGATATAGACAAAACCAAGTACTCGTGTTATCTCAAAATCTACACATTGAAAAAGTTTTGGAGGGGTTTGGTAAGGCTGAAGAAAAAATTATTTCCATTTCAATTACTCCTCATTTTCATTCATCTTCTAATTTGTTTCCTAAAATACAAGACAAAATGAAATTTATGAATAATGTTCCTTAGAAATGTGCAGTTGGTAGCGTAATTTATGCCATGGCTTCCACCCCGATATTGCTCAAGCATTAAGAGTAGTGAGTAGGTTCATGATAAATCCTAAGAAGGCTCATTGGGAAGAAGTTAAATGGATATTGCAGTACATCAAGAGTACCTCTTATTATGCATTATGTCTTGGTCATAATCATTATCAACCACAAGGTATTACAGATTCTAATCTTGACACTAGAGAAATGTAGGTCTACTACTAGTTATGCTTTAATGTTTTTTGGGGCTGCCATTAGTTGGGTCTCAAGGTTGTAGCATTGCGTTTCTCTTTTTTTTGCATAAGTTGATTACTTGGATCTTTTTGATGGTACTAGGAAGATTATTTGGTTACAACGCTTCTTTAGAAATTTAAATTGCTAACAAAATGATTATGTTCTATTTTGTGATAGTCATAGTGCTATTTTTATGGCTTACAATCATTCCTCTCAGTAGAAGTCAAAACATGTTGACAAACATGCTCATTATGTTTGTCATATGGTAGAATAAGGCAAGTTAAGAGTTGCCAAAATTGACACAAGGGTCAATTTGGCGAACAAGTTGACAAAGGTTGTTGCCAAAGAGAAGTTCAAAATCGCTAGGACTTCTCTTGGGCTTGTTAAAAAAAAAAGTTAGCGTGTAGAGTAAGGGGATGGATGGTCAATTGTTGTATTCATTATCTTCAGAATGGAGATTGTTGAAATGTTGAAGCCTAACAATTTCCTTTGGTTTTCCCTCCATTTATTATGTCTCTTTAGCTAATCATCTTATGTTATATATACTGATTGCATCTATTGTAAACTCATTTTTTCATTAATAAAATTCTTCTTCTTAGTTTGGACATAGCCGCATTTGTGGTGAACTAGGATAAATCTCTATGTTTATTCTTTTCTACTTTGTTTTGTTGTTCTATATTTTCACTATGCACTTTCAACACTTCACAATTCCAAAACTTTGATTAGAATAATGTATTCTATTGAGGAGATCTACAAGGAAAATGAAACCCGCATCAATTTGGTGATTATGAATTCTCATATTTTTAACATCTTCAAATCATGTTACTAAAAATATGCATGTAGTGTTGATAATGTTAAAAAAAATGATGGAAATGATGTTGGAAGATTTTTTTATGGAGAATGAAAATTGGTTCTTGGTTCCCCTCTCATTGAATAACTTAAAGAGTTAAAGAATTGATGGGTGTATTAATTGAAATAAGACGATGGAGTCAAGAAGAGGTTTAAGGATATGGTTTTTATGGAAGGATGGGATTAAAAAGATAATTGATCTAATGATATTTTCTCATCAGTTGTAAAAGTGAGAAGAATTCATGTAATAATGACATTGATTATTGTTTACAATCTTGAACCTGACAACTTAATAGGCAAAACAATTTTTTGTTCATGATGACATGAGGAAAGAGTTTTATATGATGCATCTTGAATGTTATTTCAAATAGGGATATGATATAGATTAAATTGAATTTTGTCTGATCAAGGAAGCTCCAACACAGTGATATATTAGATTTAATAGCTTCATTCTTTGACATAATTTCCAATATTATGGATCTAATTCATGTATTTATTATAAAAAGTTTTCCAATGGTAAGTTTGTTCTACTCCTCTATGTTGATTACATTCTATTAATTGGCACTAGCATGAGGCTTGTTTGTGAATTAAATAATCATTTAGCACAAATGTCTGCAATGAAGGAATTAGTGATGGTGAGACAAATACATGATATGACCATCATCTAAGATAGAAAGAAGAAAAAAATCGAGTTGTTATGAGAAAAATATGTTTGTAGAATTTAAGACAGGCATGGAATTGTTGATGTCAAAGGGGTTAGCATTCCTTTAGTTGATCATTTTTGTTTATATACTTCCATGATTCATAAGGAACAAGAAGAAATACAATGAACTAGACACTCCATGTTGTTTGTAGCCTCATTTATATAATGGCATCAATACCGTGCGACAAAGGAAAGTCTCAATCAGGAATCAAGACTTGGTTGAAAACATTTTTGGCTCATGTCTCTGAGCATAAACCAGACGATAATTTCAAAGAATGGTATGTTTGCATTGGGCATCTAATCGAAAATAAATACAAGTCAAATCAGTAATTTGGGTGGCAAATTGAGAAGCTCCTTTAAAAACATGTTTGGTGTTTTGAAACTGTCTACAGATGGTTATCTCGGTCTGCTCAATTCAGAAAACTAGTCTCTTTGGTCGATCGAGACGGTGTAGAAAGGCGAAGCGTGAATTAAAATGGCAATATGGTAATGTTAGGCAAGAAGAACACGTCTATATCTCCATTTATCATTAAAAAAAATAACATATCACTATTAAACTAAAAAATTCTCACTCGAAACATAATTAAAGAAGTTTTAATGTTTGTACTGCATCAAAATAATGTTAAAACATAAAGTTATATTTATACTATTGCTATCAGTTGTACTAGTTTTAACTAGGTATTAAACATTTCTATTTCAATGAATTAGATGTAACTATTTTTCATTTTAATTTTAACTTTTAATTTTTCTAATGTTTAATTTAGATCTTATAAGAGAGAATTTTGAAGAAGCACTGCTAGATCAAATATTTTGTTATATAAAACTATTATATCAATAATATGTTTCTATACAATTATTTTAATAAAATATTTTTCCTTTATAATAATTTGTGATTAGATTTTATGAATAATGTTTTTTTAGTTTAAATAAAATATTAATACTTAAGATACAACTTAATTAGTTATAATAGTATGATGACATTTATATTTAATTATAAATTATTTTTAGTTATAATATTTGTATTAAAAATATTTTTTCTAAATACAAAATTAGATTTTTAATATTAAAGTATAATTTTAAAAAAGAAAATCAAATTTTATAATATTAATAAAATTATATTAAATTTTACCAAATTTTTAAGTTTACTACTCTATCTAATTAAGCTATTATTGTCTTCCTATGATCTATTCTATGATTTATTTGAGATATCCATATGCATTGCTAAACTATAATACCCATTAATGAAATCATTTATTAATTTCACATTCAAAAGATAATGAGTAAACCCTTATGGTCAAGATGAAGCATTTAAACCATAAGATCTTTAATACAATGACTAAATTTTTTATTCTCTATAGAATAAAAGACTAATTAGAATTATCTCAATAAGATTTGAGAGATAAAACTATAGTTAGAAGGTTGATTAAGTGCCCTTCTCTTATAAGGTTAATAAGAATTGCTTATTTGGTTTAAATGCTTCAATCTCCAAAAGATCAAGTATATGTTGGATGCTTAAAACAAAAGATGTGTAGGGTGGTCGATTTATTGATATATTGGGCATAGAACACCCTTAAACATGACACACTAAGGAGAAAATTAAGTTTATAAAAAATAAGCCAACTTTGACTATTTAACACCTTTAGTCTTAGAACAAAGCTTAGTATATGATGTTTAAGCTGTTGGATACATCTACATGAAGTGTTTCATTTATTTTATCGATATATCTGCCACTTCAAGCAAATGGGTTTGTTGGTAAACAAATTTGTCACTGTAAAAATGGCCCAAAGGAGTCTGTGATAAACTATCCACAACAATTGGATAGGCCCTTGATATATGGCTTTGCTCTATGTTTAAAGGGGCAGCTCCCTTGTATGATATAAATTTTGAAGTTTTTCAAAAAGAGATGAAATCAAACTTTAAAAGATAAATAGAAAGCCATTGATGAAGAATGCACCACATGAATCCAAAGCTTTCTTGGACTAACTTATATTCACTAATAACAACAATCAAGGTCTATGCTCGAGAATTATTACTAGCACAATGCTAATCCAAAGATTCACAAACATATGCACAATACTATGAGAATGTTCACCACAAAGAGAATTAGCATTTCTAACAATTTAGATTCGGAAGAATAGAACTCAAATTACAGTTCCTTTATTTTCTTGCACCAAGAACCTATGAGGAATTTTTTCAATTACAAAGATAACACTTGTACACATTTTCCAAATATTTCTTTTGATCAAAATTTTAGCATAGTGTTCTCTTTATCCAAAGTCCAAAAAGTTTCTTTACAAAGCCAAAAATGACTCCTTATATAGACATGGAGGTTAAGAACTACTTTTTCATGGTTAATAACCAACTTCCTTTTGCATGTTTTGAGAGATATTAATTAACCTTACATTTACATTAACCCAAAATGATAAAAGTTGTGATTTACAAGATCCACCTAAAAGATATGAAATTTGTTGACTTCACTAAGATAGTCTTGCATTCACTTCCTTGATATGTTCTTCAAATTGTTTGAGTAATTTCATGTTGGAAAGCCAACTTTAGTAATGTGACTTCAATAAGCATTAAAGAGAATTTGAAACCATCTCCCGAGACTATCAATCCCTATTTCACTTGTGGAAACATCCAGTAATAAAGTCTCTTTTACGAGAGTCCTTTGATTCTTTGTCATTTCCTTATCACTTTTCAATCTAGTATTGATTAATTCAAGAATCTATGTGAATATCCCAAATTGTCTACAGGTTTTCTAGCTCTAGTGGTGTTAATAGGACTAGAAGCCCTATCACTGCTTCCCTTGTTGCCAATCTATGATGAGACATTACCAAATTTCTCATGCTAATTATGGAAAGAATGTGAAGCTCATGGAGATTTCAAATTTCTCAGTAGCTATGTAGGCTTGATTATAGCTATGGGGGATTCAAAAGACTTTGCAATCTTATCTTGTGATCTCTCTCACTATTGCAACAATGAGTGATCTCCATAGAATAATGTTGAACTTGGTGTATAATTGAATTCATCAAGTCCAACCTGCTAAAAATAGCTTGATTACTGATTCTGATTCAGTCCCCCATATTTCTTAGAATATAGAAGGCTCTTTAGTTGCACAACTTCTATAATTTGTTTCACAATATCAATACTTCATGGTTTGACATTTGGTCAAACAAATCAGGGTCTCCTTTCACTTGATTACCAAATAGATGAAAGTTGTTTTTTCATTTATTTCTAAATGCATAAGTATTGTGGCTTATACCAAGATTGGTTATGCATTCAATGCATCATACATCTTATTTTTTGATTATCCCATTTTATGGAATATGACCATTCACACACCTTCTCTCTTATTTCACATTAAACATGTATACTTGTGAGCTATATTTTTCATGAAAAACAGTTATCCATCACCATATTTTGATTGTGGTATACCCAAGAGGCATTCAATCAAATAGTTATACTGTAGTCTACATTCCCACATTTAGTGTAACTATCTATGAGTAGTGCCTTCCGTATAAAGATATCAACATGGCTCAAAATGATAGGTTGAATAATTTGAGTGGCAATTTATATTGTGCAAAAAAAATGTTGGCAACCATTACTTGAAAATGTTTCATTCTACATTCATTGATATTTGCAGTTGTTATGGCAGTAAGTGCTGCCACCACCCCTGCAACAGATATTGCCACATGTAGCTACACATTATGTAGCCTTATCTCCCCCTTTCTCATGGTGTCGCCTATCTACATGTGGCATAGAATGTGGAGAAAAGCTTATTGAAGCTCATTTGTGCCTTGACTGCGACTTCTTCTCATACATCTTTACTGCTATCCCATCTACAAATTCTCCTATATGTTTCAACATCATTCTCTTTTTATGATGCAAGGAAAATGCCATGACATTTTCATCTATTGGTTCCACACCAATTTTACATACCTCATGGTGGACTTCCTTTATATAAGAAGCAATGCCAACAATTAAGCCACCTTCCCAAAATGGCACAAACACAACATGGAATGGACCCTGATGTTGATGTATAAT
This sequence comes from Cupressus sempervirens, assembly GCA_028749045.1. Taxonomy (NCBI): domain Eukaryota; kingdom Viridiplantae; phylum Streptophyta; class Pinopsida; order Cupressales; family Cupressaceae; genus Cupressus; species Cupressus sempervirens. The sequence goes on along the minus strand of CM053785.1, from coordinate 128,247,165 downwards.
TTCCATTCAAATAGTTCCCTGGCCTACAATGACATCTAGATGATCAAAGAGTGGTATAGATGTGTTCCCCTCTGTTGGAAATTAACGTCAAGAGCCAGTTGTTTGTCCTCGAGCCCCACACCCATCTACCCTATCAGCACCACAGGCATCCATGCTCAGTAGGCATTTAATTTTGGTAGGTAAGTTTTGAAATTTGAATGTTGAGAGGGAAACTGGTATGTGACAAAAGGAATGTTTCTACATTCATTCTTATCAAGTGCAGATCAAGCAGATCAGAGAGAAGTTGCAGAGTTGAGCAGAGAAGGAAGAAGGAAGGAAGTTTGTGCTTGTAGTTGCACATGTTTCCTTGTTCACTCTGTAAGTTTGTCATTGTTAGATTCGTCCTGTTGAAGCAGTGATTGCTCCAGGCACCTTTGTATGCAGCCATTAGAGTTGCAAGTTTAAAAGTTTATCGAAATTTTTGAAGTATTATCTATTTAGGGTTTTTTTTTGGTTGAAGCCGAATGCTCCCAAATTTTGTAATAGTTTAAATCTCATTTGAATAGAAAAGAAAGTGGGCATACTTGAATATATTGTTCTTCCCCTTCTATTCATTGTATTTGAGTAACTTGGTTGAAAGGTTAAAGCTTTGGCTCTCTGGTTTTAATGGTGAATGTATTCACGTTGGAATTTTCTAAGTTATAAACTTTAGTTGGAGCCGAGCTTACTCAGCATCCATTGTGGCCAAGCATTTCCTTTGTGTGCTGAGCTTACTCAGCTTCCTTGTACCGAACTAACTCGACACCTATACTCTTCCTTTCACTTGGCACTTGTTCCCTATCACACGACACCTTCAAGTGCCGAGCAAGTTTCGAGCGTAACTGGCACTCAGCACCATCAAGTGCCGAGTAAAATTGGCACTCGGCACCTTCATGTGTCAAGCAATTTTTTAAGTGCCGAGTATAAATTTTAGGTTTAGGGCTGTGAGTTGTTGAAATTTTAATTAATATTTCTCACATGGTATCAGAGCTTTGAGGCCCCACATCCACAGTGAGTTAGGGCATTTGTTTTCTTGGAATATTTGACATGGCAGGAGATGTAGGAAAGATATGGCACTAGGCACCATCATTTAATGGACAAAATTATGATACATTTGCAAAGAAGATGAAGACCATTATGGTTGCAAATGATTTGTGGGAGTTTGTAGTTAATGGGTTCAATGATGTAACAGACCCAACTCAATATGTTGCTCTCACAAATGCACATAAGACTCATTTGAAAGAGTCAAGGAGGAAAGATGCAAAAGCACTAAGTTTGATTGAAGTAGCAATGATAGAGTCTATATTCCCTAAGATTGCAGCAGCAAATTATGCAAAGGAAGCATGGGATATCCTTGAGACAAACTTCAAGGGGACTGATAAATTTCGTACTGTAAAGCTACAAAACATCAGGAGGGAATTTGAGAACCTTCAAATGAAGGAGAATGAATTAGTTGCAAACTTCAATTCAAGGACCTCCAATGTAATTAATCAATTGAAGTCAAATGGAGAAGACTATCAAGAACAAAGGATAGTGGAAAAGATTTTGAGGAGTTTACCTCATAAATATGACCATTTGGTCATGATCATAGAAGAGGCAAAAGACCTCACTATTTTGATAATGGATGAGTTGATGGGTTCTCTACAAACCCATGAGCATAGGAGCAATAGATCTACTTCTTCATCTTCCCAAGAGCAAGCATTCAAGGCTCAGTCAAATCCAAGAGGAAGGGGGAGAGGAAGAAATAGCTTAGGCAGGAACTCCAGAGGTAGAGGCCGAGGAAATGGAGGACAAAGAAATGCTACAGCAGAAAGCTCAAGAAGAGATGATGGAGCAAGTAGCTCACACAATACTTCAAGAGGAGGTAAGAAAAACTACAACTCAAATAAGAGTAATTTAGAATGCTACTACTGTCATAAATATGGGCATTATGCAAATGAATGTTGGAAGAAGTAGAATGATCAGTTAGGACAAGGAAATGTGGCTGATGTGAACATGTGAAGTGGACCCAATGCTGCTGCCTTCATCATGTGTAATGTTGGTGAAGAAGGAAGCCCTGAAGTTTGGTACCTCGATAGTGGATGTAGCAACCACATGAGTGGTAATGAAACCTTGTTTTCATTGATTAACAAGAGTTTCAAGTCAGAAATTAAGATGGGTAACAATGGAACCCTACCAGCTGTGGGCAAAGCATCTATTATGGTTCGCACCAAGAAAGGTGTGAAAAGGGAAATACAAAATGTGTATTTCGCCCCTGGTATGAAGCACAATTTGATGAGCATTGGTCAGCTCATTCAAAATGGATACAAAGTGCTGATGGAGAATGACACGTGTGTCATTCATGAAAAGGATGGGAGTAAGAACTTACTTGCAGTAGTTCAAATGAAAAAGAACATAATGTTTCCCTTGAGGATAGAGACATGTTTCTCATCTCAAGTTTTTGCTGCATCTCACACACAATCAGCTCTAAGGAGTGTGATTGAAGACCCCTCACGGCTATGGCACCTCAGGTATGGTCATCTTGGCTATGCTGGTTTAAATTTATTGTCAAATAAAAGAATGGTAGAAGGTTTGCCACAAATAGGAAATTCATGTGACAAGTGTGAGGCTTGTATTTTGGGTAAGCAACATAGGCTTCCCTTTGATTTTGGAAATTCTAGGACGGCTAGATATCCATTAGAATTAGTGCATACTGACCTAGTCGGTCCTATGCAATTTTTTTCCATTGGGGGGACTACTTATTTCATGACATTTATTGATGATTTCAGTCGTAGGACATGGGTGTATTTCTTAAAGAATAAATATGAAGCATTTGATAAATTTGTAGAATTTAAAGCCCAGGCTAAAAGAGAATGTGGACACTATATCAAGGTCCTTAAATCAGATAGAGGAGGGGAGTATACCTCCAATTCTTTTGTAAATTTTTGTAGGAAACATGGCATTAAGAAAGAGGTCACAGCCAGCTATACACCACAGCAGAATGGAGTGGCTGAAAGAAAGAATAGGACCATTGTTGAAATGGCAAGGAGCATGATGAAAGAGAAAGGTCTCCCTACTGAATTTTGGGGAGAGGCTGTGGCAACAATAGTTTACCTAATTAATAGGTATCCTACAAAGGCAGTCCGTGACAGAATTCCAATGGAAGCATGGTCACGAAGAAGATGGACAGTTGAACAACTAAGAGTGTTTGGATGTGTTGCATATGCACATGTACCTAAAGAGAAAAGGAAAAAACTTGATGACAAAGGTGTGAAATGCATTTTTGCAAGGTACAGCCCAGAATCAAAGGCATATAGATTGTATGACCCATTGAACAGCAAGATGATGCTTTCAAGAGATGTGGAATTTGTTGAAAATCAGTCTTGGTATGGTTCAACTGATGAGTCACCAAGCACTTCAAGTAAAGTGCCAATTATGAGTGAAGAAGATGCTGATGAAAAGCAAGAAGAAGGAGAAAATAGAAGAGAAGGCAAGCAGATTCAGTCATTGTCAAGCTCCTCTAGGTATGACCGAGTGTCAGTGCTGAGTACTAGTGAAGACCGAGCTACTCGAAAATGCAGCAGCAGTGAAGATTCTGATCCCACACTCTCCTCCCTATTACCAAGAAAGACCAAGAGTCTCAAGGGGATATACCAAGATGAAAGGTATGAAGACTATGATGAGAGTGTTAATTTTGCATTATTTTCTTATAGTGATCCAGTATATTTTGAAGAAGCAATTAAGGAGAAGAAATGGTGTAATGCCATGGATGAGGAAATAGATGCTATAGAAAGAAATGAGACATGGGAGCTAACTAAATTGCCTCCCAAACAACATGTGATTGGAGTGAAATGGGTCTACAAGACCAAATGCAATGCTGAAGGCAAGATTGATAGGCATAAGGCAAAGTTGGTAGTCAAGGGCTACAAACAGCAGTATGGAAGAGATTATGATGAGACCTATGCCCTAGTTGCAAGAATGGAAACCGTGCGTGCTATCATAGCAATTGCAGCCCAACACAAGTGGAAGGTATTTCAAATGGATGTGAAGTCTGCCTTCCTAAATGGTGTATTGAAAGAAGAAGTCTATGTGGAGCAACCACCTGGTTATGAAGTTGCACGTGAAGAACATAAAGTATATAGATTGAAGAGAGCTCTCTATGGGCTCAAGCAAGCTCCAAGGGCATGGTATAGTAGGATTGACTCATATTTGATGAGCAATGGCTTTAGCAAAAGCAATGGTGAGCCCACTCTTTACATCAAGGTAGCAAATGGTAATATATTGATTGTTGTCTTGTATGTAGATGACTTAATTTTTACTGGAAATGACAAGGCTCTAATTGGTGAGTTTAAAGAGGCCATGAAAAGTGAATTTGAAATGACAGACTTAGGTCTCTTGAAATACTTTCTAGGCATAGAAGTAAAACAAATGCATGATGGCATTTTCATCTCTCAAGAAAAATATGCAGGGTAGATCTTGGAGAGATTTAAAATGCAGAATAGTAAGGTAGCCCCCACACCAACAACAATAGGTCTGAAATTGAGCAAGGAAGACTCTAGAAGGAGAGTGGATCCAACATTATACAAGAGTATGGTTGGAAGTTTAATGTATTTGACTGCAACTCGGCCAGACCTAATGCATGTAGTAAGTTTGATTTCCAAATTTATGGAAACACCAAAAGATTCCCATTGGCAAGCGGGAAAAAGGATCCTAAGGTATGTGAAAGGTACCAAGGGATTTGGAATTTTGTATACTACATCAAATGAATTCAAGTTGGTTGGTTACACTGATAGTGATTGGGCTAGAAGTTTAGATGATAGGAAGAGCACTTCTGGATACATGTTTCATATAGGATCGGGTGCAATTTCATGGGCATCCAAGAAGCAACCTATTGTTGTTCAATCTATAGTAGAGGCTGAATACATTGCAAAAAATGCGGCAACATGTCAAGCAATTTGGCTAAGAAGAATCTTGATAGATTTGAATGAAAGGCAAGAAAATGGAACCACAATTTATTGTGACAACATCTCATCAATTGCATTGTCCAAGAATCCAGTCTTCCATGGGAGAAGCAAGCATATTGAGATCAGATATGACTTCATCAGAGAGTTGGTGGAGAATGGGGATATCGAAATGAATTTTTGTAAGTCTGAACAACAGCTAGCAAACATCTTCACAAAGCCATTACGCATTGGATCTTTTGTACACCTAAGAGAGCGTCTTGGTGTAGTTGATGTGGATCAGCTGTGATCCTTGTTTTGTTTGGCTCAGGACAAAGGGGGAGTGTTGGAAATTAATGTCAAGAGCCAGTTGTTTGTCCTCAAGCCCCACACCCATCTACCTTGTCAGCATCGCAGGCATTTAATTTTGGTAGGTAAGTTTTGAAATTTGAACATTGAGAGGGAAATTGGTATGTGACAAAAGGAATGTTTCTACATTCATTCTTATCAAGTGCAGATCAAGTAGATCAGAGAGAAGTTGCAGAGCTGAGCAAAGAAGGAAGAAGGAAGGAATTTTATGTCTACAGTTGTACATGTTTCCTTGTTCACTCTGTAAGTTTGTCATTGTTAGATTCGTCCTGTTGAAGTAGTGATTTCTCTAGGCACCTTTGTATGTAGCGATTAGAGTTACAGGTTTAAAAGTTTATTGAAGTTTTTGAAGTATTATCAGTTTAGGTTTTTTTTCTGGTTGAATCCGAATGCTCCCAAGTTTTGTAATAGTTTAAATCTCAGTTGAATAGAAAAGAAAGTAGGCATACTTGAATCTATTGTTCTTCCCCTTCTATTCATTGTATTTGAGAAACTTGGTTGAAAGGTTAAAGCTTTGGTTCTCTGGTTTTAATGGTGAATGCATTCACTTTGGAATTTTCTAAGTTAGAAACTTTAGTTGGAGCTGAGCTTACTTGGTATCCATTGTGGCTGAGCATTGCCTTTGTGTGCTGAGCTTACTTGGCTTCCTTGTGCCGAGCTAACTCGGCACCTATACTCTTCCTGTCACTCGGCACCTATTCCCTATCACTTGGCACCTTCAAGTGTCGAGTAAGTGCTGAGCATAACTAGCACTTGGCACCATCAAGTGCCGAGTAAAACTGGCACTCGGCACCTTCATGTGCTGAGCAGTTTTTTAAGTGCCGAGTATAAATTTTAGGTTTAGGGTTGTGAGTTGTTGAAATTTTAATTAATATTTCTCACACCCTCCATTTACTATGTAGGTAGAAAGGAAATAGAAAAAAAAAAAACCCAGTGATATCTTTTGAAAACCACAGGTTGAGACGATGTCTTATCTTGGTCTCAATTCACCTGCTCATACCTTCACTAACTTAATCATCTTTGCATGTGGACTCAAAGCTAAGGGAAGTCGGTCAAACATTGCATGTGCACTTTATAATCATATCTTCATTGAAATCTGCAAGTAAAAAATATTCTAAAATCATCTAATACTACACATAGTGGTCTTCACACTTGATGAATTGTTACCATCAGACTTGTATGGGGTGAAAAAGTTCTTTTAGAAACATATGCATTATAACTATAAATTTTAGTTCTTTGTTGCTTTCATACTTTAGTTTGGATGAGAAGTGAGAGTGTCAATTCTCTACAAATAGCTTATTGTGTGTAAATACATTAGTTTTCATTATGATTGATCATGAACCACCAATATACCCAATCCTTCACCAAGTAATTTAAGAGGTTAATAACTGTTTCAAAAATATGTACTTTGGACTCAAACATTAACCTCTTTTTAAAAAGGTTAATGGTTAATCATTTGGTTCAGAATACATGTTTTGACCCCCAAACCTTAACCTTTTTTAAAAGGTTAATTTTGCAAACTTATCTTAACGTTTTGATAGAGAGGTTAATAGTTAAGATTTTGAAGTGAAATATGTATTTTGACAATTGATCTTAACCATTTTAGAGGTTAATGGTTAATGATCAAGCTAAAAATATTTATTTTGGTTCTTTCCATTAACCTACAAGAATTTTTGACTCGGGAACCGAATTTTAAAATTTTGGATTATTGGATGGAGCCAAAAAAAATTTGAGGGGCAATTTATATTGTGCAACAAAAATGTTGGCAACCATTACTTGAAAATTCTTCACTCCACATTCATTGATATTTGCAGCTACTATGGCTGTAAGTGTTTATGCCACCCGTGCAATAGATATTGCTTCATGCAGCTGAGCATTGTGTAGCCTTATCTCCCCCTTTCTCATGGCATCGCCTTTCTTCGTACACGATAGAAAGTGGAGAAAAGCTTATTAAAGCTGGTCTGCTCCTTGACTTTGGCTTCTTCTCATACACCTATACTACTACCCCATCTACAAATTCTCCCACATGTTCTAACATCATTCTCTTTCCATGATGTAAGGAAAATTCCATGGCATTGGCATCTGTTGGTTCCACACCAATTATATGTAACTTAGGGTAGACTTTTTTTATATAAGAAGCAATGTCAACAATTAAGCCACCTCCCCAAACTAGCAAAAACACATCATGTAATGGACCCTGATGTTGACATATAATTTCCATTCCAATAGTTTTCTGACATGCAATGACATCTAGATGATCAAAGAGTGCTATAAATGTCTATCCCTCTTTTTACTACATAGGTAGAAAGGAAATAGAAAACAAAAACCACTGATATGTTTTAAAAACCACAAGTTGAGACGATGTCTTATCTTGGTCTTGATTCACCTGCTCATACCTTCACTAACTTAATCCTCTTTGCACACGGACTCAAATCTAAGTGAAGTTGGTCAAACATTGCATGTGCTCCTTATAATCCTATCTTCATTGATATTTGCAGACCTTAACCAATCTTTTAAAATCATCTAATGCTACAACTTGGGGGTAATAGTTGCCACCTTAGTGGTCTTTACTCTTGATTTTCCTAATAGTCAATGAATTTTTACCATTAGACTTGCATGGGGTGAAGAAGTTCTTCCAGAAACATATGCATTATAACTATAAATTTCAGTTCTTTGTCGCTTTCATAATTTAGTTTGCATGAGAAGTGAGAGTGTCAATTATGTACAAATAGCTTGTTGCCTGTAAATACATGAGTCTTCGTTATGGTTGATGATGAACTACCAATATACCCAATCCTTCACCAAGAAATTTAAGAGGTTAATAACTTTCTCAAAAACATGTATTTTGGACTTGAACAATAACCTCTTTTTGAAAAGGTTAATGGTTAACGATGGTTCAAAATACATGTTTTGACTATCAAACCTTAACCTTTTTTAAAAGGTTAATTTTGCAAACTTATATTAACCTTTTGATAGAGAGGTTAATGGTTAAGATTTTGAAGTTAAATATGTATTTTGGCAATTGATCTTATCCTTTTTAGAGGTTAATGGTTAATAATTAAGCAGAAAATACATATTTTGGTTCCTTCCATTAACCTACGAAATTTTTTGAGTCGAGAACCGAATTTTAAAAATTTGGAGTGCTAGACAAAGTTTGAAACAAGCCAAAGATACTTGAAGCATGGTATATCTCAAAAACTATGAGGGAAAGTGGACATTTTAATGCATCAAATGAGGCTTATTCAAAAAATAACCATAGCTCAGAAAGGCAAGGATTTAGGCAATGTGATATCCGAGCAACTACTAGCTTTAACTGGGGACAAGGACTAACAAGGACAAAGCTTGAATCTAGAATAACTAGAATAGTAGGAACCACTTTGAAAAAAGAAAGGGAATGAATACCAAAAATAGGACAACTAAAAGGGAGACTAGGGGCAATGAAACAACACAAAAAAAACTCCTAACTAGACATATGTACAAGGCAAGTTTTCCTACCTCCAGCAACTCAAGGTATAATCATGCAAATCCATTCACTGGCTAGGAACAATAAATACCATGGCATGCTAACATGTGGAAACTTTTAGGTTCCTATGGAATCAAGTATAAGTTCTCTCTTTGAGTTCCAATTTTGAGATTCCTAGCATGCTTCATATCACTTGATAAAGGAATGTATCCAAATAACCATGTCTCATCAAAAATTTCTGATTTTGGAATCAACTCTACTTCATGTTGCATGCTATTGATGACTTCATTTTGAAAGAGTTGAAGTATAAGGCTCTCAAGTTCCTGAATGCATTTATGATCTTTTTCTCTACTTGACAAGCCCTCTACTTGAAATTTTAGTGATTGGTCATCATGAATTCCTAAACTCATTTCTAACATAAGACACTTTTTCTTTTCCATGGGGATGATTGTGTTTGTATTCTTTATGAAATTATTCCAATATAAATGCACATCCTTGTCACATTGGATCTTCCCAAGATGTATTTCTTCATCTTCTCTAATTGGACCATTCAAAGAAGAAACAATCACCTTTTCCATTTTGGTGTGCACATCCTCTAATGAGTCTATCTGATTAGGAGAATTGATCATCAGTTGATATTGATGTAAGGGAAATTATTTTAAAAGAGCATCATCATCTATGCCCTCAACTTCGCATTTTTCAATCATTAGATCACAACACATGTCTTCAAGGCCAAGTACTTCTCTATTTTCTTCATTGTAGTCTCCACTGGCAAACTTGAATGCTTCAAATTCAGGTTTCATGTATGAGGAAGAGTGAGCACTTGATGTGTCATCTTCTCTTACTTGAAGCATATCTTTAATTCCCATTTCCATTGTACTTGTCATCAAATATTCATCAATGTTTACACAAGCTTGGTTCATTGATTTTTCTTGATGACCATCTTCACAAATTATAAAGTTTCATATTCCATTTGCATGTAACCTTGAAAAGGATTTCTTGACAACTCATCATTTCTCTCTTGAAAATGATCTTCTACTCTTGTGACGATCATACCACTTTCTAAAAACTCCTCAACATCCTCAAAAGTAAAGAATTCAATTTTAGGAGTTAACGGAGATGTCTGCAAGAACTTGAGGTTATTTCTTCATTAGTGGTAATGTTTTCAAATTATGCCATAACATCTAAAGTACTGATGTTGTCAATAGATTATTCACCTTGAATGATCATGGAAGGATGAATAGGAAGATCTTCTCCACATTTGAAGTCATCATCTAAAGCATTGAAGCACCAAGTAGGAATAAAAGTAGTATGAAATTCACCTTGATCCACATTTCCCTCATCTTTAATAATATGTTGTGTAGTTTCTTGGGAAACATTTGATATTTTCTTTTCTTTCTCATTAGGATCAAGATGATTGAATATGTTCTCTTGAGTATTGAAATTTTCACAATGATGCCTTGATACATTAGCAGACCCTTCTTCCCCTATAGACTCCATTTTTTGGCCTTCTCCTTAATTAGACATGGAATCTCCATCTTCTTTCATGCATGAAGATTTAAATGAGTCCTTTCTAACCTTTGGATCAAGAGATGTTTTGTTACCAAGGAAATAATTCTTGTATGGTTCTTCTTTCTCATGTTTTTGTAGTGTTTGAAGTAAAGAAGGGTGGACTTTTTTCAGGATAAAGGCATGCATTGCCATAGAATCTTTTTAAAAAATCAACCTGATTGGGATCAATGGAAGTATGATTTTAATGAGAAATAGGTGTAGGCATTGGGGTACCTTTCTGACCACCATTATCCATCTTTGATTCACATGAATCACTTTCCTAATCAAGTTCTTGCTTATGCTTGCATGTGGAACTTCTTTCTGAAAATGATTTTGGTTTGTGAGAGAAAAACTAATTATCTTTACCAACTTCTTCATCTATCTTTTGCAAAGTTTGGAGCAAAGATGGATGGATCTTTTCTAGATCTAGTTTTTGCCCACCATAGAAACTCTTTAGGAAGCTACTTTGCTTAGGATTGATGAAAATCAGATTTTGTTGAGAGATGGGTGAATGAGAGACATTTCCATTATTCTTTATTGTTTATTTAGATGAAAGACATTTCACGAAGAGACCTTTATCTTTATATGTTGAACCTTTATCAAATAAAGAATCATGATCATGAGAAGGAAATCTATAATCTTTTCAATCATCTTCTTCAATCTTTTGAAAAATTTGCAGCAAGCAAGGATGAACCATTCTAGGATCTAGCCTCTTGCCACCATAGATATTCTTCAAGAAATCTACTTGTAGAGATTCATTAGGAATTTGTTTCTTTGAGTATGAAAAGTATTCCTCGTCACTATTACTGTAACTATCACTTTCCACTTTCCCTTTCTACCAAACCATGTTTTGAATTCAAACTTCGAATAGAGTAGCCAATAATTCAATCTTTTAAATAGATTTTCCAACCTTCATTCAAGGCAAGGTACCTTTATTAGCTAACTTACTGATTATTATTTACTTGATCTTGGATATGACCAAGATTTTTCCTATTTCTTGGAATAACAACTATTCTTTTTATGATCACAACATTTTAACCAATAGGAGCTCTTTGCAAGATTTTCCCAAATTCTTCTTCTTCTTCTTAGGAACTTGGTTCACTTGAAGGTATTGTTGAGTAATTCGTCTACACCTCTAGGCTAGAGTTTTCAAATCTGAAATAATATCTTCCTATGTGTTTTGGAAGCCAAAATTCAATTGTAGGACTAGAAGCACATTCTCATGTGGCAATACCATGTTATTTCATCACAGGTGACCGATTAATCTTTCTTCTTTCGGTCCCCAGTAGAGTCACCAAAAATCTATTGGTGAACAGATATGTCACTGTAAAAATGGCCCAATGGAGTGTATGCGACAAACTATCCACAATAGTTAGATAGGCCTTTTATATGTGGCCTTCCTCTACATTTAAAGGGGCAGCTCCCTCGTATGATATAAATTTTGAAGTTTTTCAAAAAGAGATGAAATAAAACTTTAAAATTTAAGTAGAAATGTATTGATGATGAATACACCACACAACTCCAAAGCTTTCCTAGACTAAGTTATATTCACTAATAACAACAATCAAGGTCTACACTTGAGAACTATTGCTAGCACAATGCTAATCCAAAGATTCACAAATATCTACACAATACCGTGAGAATGTTCACTACAAAGAGAATTGGTATTTCTAACAATTTAGATTTGAAAGAAGAGAACTCAAATTATAGTTCCTTTATTTTCTTGCACCAAGAACCTATGAGGAACTTTTTTTGTTACAAAGACAACACTTGTACACACTTTCCAAATATTATCTTCTAATCAAAATTTTAGCATAGTGTTCTCTTTTGCCGAAGTCCAAAAAGTCCCTTTGCAAAGTAAAAAATGACTCCTTATATAGACATGGATGTTAAGAACTACTTTTTCATGGTTAATAACCAACTCCCTTTTACGTGTTTTGGGAGAGGTTAATTAACTTTACAAACATAAACCCAAAACAATAGTTGTGATTTACAAGATCCACCTAAAAGATATGAAATTTGTTGACTTCACTAAGATAGCTTTCCATCCCCTTCCTTGATATGTTCTTCAAATTGTTTGAGTAATTTCATGTTGGAAAGGCAACTTTAGCAATGTGACTTTAATAAGCATTAAAGAAAATTTGAAACCATCTCTCGAGACTATCAATCCCTAGTTCACTTGTGGAAACATCCAATAATAACATATCTTTTACGAGATTCCTTTGATTCTTTGTCATTTCCTTATCACTTTTCAATCTAGTATTGATTAATTCAAGAATCTATGTGAATATCCCAAATTGTCTATAGGTTCTCTAGCTCTAGTGGTGTTAATAGGACTGGAAGCTCTATCACTTCTTCTCCAATTGCCAATCTATGATGAGGCATTGCCAACATTGTCACATTGATTAGGAAAGGAATGTGAAGCTTATGGAGATTTCAAATTGCTCACTAGCTTTGTGGGCTTGATTATAACTATGGGGTACTCAAAAGACTTTGCTTTCTTATCTTATGATCTCTCTCTCTATTGCAACAATGTTTTATCTCCATGGAATAATGTTGACCTTAGTTATAATCGAATTCATCGAGTCCACCCCGCTGAAAATAGTTTGACTACTGATTGTGATTCAGTTCCCCATCTTTCTTAGAATAGAGAAGGCTCTTCAGTTGCAAAGCTTCTACAATTTGTTTCACAATATCATCACTTCATGGTTTGACATTTGGTCAAACAAATCGGAATCTCCTTTCACTTTATTACCAAATAGATCAAAGTTGCTTTTCCCTTTATTTCTAAATGCCTAAGTATTGTGGCTTACACCAGGATCGGTTATGAGTTCAATGCATCATACATCTTATTTGTGATTATCCCATTTCATGGAATATGACCATTCACACACCTTCTCTCTTATTTCACATTAAACATGTAGACTTGTGAGCTATATTGTTCATGAACAACATTTATCCATCACTATGTTTTGATTGTGGTATACCCAAGAGGCATTCAATCAAATAGTTATACTGTAGTCTACGTTCCCACATTCAGTGTAACTATCTATGAGCAGTACCTTCTGTATAAAGATATCAACATGGCTCAGAATGATAGGCTAAATAATTTGAGGGGCAATTTATATTGTGCGATAGAAATGTTGGCAATAATTACTTAAAAATGCTACACTCCATGTTCATTGATATTTGTAGATGCTATGGCTGTAAGTGCTACCGCCACCCCTGCAACATATATTGCTGCATGCACTTGAGCATTGTGTAGCCTTATCTCCCCCTTTCTCATTGTGTCACCTATCTGCCTGCAGGATAAAATGTGGAGAAAAGCTTATTGAAGCTAGTCTGCGTCTTGACTGCGACTTCTTCTCATACACCTTTACTACTACTCCATCTAGAAATTCTCCCACATGTACCAACAGCATTCTCTTTCCATGATGCAAGGAAAATGTCATGGAATTTGCATCTACTGGTTCCGCACCAATTATACGTACCTCAGGGTAGACTTTCTTTATATAAGAAGCAATGCCAGCAATTAAGCCACCTCCCCAAACTGGTACAATCACATGTAATGGACCTTGATGTTGATGTATAATTTCCATTCCAATAGCTCCCTGGCCTGCAATGACATTTGGATGATCAAAGAGTGGTATAATGTGTGTCCCTCTATTTATTGTGCAGGCAGAACGGAAATAGAAAATAATAACCTATGATATCTTTTGAAAACCACAGGCTGAGATGATGTCTTATCTTGGTCTCAATTCACCTACTGATACCTTCACTAACTTAATCCTCTTTGTACACAGACTCAAAATAAGGGAAGTCGATCAAACATTGCATGTGCACCTTATAATCCTATCTTATTTGATATCTGCAGGTAACCAATCTTCTAAAATCATCTAATGCTGCAACTTGGGGTAATGATTGCCACCTTAGTGGTCTTCACACTTGGTTTCCCCGATAGTCAGTGAATTGTTACCATCAGATTTGCATGAGGTGATGAAGTTCTTCCAGAAACATATGCATTATAACTATAAATTTCAGTTCTTTGTCGCTTTCATACTTTAGTTTGCATGAGAAGTGAGAGTGTCAATTCTGTACAGATAGCTTGTTGCCTCTAAATATATGAGTTTTCATTATGACTGATCATGAACCGCCAATATACCCAATCCTTCACCAAGAAATTTAAGAGGATAATAGCCATCTCAAAAACATGTATTTTGGACTTTAACAATAACTTCTTTTTAAAAAGGTCAATGGTTAATGATTTGGTTCAGAATATGTGTTTTGACTGCCAAACCTTAACCTTTTTTAAAAGGTTAATTTTGCAAACTTAGCTTAACCTTTTGATAGAGAGGTTAATGGTTAAGCTTTTGAAGTGAAATACATATTTTGGCAATTGATCTTAACCTTTTCAGAGGTTAATGGTTAATGATCAAGCTGAAAATATGTATGTTGGTTCCTGCCATTAACCTGCTAGAATTTTTGACTCGGAAACCAAATTTTAACAATTTGGAGTGCTGGATGGAGCCGAAAACAGGCCAAAGATACTTGAAAAACGGAATATCTCAAAAACTCTGAGGGAAAGTGTCCGTTTCAATGCATAAAATGAGGCTTATTTCAAAAATAACCATAGCTCAGAAAGGTGAGGATTGAAGCAATTTGATATCCTGGCAACAGGGTTAAGACTCTATACATCATATGTAGTATTATTTTGAAGTCAATATAAGTTTCATATATTACAGAAGGAAAAAAAATTAAATTAAATAAAATACGTTCTCTTCCTATTTTGTATACATTGAAGATTGATATGGTATACTAATAAGCAGATTGGAATAAAGCAAACAGGTGCTATTCGAATTTTGTGTTGAATGGTTGATTATCTTTGAAAATCCTTAGATTCTTAAAAAGGAATGAATATAATTCAGACATTTTTTTTAATTGATTGAAAACAAGATGAATATTAGTTACAAATTTATCGTTCAGATCATCGTCTAGGTTCTATGGATCACGGGTTAGACTCTATTTCAAAACATAAATCATGGTTTTTAATTTTAAAAGATGGGTACAAGTCGTTTCAAATTTTTTTTGAAAAATGAGTAATAGCTGGGACAATTAGCGAGTTCGAAATTAATCATATTATTTCACATGATTTGTTGGAAAGAGAAAATATTGCTAGCTTTCAGAATATAATGCGGTGTGATGGGGTGATCCATCTTCTTGTGAGGACTCCGAATCAGCTGAGGACTCGGTTAATGATGTATAGAACGCCTCATTTCTTTGCAACATATACTTATCATGGTCAATATTATGAAACTCTTGGAATGAGCGATGAAGAGGCTGCGGAGATTTTGGGATCACCCACATTAAGGTGGAGTGAGGGAGTAGAAGAGGCAGAGATGATAGATTATGCAATTTGTCTTGACCCAATTATTATGCAAAGAGGAGAGGAAATGAAGGTCTTAGAATGTAAGCATGTTGTATCATTATCCATGCATCTTGCGCTCAACTAAAACAAAGCAGCAATGTGTCATGTCACTTACTACTATAGATCAGTTTCGGACAGCTTAAACATTCATTACTAATTCTTGATTTTTCAGTTAAAAGTGTCAAATCGTAAAAGTTGACTTATTTTTACAAGCTTAATTTATTGGTCCAATTACATTAAGAAAATGAGTTCAATGTATTCTATGAAATTTTTTAGGATGATTATTGTCTTCTTTCTTCAAAGAAATAATGATTTTTTCAATACATTTTTTCACTTGTATGATTATATGGTTTTATTAGTGTGACATGAAGAGTTGAATTAAAGCAATATGCTCTATTTCAATATAATTTTAGAGTTTGTACAATTATAATAGTTTATTTTAGAGGCAATAGCTTTGGTCATTGCAGATTTGAAAGCTATGTCTTGTTAATTTTATAATTTTATAATTTTCTACACATTATGTATAGAAGGTTTCTATGTCTCTTATTTTAATTTTAGATTATAAGACAATATTAATTGTCATCTTTTTAATTTATAAATAATTAACAATCATTTTAAATTAAAATTACAATTTTTCAAAATAAATTAGTGAAACTTTTTAAGTATATATATTTTTAATTAAAAATTTAAATTGGTAAAACAACTTTATTTTGACAGCTATAAGACAATTCATAAAGTGGAAAAGTTGCCACTATCAAATTTCACACCAAGCCAACACCAAGTCAACACCATTCTACATAGCTATATTACTAGTAAAGTATGGTAAGTTCATTCATTCAAATAATAATTTATTTTTCTAATATATCAATTCTTTCTTTTGTAGAATAAAATAAAAATATATAAAGTATAGCTGTCAATTCTCATATTCTAATCTAGTTATCAACTAGTAGTTGCACGCTTTTGTACATGCAATGAGTGCACTAATAGGAGATGAGATTTGAGAAAAAAATGTAGAATGAACATTAAATAATGTAAATATAAGTTTTTTAAAAAGTGAAAATACAAAAATAAAAAGATTGAAGATTAAAACATAGATATTAGATTTACAATATTTAGGAAATTTGAATATTGCTTAAGAAACATGTTCAATAATTTCAAGATTTTACAATTAAATTCAATTTATCAAATATGCAAAAACTAATCATTTAAAAAGAAACACATCAACAAATTTATTATGAAAAATTAATAAGAGAAATACAAAAAAAAAAATATTTAAAGAAAAAACTAAACTAAAAAAAATAAAATTAAAGTAATTTAAAAACTAAAACCTAAATCAATTTAAAAAAATCAAAAGTTAAATAAATAGAGATCATACGATAATCTAATGTGGAGATCACAAGTAATTATTTTTTAAATAAATACAAAAAGAAAAACAGTAGTTAAAAGTGGATATTTAATATATATTCTTATGAAAAAATTAGATTATTAATAATTTTTTATTTAGATAACATAAAATTTACTAAAATATTTTAAACAGATTAATAAATATTATTTATTTAAATTAAATTTATGAAATATGAAAAATAAATCATTTAAAAAAACTCATAAAAAAAGTATTATGAAAAATTAATAAGAGAATTACAAAAAATAAATATGTCTAACAAATATTCTATTGACTAAATAAATTATAGAAATTAAAAAATAATATTTAAAGAAAAAATTAAACTAACATAATTTTTTATAAAATTTTTTTTAAAACTAAATCTAAATCAATTTAAAAAATGAAAAGTTAAATGAATAGATCACAACATGAGCTAATGTGGAGATGACAACTAATAAATAGAAAAACAAAAATAATAGTTAAAAGTGGACATAACAACTAATAAATATCAAAACAAGAGTTAAAAGTGGAGGGAGATAAAAACTGGCTAGTAAATAATTAACAGGAGGGATTTTCAAATTTTCAGCCAAATTGACAACTTTCCTAGACAACTTTCCTTTCAAAATTTTAATTTTTGGGAACAAAGTTCCCACAAATAGCCTATTGGCTAAATAATTTTAAGATTTAAAACAATTAACAAGTTACAAAGTTGGTATCATTATGCATGCATTTTGTGCAAGTCAAAGAAAGTAATATTCAAAAGTAGAATTTCCAATAAAGCTATAAAATATCCCATATTTGTTTGAACTTCCAATTCAAAGCCCTAAAAGGAATATGAGAGCTTTCAATTTAAAGCCACTTTCTATTATGTAATAGAGGGGAGAGTCTGGGGGATTTCTACTAGCTACATTCTAAATTCACCTTCATGAACTTAAAAATAATATTAGCCAACACTTGCTCAAAGTTCTCAGCCTCTCTAAAAATCTAAGTATTGTTTCTCTCCTTCTAAATTTTGTAGTAGACATGAGGAGGGGTGATTTTCCATAATAATATAAGCAAAAAATGGGAAAAGGGCAATACCAGATTAAGCCAAACTAATGCAAGTCAATCTAAAAGAACCTTTCCTAAGGAAAATTTTGGAGGATTAGAGATGAGATTTTTTGAGCAAGGGGGAATTGAATAAAAATATGTTCAATACATTCTTCCTCAGCCTTGCAGAGGTAGCACCCATTGGGAATTCAGAAGCTTCTTTTTCTAAGATTTTCAATTGTGAAATTTTTTCCACATAACATTGTGCACCAAAAGAAGTTAACCTTAGGCTAAGTTGATTGTTTGAAAGTTTTGTCTAGTAGGGGGGACCTGATCCTTTGAGAAAATCTGATAGTATGCAGACTTCACAAAAAATTTCCTACTAGAATTTTCATCCCAAATAAACCTATACTCCCTTGGGAATCGTTGAATCATATGTCAATCAAGAATCTCCATTAACTCACTCACCAAGGGTTTGAGGTTAATCCAAATCACCTCTTCAAGAATAATTTTACAATTTCTCTATCTAAAAATGTAATCACTCACCTTCTCCCCATAAGAGTGTTTAAGGATTTCCTTTAAATGATAATTTTTTCTTTCGGTTAGAGATCTTCCTTCGAGCCAATTATGCTCCCAAAATCTAACTCTACTTCCTTTCTCAACCAACCAAGGGAGGCCCTCCCAAAGGAGGTTTTTTCTTTAAATCAATTTGTTCCAAATTGTAGATCCCAAGGGTGAGTCATTCTCCATAAGGAAATAAACAAAATGGGCCATTATCTAAGTACTTAGCCTTTATTATACTACACCAACTAGCCCGATTTTCAGCCAACCTCCACCCACATTAGTGTGAATTACTTTGTTGAGATCTAGTATCCTTCTAATTCCAAGTCCCCCTTTCTCCTTAGGTTTCAACACCATCTCCCAATTAACAAGGTTTATTCAATTCTTATCTTCAACAATTGTGCATAGAAAATTCCTATCAATTTTCTCCAACTTTACAGTCATACCTTGAGAGATTCTAAAAAGTGAGATGAGTTATATAGGTATTTCTTAGAGAGACAATTAATAATTAGATTTTTTATGCTCTACTCAATAACTCCCCCCCCCCCATCTAGCTAGTTTCTTCTAATTCTTTTTCAAATGTTATTCCAAAACTGGTTACAGACTTCTTTCACCATGAGCAGGAGACCTAGGTAAGTGTCAGGAAGACTAGTAGATTGACAACCAAGGATATAACTTATTTTCCATTGAAGATTCTTGTTAGTATTGAAAAAGTAAATCTTACTTTATTTAAGTTTATTTGTTGCCTTGATCTATCCATATAAAAATCTTGTAGGTTGCACTAGGTTCTAGCTTCAACCACTAATGAGTAACCATAAAGAAAGTTGTCATCAACAAACTATTGTATAACTTCACAAGATAAGAAAATGATGGCTTCAACCCCCAAAATTTTTATCGAGCTCACCAAATTGGATAAGGATCTATCCATCACCTCAAAAACCATAATAAAAGGTAAGGGGAAATAAGATACATTTTCCTTTGGCCTCTACCCACTCCAAAGAAACCCCAAGGAGTTTCATTGATTATTTAATATAAAAAATTGGCAGTCTCCATGATCATATTGATCATCCCAATAATTTTATTGTTGAACCCAATCCTATTAAGAGCTTCATAGAGAAAGTCCCAATCAACCCTAGTATAATACACTTAATAGGATTTCCTACTTCTCCTAGGATTTCTATTGATGTATGTTATTTTGACTATCATCATCTAGTGTCAACATATGACTAGAAATATATTTCTCAAATAGTGTAAGTTATTTTCATGGGATCACAAGGATACAATTTGTCAATGTCAACTTCTTGGTTTCTTAGTGTATGTCTTGTTGGTGTCAACAATGTAAAATTGATTTTTTTGGATATTAATATAAATGAATATGACTCTCTTCCACTATTTAATTATAAAGAAAAATTAATCAAAGAATATTTTGTAACAATTTTTTTAAGACTATATACACTAAGAAATGAAATTCCAACTACCTAACTATTCAAAGCCACAAGATGAACATTGTGTGCATGGTTCGTCATTATATTAATTAATTTTTAATTTTAAAAAATAATAAATTGAAAAAAAAAAAGCACTACTTATTAGATTGTGTCCTTCGGTGAACATATAATCTATTGGAATTGACTACAATGGAGAATGACAAGAGTAGAGTGCCTAGGATTTATGCATCTGGAGATTCAAGTGAAGGAGACAGAAATGGGGAATCAAAAGAGGATGATCTAGATGGAGGAAGGGGATTTTTAGGGCCTTCTTCCATTCGGTGTGTTGCATCCATTTTAAAACTATTGGTGGCTTCATGTGTTGTGGCAATCTGGATTCATATTGCTTTACTGGGTGAGAGGCTTTTGTGGTGCAAACATTCTCTTCCTCCTTAGTCTTATGATAGGAGGTCTAGCTTTGGTGACTTTGGTAGCTTTGTTGGGCAGCTGGGGTTCTCTGTAGTCAATACTCACTATGCTTTTTTGGTTTGAAAACCTAGTTTGCATCACTATCTCTACCTTTTGGGGGCATGTTATGGACGTTCCTCCTTTTTTTGGAAGTATTGTGGTTTTACTTTGAGTTTCTTTTTTGGGATTGTTGCTACTTTGTCCCACTCTTTGGGATTTGGAGATTTTATGGAATAGATGTCTTAGAGGCCTTGAAACCCTTCTAGTTAGGCTTCTCCTCCATTTATTTTTGTTGTGTGTTTATAGGTGGGAGGGTTTTTGTGGGATTCTTCCCTTTTGTTGCTACTTTAGTAGCTTTGAAGAGCAATGGTGATCTGGGTGTTTCTGAGTTTCTTATGGATGCAAAAGTTTAATGCCCATGTCTTCTTGTGGGCACATTTATTCCTTGGTTCTCCTCTAGGCTGTTAAGTGAATGGTAGGGGTTTAAAAGGGGCCTCCTTGGTTCTTAACTATGTTTGGTTAAGTAAATGTTTCTTCTCAGGGGTTCTTGCCCATGTTAGAGTCATGGGATTTTTAGATTTATTATATGGTGGACTCTGAGATCTCCACTAATTCTATCCCTAGATATTTTTATAGAGGTCAAGTTTCTCCTTTAGCCCCTATGGCATAGATTCTAGGGATTTTCTAGCATGAGGTTTCTCTTATGCTTCTTCGACACTCTAATCATATGGAGGTGGATATTTCATCTATTGAGAGGATAATATACTTTGCGGATGAAGTAGTTGTCATACTGGACACGACCTCTACTAATGCTAATACTTGGAAAGTGGGGTAGTTCTTGTGGCAGTCTTCTCTAAAAAAATTCACCTTGCCTATTTACCCTATCAAGGTGAGATCATTTTTTATGGAGGTGGAAGAGAGCTATTAATGACATTTGGCATCTGCCTCTTTTCTTTTTTCTTGGCGAATCAAGCTCTATACCGAAATTGCTAAACATTCTCATATTAAATTTTAGAATTGATATTGAGAGGTTATTCTTGTTCAAGGGATTAAATAGATTAAAGGATGTACATTTTTTTGTGGATGAGTGGCCAATTTGTGAGGAGAACTCCAAATTTATGATGAGATATGATATTGACTTATTTGAGTGATTTTTTTATGCCTTTGAGCTATAGGTTTAGGTGTGGTTTACACATTTATTGGGTAAGTCGTTACTTAATCCAAAGCCTTCATTTTGCCTCCTATTTAGAAAAAATACGTGCTCTTCTAGATGGTGAACCTAAAGTGTGTTGTTTGCTTCCTTCATTATCTTGTTGATGGTGAGATTATCTCCTATAGAGGTGTAGTCTAATCTTGTGATTTTGGTGTGGGAGGTGATCTATTGTGATGGACATGGTAGTTGGGTTTCCAATAGTGATAACACTAATGTTTGGAAGGTTCAAACTTTTGGCTATGATGGTAAAAGAAAGGCACACTATCTATGTTCAGAGGTTAGTTACTGGGATTTTGGAGAATGAGGTTGTCCCCCCTCTTTCTTTCTTTTCTTCTTATGGCCATGTGGTTGTTGTTAGTTTTAAAGGGAACCCCTAGGCCCCATGTTCTTATTTTTGGTTAAAGAATGCAAGTAGTATGGGGAATTTTCCCATGATGATCTTTAACAATTCAGACCATGGTTGGTGGTGTTGCTACATATGAACCTTAATTTTTTTGTATAGGTAGACCTTAGTTTTTCATTTGTTGTTCGAGATTAGGTTCTATTAATGTTAACATTGTTTAGCGGTTGTTGTTTGTTCCATCAATCAACACCCTCTTGCCACTTTCTTTATAAAAAAATTAAGCACTATTGATTGTATTATACAATTTTTGTGTGGCTAATAACTATTTCTAAGGTGTACTTGTTGTTTTTAAAAATGTTGTTAAATTTAGGTAATTAATATCTAATTTGAAATAATAATAAGTACTATTGATAATATTATGGAACTTTTTCAGTGGTTAATAATTATTTTCTAAGAGGTTAAAAATATTATTACTATTAATGAATATTATTTGATAAAGTTTAGTAGACTCAAACCCAAGACCTCCTAGATAAAATTTCCACATAATAACTTATAATTTATTTTAATAAAAATACAATTATATTTAAATTAAGCAAAATAAAGATACATAACTCTAGGTAAAAAATAAAAGAATAAATTAGAATAAGTTTGGTATGTTCAAGATCATGATGGGCCAAAAAGTGGCAATATGAAAAAAAAATCCACTTTTCATTTGAATTTGATGAAACAAAAAGGGTTTTAAGGAAGTTATCAGCTTTCCATTGATAAATTCCTATCAAAGTTTGAGTTCAATAAGTAATTATTACTTCTTTTCTAATCAAGTTACTTATAAAGTGTTGATTTATGTAATGATTAAAAAAGTTATAACTTAAAAATGGTACAACCTTCTAAAAATATAAAAGATACGTCACATTCTATGATTTTACTTCTAGGAGGAAAAAAATAAATCAATCTAATTTTGTATAGTTTTGATTGAGTTAAGGTGGTTAGATACGAGAGTGTTTTATTCCAAAATATGTTGTAGTAGAAAATTCAAAATTAATTATTTACTTGGAATAAAATTTAAAATAAAATATGCACCACATCCAAGTATGTGTCGACTTCTTATATCTAGAATCTTGAAGAAAAAATTACCATTTGATTGTGATTAAGGTGGTCAAGCATATACCTACTTCTTATTTTTTCCTAATTTTTTTTGTAGTTTTGCATTGAAATTCCAAATTTCAACCAATTAAATTATGGTTTTATCAAAAAAGGGATAGTATTTTAGAAACTATAATCAATTTACTACAAATTCTATTCTTACAATTCTTTGATATAAGGTCCATAACTAGTTCAAGATTTTACATCAAGTTGACTAATTTATTGATGTCCAGATTTTTTGTTGCCACTTAAGGCCATAGTTTGGCCCACCATGATCCCACACATACCTAGTTATCTCTTTTCAGACCTTAAAAAAATATGATATTTATGTCTTCTACTAATAAGTCTAGAAAGTTTCATCAAAAAATTGGAAATTTCTACATTTGCAAACTATGTCTCTCCAGTCTGCAATTAATTTATCTTTTTTACCAAAGTAAAAGCCTTCTACATATTGCTCAATTTTTTCAATGAATTTTCCTCTAATCTGATTTTTGAACTTGAACCTTGAATTCAAGTGGGTTCAGAGCTCAATGTTCATGAGTTCTTTTTCCTATCTGGTTGGCTTGTGCAAATCTCTTATTTTCTCTCCTCTCCTTGAACTCTGAACTAATTGAGTTCAAGTTTCAAAGGTCATTTCCCTTGTCCATATGTTTCTCCAACTTTAGTGTTATCAATGTTATTTGTCTAATTTTGGGCTTTCCTTCCCAAGTACAATGATGGTTTTACATGATAGAATTCCTATAGTTATCGACTTTAAACCTAAATTTTTTAACTTCAAAATGTTCAAGACTTCAGTTCGCTAGCCCAAAATATTCATGAATGACGACAAGTGGTAGTATAAAGATTCATCAAAATATTTCTAAAAACATTGATGTGACAAATTGTAATGAATAATTGGTATTAAAGGTGGCGAAAAGATTTGTTACTTGTGAAGGAAAATAAATCATTAATGATTAACTACTCCAATCAAATTGGTACTTTCCATTCTAAATCATGATGGGAGTACCTATTTAAAGGATCTTCTAGACTGCTTTCCTTTTTCATAATGTTCTCTATGAAATAAAGTAAGCATTCATACTTTTATGGAGTCATAAGTGGTCTACATTAGGGTTGTTAATAGAAGTGCATTATTTCTCCTTGAGGTGAGTCATTTTATCTCCTCATTGGTTACTGTTACATTCCCTTCTTTATGCAGAGTACCCTTGTTAAACCTCTTTCATTTTCATTTATTCTTACTAGTTTTAAAAGTGATTATTTTAGTTATTGTCTCCATGGTTGGGTCTCACCCAAATTTATCGAAAGAAAATCCTACCACCTCCCTTACTAGTTTTCTACCCACACTAAAATATACTTTCTTACATGAAGAGGAAATTGATAAGATACTGACTAAATTTTCAAAATAGAAACCTAGGTCCATCATAGAATAGATAGCCAAAAGTGGATTGTTGCAGAGAACTAGTTTTTTATAATTAGTTCTTTTCCTAGAGCTTTTTTTAGAATATAGAAATATGTATGATGTCGCCCAAAGATGTATCAAGACATACCTAGGAGAAGTTCTGGTATATGTGAACATGGTTATAATCATGGGTGCCTTGAAGATTCTGCCATGTCAAGAATATGAAGCTTGAACAATTGATTTGTTAGATGATAAATTTGCATCAGACCCAAACATATTCAACAATGCCATTGCCAAAAATTGGTTACTTAAGTCAGAGAAAGGAGGTTCTCATCTTCCTTCCCCTCTAACAAGAGAAAACATGATTCCTAAAATAAAAGACATAACCACTCTCCTGAATAGGATCAAAGAAAATAGACATGCCTTCCGCTAGGAAAATTGGATGCATTTCCTTATTCAAGCCATACTAAGTGACAAAAAAAAACACATTGACTAGGTAGAAATCATAGCTTATAGGTTACATGAAGAACTTTCCCAAGTATCATGTTTCGATATGAGCTGATACTTTTTCTATGCATTGCCATGCTGCAAAAATGGCTTGTAATTCCTCATGCCATATGGGTAAATGACATTCCCATATACGAATACTTCTCTTGCTTCTTAAAAGAAAAGAATCACGGTGATTTTAAAAGAGTGCAAGGTACTTTCCTTGTTTAATTTATTTTTGAACTACAAGAGAAATAATAGAAAAGATTGACTGAAGAAGTGACACAATTTATATCCATCCATGGTATCTTCTTTACCTAGTTCTCAAAATTCACATACATTTGAGTTGGTAGGTATGATGGAAGGTCTCATAAATTTCCCAGGCATCTTTTAGAACATTATGTTCATATAAAAGCCTACAAACATGTCACAGATGTTGGCAGAAGTGGCAAGGTTAGAAGGAATTCTGGTTCTACCTACCCTATAGAGATCAGTCACCACAAATGCAAAACTATATAGGATTCTTTTGACCTTGAACATAAAATGAAGACAATGACTCTGGAGACCTACATGAGCCCTCTTGAATCTCATAGTAAGGATTTTGCTCAACCCATATTTGAATTATGTCCAGCATTCTCACATGTTACTCACTTAGAAGATTTCTGGGCTAATTGTGATAATGATTATGAAGTTAGGAACAGATGGTGGTCTAGGCTCACTTTGAAAAAGATAAAGGAATTTGAACTTTATATGAATAAAAATAGCGTAAAGGAAGACAAGGATGATGAATTAGTTGATCCTTTGTATATAGCCTAGGTTGAAGCCTTTCCTTTTCAAAAAATAGAATGGGATTCTCTTAAGGAGGATAAATTGTAGACCAAGACTGACCTAGTCATTGTGAGGACTAAGAATTAGTTAAAAGAGAAAAGGAAACCTAAGATGAGAGATTCAAAGAAAGTCCTATGAGAAACTCTCATTATCTCTAGTTCACTTCTGCCTATTCATAATACTGATGAAGGTGTCACCATTTCCTCTATGAGTATTTTGAACCTCAAAGTTGAAGTTGATATTGAACTTGAAGTTCAAAGTTTGGTTCAACCTTCAAGACCAACAAGACAAACCCTCTCTGGTACTAAGAAAGGAAAAGTCCAAAGAGCTTTTGTGGAAGGTATGGCTGAATCCTCTAGAGAGAAAGTGCAAGAGGTCATGGATCAAAGTTTTCAACAACCAACAACTGATGTCAACATTATAGGTTCAATGATCATTAGATTTATCAATGAACAAGAAAAGAAGTATAGTGTTGGTGAGCATTTCAATAGAGGATATGGTTGGGAAGTGTTTGGGAAAGATGCCTAAAATAAAAAGCCAAAGATAGAAACCATATTGGGGTTTGATGAGAAGACATGTTAGTAGGTTGCCAATATGTTCAAGTCTTCTGAAAATAAAACTTTATATAACATCATACCCCAAGATTACACTATAAAGAAAAAGGCTCTTCAAGCAGCTTCTAGAGTTGGGGATATGCAATTTTTGGATGCAAGATATGTCAAGGTCACCAGTTGCATTTGGAAATACTGAAAGGAAACAAAGAGTTGAAACAATCTATCTGCTTATTGGAAGAATATATACATAAGTTACGAAACGCAAAACTTGAATGCCAACCTCAATCCATCTCTATGGTCGATGTGACTTCTTCAGCTAACAAGAAATTCATCAACCAAGTAAAAAGAGATAGAAGTGTCTCTCAAACATTTGATGAATGGCTCAAGAATCTATGGTTTCCCCTAAAGTTAGCTACATTTCTTGCTTGGTCAAAATGAAGGTGAAAGATGAACAAATGATGACTAATTTGGAAGCAAAGTTTGGTGCCTTGGTTGGGGAAAAGGATAAATGGGAGGATGTTGTGGCTCACATCACTAAAGTCCAAGAGTATTGGGTAGTTAAGTTTTTAATGGAAAAACATAAGCCTAGCATTGATGCATACTTCTTATATGTCTCTAGGACCAACCTAGAATGGAGATGCCTGGTCATTGAGCAATGCTTAGAAGAATGTTCAAAGCTGGTTAAAGAGCATAATTGTTTGAAACATATCCTAGATAATGATGTGAAGTGTATTGATGTCAAAATCTTAAGCAAAAATGGTCAAACTAATAAAAACCCAAAGGGGATAGAAGTAACTTGTCAAGATAAGCTATGAGCTCTAAAAGACACCAAATAGGTCACTACTATAAATTTCACCTTCACCGCTCAAATAGATTCGATGAGCATAATTAGTGATAATCATTTGATTATGCAGAATAAGAAGCTGGAGCATGCTCACTGAGTCATCATCATCTGGCAGCTAAGAACAGAATACATGGGAATCCCGTAGCAAAAAGAAATAATTGATTTTGAGGTTGCCTACAAAGACTGGAAAGATGCAGGAGGCAACATGTCATTTGGAGAAGGGTAGCTAGAAAATCCAATGAACGCCACAAATTCTTAACCTAGGACTAAGGATTCGACCATTTAATATTTTAGTTTGCTAAGTTAGTTTCTTTCTAGTTCTAGGATTAGCTTTATCAACTCTGGCTGGAGTTAGTTTCATAACTGTTTTTATGAGCCCTGCATGGTTATATATTGTATGACTTTTAATGTTTTTAGTATTGATACTCTAGTGATTTTGCTATAAGAACTTAAGTTGTTAAGGTAGGTGCAGAATAAACCATTTTGTGGTGCCATTTATTTGAAGGAAGAAATAGAAACATGAATTTTTTTAGTTCTTGCGACACATCCTTGGTCATTTAAGATCATATTGTTTTGATAATAGTGATTCATTTCATAGGGAATGATTTCTTGGTTGTGATTAATGATTGTGTGGTCTGTTATGTAAATGGTTCTTTCTTTATCTTGTTCAATTGAATCGATCACCTCTTATTCAAAATTTATGTTATACATTTGATTTAGTCTTTTGACTTTGCGCTAAACAGATACTTTTGTGTAGAGATGGAAATATGTTTTATAGCCTTAGTTCTTTCTAATATAAAAGATCTCATCTCTTCAATTCTTTTGAAATAAAGAAAATTATTATTCATCATTTAAGAAGGGAGATATGCCTCAAAACAAAAAATTCAATCAAGGGAACTCGATCCTGGTGGAAGAGAAGGAAAACCTGTTCACTAACAAGAAGCACGACATAAAGAACATTCTCGCTTCCTTCTAGTCGATCTAAAAATGCATTCATAATGAAACACATGCTCGCATGCCAAAACATTCCCATCCTCACCTCTTTAATGAATCGAGTCAAGGCAAATTACACTCTCCAACTTCTTCTACTCTTTCAATCTGTGATCCCAAAATAGCTGCAACCTCTTCGTTGCTGAGTCTTGAATATATTGGCCTTGATACATTTAGAGCAGGATCAATTATCACGCATTTAATATCTATGAGGTGTACTGGTCCGTATTCATAAGTTGAACTGAACCAACGATTAAAGTCAAAACTGGCCATTTTTGTAAGAAGATGAACTTTCAAGGGAAGCAAGTTTGAAATATAGAGCGTTATTAATATGGCGGAAAGAGTTTTATAATAGTTTTGGCCTAAATTTATGGTAACAAACAAAATACTATTGAAGATGCAGAACTATACTTGTTTCAGATTTTTAAGTTTTTTGTGATGGGTAAATTAGAATACAAAATATGAGGTACATATAGTATTATAAATAAATCTTTTAATAGTTTAAATTAATTGAATTTAGAATATTTTAAGTAGAATTTTAGTAATATTATATCTATTATTAATAATAGGGATGTTTGGATGTTTGATAGATATGGATATAGATATTATTTTATTTAAATAATTTTATAATTTATGAGTCTAATATATGTTTATAAAAAACTAATCATGTATATCATGCACATGTAGTTCATTAGAGTTGGAGCCCTATGGGACCATAAACTCTATGTTTGTTTAATGGAAAATCTTAAATCAGATTTAGGCTAATTCAAAATACTAAACTTATTGAATCCTCACCCAATATCTAAGTAAACATTGAGGTGATTGAAATTGTAACATTAAAAACACAAAATCACAACAACAAAAAAATCCGCATTGAATCCCAATCCTAACAAAAATTTTTTTTACTTGAAAGCTTGATTAAATAAAAGTACATTATAAATATATTTGAATGAAAATATCATATGTTAATTCTATTGATATAAGAGATGGAACAACATGTCATGCTCTTGGAAATTGAAAATGTGATCTAGATAAGTATTAGGGCGGGGGTCAAGAGGTTCATAGAGAAAAAGAGGTAGATATAGGATAAAAATGATGTGTGTGAAAGTGAGAGGAAGAGGAGGGGTAGATTTAGAAAGAGGATGGAAAAGAAGTGGAGAGATATAGAGAGAGAAAATAAGAGTGAAATCTAAAAAAAATAAAAATAGAACATATGAAGTAATGTATAGAAAAAGGGGATATATAAATATTGTTGGAAATGCAAGAGGAGTAATTGAGAGAGGAGGGGTGAATCAGTTACTGTAAAAAACAAATCCAAGATTCCTTAAGATGCCAATATAATACAAAACCATAACTCTATTGAAACTAAAATACTTTTGTAACTTGGTTAACATAGGAAAACTTGGTTAACACTAAGAATTATTGTAACTTGACAAACACTGCAATAAGTACTTCTTAAGATGTTTAGTGTGTTTAATGTTAAGATTTAATGTGGAGACCCAATTTGGGAAAACCACCTATTGTAACTAGCTATTATTTTTCATTCTTCTAAAGTGGGCCCTGTTTGGAGCCAACCCTATTAAAGGTTACAAAATAAACTGTTAGGTGTGAACTTGTTAAAGGATTTAATTCACCCTATTAGGAGTGGCCTTGTTAGAAGTCTTTAGACACTTTAATCTAAAAATGCCATGTTGTTAGAGGATTTGGCAAATAGCTGTTAGGCTAACTTTGTTAGGAGATTTGATGAACTCATTTAACACTAGTTCTATGAGCCACTATCTTTCTTGGAATGCTCGACATATACAAGAAACTTCCTTCAACATTCAAATGAGCTCAGTTGACATTGATTTCTTAGCTAAGACTTTTCAACAATCTCCTTGGAATTTATTGAAACACAACATGTCATGTGATTAAAGGATATTTTTAGAGAAAAATAGAAGTTAGGTTAATATCATTAGTTTCATTCTAATTCTCATCCATGAGAACTCCCTCTATCAGTGTGAACTCCCTTTGGTATCAATCTCTCTAATTTCTCTGATTACAACGACAACAATTTCTCCCTCTAATAGAAAACTCTCTTCTTTGACATCTAACTCAAAATTTCTAATTCTTGATATGACAAATTTTCCCTCGTTGCTGATACAAAATTTTCTCTTATATGACAAATTTCCCTCTTTGACATCTCATGAAAAAGAAAACAATCAATGTAGTTTCCATGTAGCTTATGTACTAATTCATATGCAATCTAATCTATCAATACTGCATCAACTTGTTTGATCTTCAAAGTGCATCATTGATGCATCAGTAAAATTTGATTAGTGAACTTTGGACAAAGGAATGACCCCTAGCTTACCTCTTAGATACAAGAATGCATCCTTAGGTAATGGCTTGGTGAATATGTGTACAATATGTTCTCTTTTATTCACATATTCCAATCTCACCTCCTTGCCTTGCACCAATCCTCTCAAGAAATGATGTTTTATTGTAGTGTACTTAGTCTTGGTATGCATCACTAGATTCTTGGATATGATGAGTGCACTGATGTTATAATGGAAGATAACAATTAAGTCCTTGATCTCCTCCTTTATTCATCACAACAGTTGTTTGAACCACATAATGTTGGAACAATTGAATATTGTTGCAACATATTTTGTGGTTGTTGTAGACTAAGAGATGCAATTATACTTCTTGCTTGTCCAAGATACTAGCCTTTTTCCAAGAAAGATCAATCCTGCACTAGTGCTCTTCCTGACATCAACACTTCCTATCTAATTAGTATCAATGAATGCTTTCAATTGAAAGTTGCCTCCTTTCTTATACCACAAACCATAATCTTCTATACCTTTCAAATATCTCATGATTCCTTTGATTTGCATCATATGATTTTCTTTAGGATTAGCAGAGAATCTAGCCACCATACAAATTGCTAATGCAATATCAAATTGCTAATGCAATATCAAATTGCTAATGCAATATCAAATTGCTAATGCAATATCATGTCTTATGTGAACTACATATTGAAGTTTTCCAATCATTGTTCTTTATGTAGTCTTGTCTACCTCCTTGGAATCATCATTTTTGGAAAGCTTACATGTAGAAGACATAGGTGTTCCAACTAGTCTAGAATCTTCCATTCCAAATTTCTTCAATATCTCCTTGATGTATTTTAATTGAGTAATGTAGGTACTATCCTTCATCTATTGAATTTGCAAGCCAACAAAGAATTTAATCTCTCCAAACATTCAAATTTCAAATTATTTACTCATTTCCATAGAAAAGGATTTACACAAGTCATCATTTCCAATAAATAATCTATCATCCATAAAGATTTCTTCTTACACAATCTTCTTATCTAGTGCGTCTTTGATGTGTAGGCTGGTGTTATTATTAGTCCTTTGAATACCAATATTTATGAGATTTGTTTGAAATCTTTAGACACTTCAATCTAGAAATTCCAATTTTTTAGAGGATTTGGCAAATTGTCATTAGGCTAACTCTATTAGGAGATTTGATTCACTATTACAATTATTGGAGAGTAACAATGACTTGACCTGATTGCTCATGCAACTATCTTTACTAATTTCATATCTTTATTCTGGCTTGAAAAATTGATCCTCCTTGATCAAAATTTTCTTTCCAACTTGGTCAAGTTAGAAAATTTAATATCCTTCCAATTAGCTTCATTAATTTATCTTTTTAATCCCATGCTTCTTCACAATTCAATCCTCAACTTGACCTTATACTTATATGATTCACTTTGTCAAGTCAGCTAGAATACCCTTTCAAAAAAATAAAATTCATCCCATGAGATAGCTAGAACTAGCCAACAAAACTATTAGATCAAATAAACTAATATATGAAAATTCTTCATTAGCCAACCCAGCTAGGTTGACACCAACTCAAAAATGACTTTCCTTCAAACATTCTTTGGTAATCAAGTAAGCTATGTTAACACTAGTTGTATGCAAACTTCCTTGGGTAACTGAGTGAGCTCGATTAACATTGGTATTGTGTTATCTTTCTTGGAATGCTCGACATAGATAGGAAACTTCCTTCAACAACTAAGTGAGATTGATTAACATTGATTGCTTGGTTAAGACTCGAAATTTATGTTAACATTAAAGACAACACAAAATTGCATAATATTTTTCAACAAATATAGAGAGTGAGTAGAAGAATAGATTAACTAAAAGAGATATAAATAAAGGGGTAGATGGAAATGGGAAGAAAATGATAAAGGGAAAAGGGTGGGAGATTAATTATTTGATAGAGAAGTTGAGGAAGAGGTAAATATATGGATAGACTCATGGACTTAGATAGGCATAAGAGAGAGAGAAGAGACTGACAAAGATATGGAGAGATATAATTATAATGAAGTGCATAGACAAAGGGAGAGGGGGAGAGATATAGTGAGAGAGAAAAATGAGAAAAAATATTAGATTATATATAGTGGAAGAGATAAACAGAGTGATCATGAATGAGGGAGAGGAAAAGATATTAAGGAAGAGAAAGAGATAGATTTGCATATATGTGGGAAAAACAATGAGAAAATGAGGTAAACATAAAGAGACAATGAGGGCTAATATATAGGAAGTGCAATATCAATACCGAGAACTAGAGAAAGGAGAGATGAATAGATAGATGTATGAGGAGGTTCTTAGTTAGGGAAGGGGGACATGGATATAGTTAGATAAATAATTAGAATAGATCATATATGTTTGTATGTGTATAGATGGAGGGAGGGAGGGAGGGAGAGAGGGAGTGAGTGAGAAAAAGAGAGATGTGATAAAAAAAATTATTAAATGTAAAGTTTCATATAGAGTGATAGGGAGGGATGTACATGTATACAAAGATAGTTTGGTAGAGTAGATTATATAAGACACACTAAGAAATAGAGTGAGAGATAGAGATAGAAATAAGAGATAGAGGGAAAAAGAGCGAGAGACAGAAGCTCATTAATTATATTATATATGTTTTAGTTCTTGCCCCTCTTAATGCTACTAGCTATATATACATTATATACTATATAATCTATATATAGAGAGAAATTATAGGTGTATCAATGTGAGATAGTAAAGTCCACCAAGATAACTTAGAGGTGAGGGGTGAATTAGTTATGAGATCAATATAACTTTTACCAGCCTTACTAAACCTTAAGCATGTGAACAATATAATTAGTAATAAGGAGATATATAAATACAAGAATACTAGATATGTTAACTAGGGAAACCCGTGATCAAAGGGAAAACCTTGGTGAGGATGATACCAAAAAAATGATGTCATAATATAAAAGTCCCTTGTATGAGGATGGACTCTGTTAGGAGCTAATGAATTACATTCAATACATATGAGTGCTTATTAGCATAGTTTGAATCCCTATTAGGATATTTCAATCTTGTTAGGGGTTGTGCCAACCCTATTAGCAGTTGTAGAAGGCAGATGGACCCACTATCAAAACAACTTCAGGGAAAGACCACCGAACACACTTTACAACTGATCTTTATATTATTCCTGGTAGAATAATAGAAATGAAATAAATCAAACTCCTCTCTCCTCTTGACCACACCAAACCTCTTAAGATTTGAATATGAGGTCTTTGAACTTGCATCACCTTAATCCCTTTGATCACTTACACTTAGTTAACAACTTCACATATCACTTGCTTAATTCACACTTGCATAATAGCTCACAAATATAAATCCACACACTTCATCACAAGGAAAATAACCCTCCTTTATACTAATCCTTAAAATAATTCACCAAGTCTTACTTGAGGCTTTCCCAATTAATTATAATAGGAACTTATATTAAGATATTACAATTGATTACATCTTTTCCCAATTACAAATCACTATTGGCTCACAATGTTACTAACTTTAAGTCTATCCCTTGTAAATTTGTAGTTGTTGAGATTTCTTTACAATTTTGTTTAGATTTATTGTCGAGGTGGCCCCTAGGTGACTCACTTCTCATCAAGTTCCCAAGAATCGCACTTTTCATATTTTGTTAGGTCTCCCTTTCTTTATCTTCCTTAATTCCTCCATGTGAGATTGTTTTCATTTCAATTCATTTGAGGCTAGGGTGATTTAGGTTTTTTTGGGATATATTTTAAGCATCTTCCCAATGAGAAGTGTGTCCTCCTTATTTCTTACTCCACCATCCTCATTTCCTTTGGATCATAAGTAATTCAACTAGCTATTCAACTTGGAAAACTTCATCAAGCATGAACCTAAAGAACAATGCCATGATAGTATTCATAGATGTACACTTTCTTGACTTAAGATGGAAAGATATAGGAAAGTACAAGTCAAAGCTAAGAAGCCCTCAATTCAAAGTTCCATGGTAAAAATCTATTCCTATGGAGAGAAGGGGGTCTTTGGGTTTTTAGTTGCTTGCCGATGGAAATGAAAGTGTTATGTTCTATTTTTGAAACCAACATGGTCAATGCTCCATTCAAAGTTTTATGCATTGACGGTGCACAGGCCAAATATTGAAAAGGAATTAATATGAGCTCGTGATGAATCCATGCTCAAAATCTCATCTCAAGGTATCCAATTAATGCAAGAGGAAAATGCTTTAGAGTGTTTCTTCCCTTGGAAAGTGTGGCTTTTAGAGGTTCTTTCCATTTTATGGAAATATAAAATGACTACTTCCCTAAGAGACTTGAGAAATAAAGAATTACATGACTATGGTATGAGAATATTCTATAGAGATTCCCAAAAAATGCTTCCAGCAAAGTTTTTTGTAAAGGTGCATTTTTTGATATAAAGAAGATCAAGTGTTCAAATACTTAATGTAGAGATATAAAAATGAAGTGCCCGAGCCAACGAAGGATCATTCCTTGCACTACGATTATGAATCAAAGAAAAGATTGTTTTATAGAAAGATGGATCTACATTTCACCCTCTACATATAATGAGTTATCATGTGAATCCTTATTTTGAATCATGAAGTAAACAAGGGACTTTCTATTAAACTAAAACCCCTTGGTTTGGTAAGTGGCTATTCACTATACTATATGACTTTAAGTGAAGTAATCTTGGCTTTTGGATTTGTGAATCTTTATTTGCATAGAAATAGAAAGTTTTAAATAGCCATTCATTGTCAAAATTATTGCAAATCTCACCATTATGATTGTTAGTTATGTTTGATTTCATTTGTGTGGTGCCCACATTTAGATTTCTGCATTGATTTCATCAAAATTGCTTCAAACTTTCTTCCTCATTATTTTAATGACTATTTATTGAGCAATTTCCTCCTCTTTGAAATCATAAGAAAATGAAAATAAGAGCAGCATGCTATGAGTGACTCATAGGCTTTGAAAATGAATGAAAGGATCTTACTAATACTTCATTCAAGTTATACGACTTAGGTGATCTTCACATAAGGCTTAATTCTTAGCTCATCCACCTGATTACCTAGAAATTAAAAAAAAAGTTGATTGGTGGAAGCTATCAGGTTTCCCATGGTTGTTTAGGCTCTAAAGCTAGTGAGGGAATGCATGAAGAGATATAATCTAGAAACAAAGAAAATCTTACTTCATGATCAGTCTATCCTTCTCTCAATAAATAAGGCCTTAATGCAATCTGTATTTGATATTCCAATAAAGGAAGAATACTATGATATTGATTTTGGCTCCTCTGCATCTATATTTTATGAAAATAAAACCTTGAGAAGAGAAGATATGAAGAGAACCTAGTTTGAAACACCTCATTCCATCAAGAGAAAAATGTGAAAAGCTCTTTTTGGAACCAATTTGAAAAGAGAGATCATTGACATTTTGGTGCTAGGTTAAGACCAAAAGGAAATGAAGAAATTCTAGATTTCATTGAGCACCACTTCTTCCTTGTGCAAACCGTATGTGCTGAGGGACTACAAATTGACTGGGCCAAAATTGTATGTGATTAGCTTGCCTCCTGGTTGAATTTAGCTAAGGGATTTAAGACATTTTATATGTCCTTGTATTTAATCTATTCCTTAGTCACAGATCACCTATGGCTGGGTCTTCCCAACATTGAAGACTATGAGAAGAATATGAGGTTGTATGACTTATACCAACACCTTTAGATATAGTAGAGTTTTGAGGAGTACGTGAAAGTGAACAATGCCTTTACTAAGAGATTGTGTTAGGAACTCATAGTTTTCCCAAAAAGCTTCCTAGGTACCTTGAGCAAAATGTTGTTCTTGTCAAATTGTGTTGACAAATACTAGAAGTCAATACCTTGTGTTCAAATGTAAAGAATATAGCTAGGATTTCCTTCTTAGTAGTGGTTGGACACTATTGATGTGCCTCTAGATCAAGTGCCCAAAATCTCATTAAAATTTTTGAGAGTAAGATTAAGTTGGTTGACTATTAAATTCTCAAGCCTTAACATGACTGAGTGAACTTTGTAAGAGATCATTTGAGGCTAGGATATGCTCATAGACATGGTCTATACATTGAATATTTTTGTGTTCAATGTCACAATGAATACAAAACCTAGGAGAGGTATTGGTCCAAGCTCACAATTGATGAAATTGAATTTTATAATGACTTAATTGATGTTTTTGGTCTTGCAGATAATAGTTCCTATATGCATCATTCATCCTTTGAGTAGATCAAGGGAACTCTCATTGTGTCTATCCTACCTGAAGGTCCTATCATTGATAAAATGAAGGTCTTAATGCATAGGATCATTAAAAGGATAGACAAATGGGTAGAGTGGAATAGAGTGAGAAAGAAAAGAATGGGAAGCATAGGATCTACTAGTGGAGTTGCTTCTGGAACTACTCAGTCAACTATAACAACCTCCACCACTACTCCCACTTCAACATCTACAAGCTCAACCCAATCCATTGGCCAAGGTAGACATCAACCTTCAAAGAATAATGTTCATATTACCCCTACTTATTATGGAGGATCACTTCAAAAAATATAGGAAAAATTGGGGACAAAGAGAAGGATAACAAGAAAGAGCAAGAGAAGTTAGTGGCCAAGCCTTCCTCCCCTATCCAAGTCATTAACCTTGATGGTGAGACCAATCCTATGGATGGTCAAGAGTAGCATGCATCTTTTTACGGTGATACCTTGGCCCTCTAAGTTACTAAAGTTATTGCCTTCTCCATTGCCACTCAGAGCGAGTGGACACCTCCAGTGGAAAGGAAGATCTTTGACTCTAAAACCCTTTAGTCAGCAATTGATTACCTCTCAGCTGAGTCATGGTTGGAAGAGACTGTGATGAACCTCCTTATAGCAATATCATGAGAATGCTCGAAATAACAGAATACAAAGTGATAGCAGAACTCAGAATGAATCTACTGATCGCAGGCCACTTCGAGAGGGTAACCTCCTTTGAGCAAGCTCAATACAATAAATTCGTCCGTGCCCATCAAGGGCCTCAACCTATTCTTATATACTGAGTACGATCTAGAAAAGTAATACTACCTATGCATGTGGGATAATAAAATATACTCACGGGACGACTTACAAAGCATATGCGTCCAACAACACTACTCTAAGAAAATAAACAGAAGGAACACACAGGTTCCTAACATCCCCTCTCCCTTAGAAAAAAGCTTTGTCCTCAAAGCTTAAGGTGTGGAAATTGTTGTTGAATCTGAAGAAGGGGTTCCCAGGTAGCATCCTCTGGTTGCATGCCATGCCACTGAATCAAGACCTCAGAGATGGAGCGAGAGCGAAGCTGGCGAGTGCGCTGGTCAATGATTGCCACCGGCTCCAGGATAATGGATCCTTCCGTATCCATTTCAGGGAGAGTAGTTTGTGCTCTGACAGTGGTACCCAGAACTTTCTTTAGACAAGAAACATGAAAGACTGGATGAATGCGGGAAGAAGGAGGAAGTTCCAGTTTATAAGCAACTGAACCAATCTTCTGCAGAACCTTATAAGGCCCATAAAATTTTGGGGCCAGCTTATGACGCCCTTTCAGCTTTAGGGAGGATTGTTTGTATGGCTGTAGACGAAGAAAAACCATATCCCCAACTTGAAATGAGCGCTCAGAACGGTGTTGATCTGCTTGCTGTTTCATCCGATTACGGGCCATGTGAAGATTATCCTGTAAGGTACGAAGAATCTGATCCCTGCTGCGGAGAACTATGTCAACTGCCTGGACTGGTGAGCTGTTGGGAGTGTAGGGAAGGAGCACTGGAGGTGCCTGACCATAGACTGCTTCATATGGAGTCATTTTAGAGGCAGTGTGGTAAGAGGTATTGTACCACCATTCAGCTAAAGGGAGCCACTTGGCCCACTGATGTTGCTGTTCGGAAGTGAAGCAACGAAGATAAGTTTCCAAGCATTTATTGACAATTTCAGTTTGACCATCAGTTTGTGGGTGATAGCCCGAACTCATCTTCAGTTTGGTGCCAGTTTTCTGAAACAGTTCAGTCCAAAAATGACTGGTAAAAGTTGCATCACGATCAGAGACAATGGAAGAAGGGAGTCCATGAAGACGAAATATCTGGTCCATGAAGATTTGTGCAACAGAGGAGGCAGTATAGGGGTGGCTGAGGGCACAAAAATGACTATATTTTGAGAGACGATCAACCACAACCAAGATCACTGTCTTGCCACCGGATTTAGGAAGCCCTTCAATGAAATCCATAGAAATATCAGTCCAAATCCGTGTAGGGATGGGCAATGGTTCGAGCAAGCCAGGAAGGAGGGTCGTTTCACCCTTGTGGCGTTGGCAAGTATCACATTCAGCCACCATCTGTTGAATCGTCTGTTTCATCCCTTTCCAAAAGAAGTTTCTCCTTGCTCGCTCATAAGTTTTGAGGAAGCCTGAGTGCCCCGCTGAAGGAGAAGCATGGAGTTCATAAAAAATAGCCTGATGTAGAGCTGGGTTCTGAGGAAGCACTAGCCGACCCTTGTATCGAAGAGAAGCACCATCCCAAGAGTAATGTGGTATAGCAGAAGGATTATTGGCTAGCTGGTGAATGATTTGAGATAAAGAAGAGTCACTGTCATAGCCCTGCTGAACAGATGCTAACCAATTGGGAATGGGCATAGAAATAGCGGAAAGGGAAGCTTGATTATCAAATGTGCGAGAAAGAGCATCTGCCACAATATTCTCCTTACCCTTCTTGTAGGTGATCTCATAATCATACCCCATGAGTTTGCTGACCCATTTCTGTTGTGTATGAGAGGAGACCCGTTGTTCCAGGAAGTATTTCAGACTTTGGTGATCGGTTCTGATGCAAAAATGACTCCCTAAGAGGTATGGCCGCCACTTCTGTACAGCATGCAAAATAGCCATCATTTCTTTTTCATAAGTAGAGAGGGCTAGATTCTTACCAGAGAGGGCTTTGCTAGTGAACGCAATAGGATGGTCATCTTGCAGGAGAACAGCACCCAATCCATTGCCGCAAGCATCACTCTCAATAGTGAAGGGTTTGGAAAAATCTGGCATTGCGAGAACAGGTGTACTGCACATAGCCTGTTTCAGTTGTTCAAAGGCAGTCTCAGCAACAGGGGTCCAGGAGAAGGCATCCTTTTTTAACAGAGCTGTCAATGGTGCTGCAATTTTCCCGTAATCTTTGACAAACTTGCGGTAGTAGCCAGTCAACCCCAAAAAACCCCGAAGGCTCTTGAGAGTTTTAGGATGCGGCCAAGTTTTCATGGCATCTATTTTTGTAGGATCCACCCGCACTCCATGGTGTGCAACAATATGCCCGAGATACTCCACTTCCTCCTGGCCAAACACACATTTAGATAGTTTTGCACAGAGTTGATGATCAGAGAGAAGTTGCAAGACAAGCTCCAAATGATGGAGATGCTCAGCCCAAGTTTTGCTATATATGAGGATATCATCAAAGAAGACCAGAATGAATTTTCGGAGGTATGGTCGAAATATGTTATTCATCACTGCCTGAAATGTTGAAGGAGCATTCGTGAGGCCAAAGGGCATGACTAAAAATTCATAGTGACCATCATGTGTGCGGAAGGCAGTTTTAGGTATATCCTCCTCATTAACCCGAATTTGATGATACCCAGAACGAAGATCTAACCTGGAGAAAAAATGAGCCCCATGAAGTTCATCAAGAAGTTCATCAACAACTGGAATGGGAAACTTGTCCTTTATAGTGAGATGATTAAGTGCTCGAAAATCAATGCAGAGTCGCCATGACCCATCTTTTTTGCGAACAAGCAGAACTGGAGAAGAAAAGGAACTGGTACTAGGGCGAATAATACCTTGCTTCAGTAAGTCACGGACAAGTATCTCGATTTCGGTCTTCTGATGAAATGGGTAGCGGTAGGGCCTGATGTTGGGCGGAACACTGCCAGGAAGGAGCTGAATACGGTGGTCCTCTGGACGAGAAGGAGGTAATCCCACAAGTTCAGCAAATACACCAGAATACTTGTCCAAAATGTGTTGGAGATCGGCAGGAGTGCTAGAGACTGCTGATGGCTGCATCTGAATGGAATGGAGCTGAGCGATGACACCATGTGAATTCTTCTTAAGAAGTTTTTCCATACGGTGTGAACTGATGATGCTGAGAGACCCTGGTTGTAAGCCTTTCAAAGTGTGTTGGTGCCCCTCGGCTGAAAACTGCATCCAAAGTTCAGCAAAATCCCAGAGAATGGGGCCAAGAGTGCGTAACCATTGGGCACCCAAAACCACATCATAGCCACCTAAGGGTAAGGCAAACATGTCAGAGCGCATGTTATAATCACCAATAGAGAGACGCACATTGCGACATTTCCCTTTACAAGGTAAAGTGCCCCCATTGGCAATCATGACTTCAAAGCTAGAGCAGGGATGGATAAAGCAATCAGCCTGTTTGGCTATTCGTGGATCAATGAAGTTATGAGTGCTACCAGAATCAATGAGTATAGTAAGAGGGATCTTCTTGAAGAAACCCTGGACCCGCATGGTTTGTGGAGTAGTGACTCCTGCCAAAGCATGGACAGATATCTCTGGTGGAGCTTCTGGTGAAGGAGGTTCAGGCTGGTGAGGCTCAACCTCATCATCCACTATTTCCTGAGCATCTACATATTCGTCCAGTTCCGGTGGAGAATCCACATCCAAGAGATAGAGCTTTTGCTAAACACATCTATGGCCCCGAGACCATTTCTCATCACAATTATAACAAATCCCTTTGTCTCGCCTGACTCGCATCTCTGTTTCAGACAAGTGCTTGATCGGAGTAGTTCTGGGAGCTGGTATGACTGGAGGGTTGTGAGAACCTGTATTTCTGAATGAAACAAAATTAGATCTGGAGCGTTGTAGAGCACTAATCTTGTCTTCCGCTAACTTAGCCAACCCAAGGGCTTCCATCATTGTAGTAGGTCGAAACATTTTGACTTCTGAGCGAAGTGCATCCTTCAGACCACTGACAAAACAACTACGGAAGAATTCATCAGACAAGCCCTCTGTGTGATTAGCTAATTTTTCAAACTCTGTCTGGTATTCTCTTACAGTGCCTGTTTGACGCAGTTTAGTGAGTGCTCCTGTGAAATCATCAAAGGAACTAGGGCCAAAGCGCTCCAAAATGAGGGTGCACAAGTCTCTCCATGTTGGGCCTACATTAGCCTTGATGTACCAACGGAACCATTGAAGAGCTTCATGTTCCAAATGAAAAGATGCAAGGGGGACTTTGTGGTTATCCAAAGTATTATGCAAGCTGAAATACTGCTCTGCCCTATAGATCCATCCAGTCGGATTAGAACCATCGAAGCGTGGAAAATCAAGCTTTGGTCCACGGAAATTGCCAGAAGAGGACCCAGTATCTCCTGAATGGTTTCGGCTCATGGCTGACTGCTGAAAGTTAAGACCCAGAATTTTGTCATCCAGATCTTGAAGCTTGGTTTTGAGGGATGCCATTTCTTCTTCCATGATTTTTGCTCCTGTACGCGTAACAACCATAAAGCAAGGTTTTTTTTTTTTTTTTTTTTTTTTTTTTGGAATGGGTAGAAGATGAGAAACAAAAACTTTTTTAGTTACGGCAAACTTGGATTTGGGTAAAACTCAGATAGGAAATGGGTGTTCGACGGGTGGTGGGAGACTATCTGGGGACAAGGGAAACAGAAAAATGAGGGTTTCAAGGGTAGGGAGGCGAAATGAGGCGAACAGTCCAAGAGGGATAAGGGAGCAAAATGAGGAATTGAATCTTGTGGCTCAGTTTGGTGGCGATTGGATGAGAGGTGAAAAAGATAGGGCAAACCCTAAAATTAGATAAATGAGGGATTTAGGGCTTTGATATGTAAAATTTGGGGTTGGGTCGCCAAGGAAGGAAGTATGCAAAATGATATTGCAGACGTTCTACGGAAGTATGAGCAGAAACAGAAAGCAAACAAGGAAGCTACGACTAAAAAACAGAAAAATTTTTACTTTTTTTTTTTTTTTTTTGAACAGTCGACTTAGAAAAATTCACGCACAGACAGAACAACTGAAAAGAGTTATTGCAATAACAAGAGATATTAGAAGTGAGAGGAACCTGAAGGCCACAATAGAAAAAAAATTTGATGTAATTTCCACCCAGCGAGCCCAAGAGAGTGCTCTGATACCAGATGTGATGAACCTCCTTATAGCAATATCGTGAGAATGCTCGAAATAACAGAATACAAAGTGATAGCAGAACTCAGAATGAATCTACTGATCGCAGGCCACTTCGAGGGGGTAACCTCCTTTGAGCAAGCTCAATACAATAAATTCGTCCGTGCCCATCAAGGGCCTCAACCTATTCTTATATACTAAGTACGATCTAGAAAAGTAATACTACCTATGCATGTGGGATAATAAAATATACTCACGGGACGACTTACAAAGCATATGCGTCCAACAACACTACTCTAACAAAATAAACAGAAGGAACACACAGGTTCCTAACAGAGACCATTGATCGAGAAAAGTGAAGACATGAGAAAGATGCCCCATCCAAATATCTCATCATGCAACAAAACTCTTCTCAACCACATTCATAGAAGACAAAGAAGTAGAAATCTATAGCAACATTAGCCATTGATCCTTCTACTCATCCCATATTAATGAAGATAGCAACACCTCAAAAGGAGGGTAAGTTCCACAAACTCGCTACCACTAACTTTAAGATTATAATGGTTGAAATTGGGAATCTCGTGCATGATTCTAGGGTTAATAAATGGAAGTCTACCAATGAAAATATAGAGGAAAGAATAGAGGAGTTAAGGGTGAAAAAAAAGGTACTAAAGGCCTCAAACAAAGAATTGATGGATTAAATTAAAATTACACATGGAATCACCTCAACTAGTACATTAGATCCAAATTAAGAAGAGAACAAGAACTTTCTTTTGAAGCTGTAGTAGGAAACGTATTTTGGTCAAATTGCTCGATTATGGATTGATAAAATGAAGACCCAAGGTCCCCCATTTATTGAGAATTTATGAAATATCCTATTAGATGTTGACAAGCTAAGGGAGGCAGTGTCTATTCATGAAATCACCATATACAAAAAATTAGATAGATTGATGGAGCAATTGGCATTTTTGCAAGAGGTGATTGATATGAAGACTAATGCCACCATCACCCATCGAATCCTCAAATCAAGTGAAGAGCCATTGTTTCATTAGAAGAAATCTTTAGAGTTCATAGTGGAAAGCTTTGTAAGATTTGTAAATAAGCTTAAAGATGTGCACAATCTAGTGTAGAAGGTCATGGAGAAGATTTTGAATACTTAAAAGTGTTGCACACAGAATCATATGTATCTAGAAATGGTCGATTGGTGGACATAGCAAATGAAAGTAAAATTCCTATCATTTGTCGATGAGGCCACTAATAAAGTCAACTTCTAGTTGTCAAAGATCTAGGAGCTTTCATTATCAGATTCCTTCTTGAGATGAGCATCGAAAAAGTTCCAATCAAAGTTTGCCAGAGTTTAAGAGTTGAAAGAGATGCATGACTACTAGATGATTCAAGATGATAACATCATAATTCTAGGTGTCAATGAATATGAGAAAAATGGATGCAATGAA
The DNA here is from genome assembly GCA_028749045.1 of Cupressus sempervirens. Classification (NCBI taxonomy): domain Eukaryota; kingdom Viridiplantae; phylum Streptophyta; class Pinopsida; order Cupressales; family Cupressaceae; genus Cupressus; species Cupressus sempervirens. The sequence goes on along the minus strand of CM053785.1, from coordinate 128,202,814 downwards.
AGCATATAGATTATAGATGTGACCCCAAAGAAAACATGATGCTTTGATATTCTCTCAAACATCTATTGCCCTCTCTTCTTTCTCAATTATCTCTTGTAGCCATTTTCGGCATTTCCTTAGTAGGCTTAGACTTTGTAATGGACAATAACCCAATCATGTCCTATTTTTAGCTTCCCCTATTTAGAGATTCTCTACAATGCAATCATCAAATGTAGTTGGCAATTTGAAAGAGGCCTATATATGTAACTTTTTGAGAATTAATTAGATTAACAAATTATTTTGTGGGAAAACCCCTATAGCTAGAGCTACTTTGTGTGTCTCTAAGTCTACATCTTAATTTTTCTATTTATTTAGTTGTTCTATAATACTTGGGATGAATGTGTTGTAACTAAAAACTAGAAGATTACAAGCAAACTGGGTCTTATTTCTATCAACTCAGCGGATTGCAAGCTTTACATTCCTCAGCATAAATATTATTCTTTTCCCTTGTGTTGTGTTGAATACAATTATGCAATTTTATGTTATCTTTGATGCTACACAAATGTCAAGTGATTACTGAGGAATCAGTATCAACCAAGCTCACTCAAGCATTAAAAGAAGTTTCCTGTGTATGCTGAGTGTTCTAGGAAAGACAACACAAAACTAGTGTTAACTAAGTTCACTCAGTTACCAAAGGAAGTTGGCACAGAACTAGTTTTAACCTAGCTCAGTTGGTTACCAAAGGAAGTATGAAGGAAAGTCTTTTCTGAGTTAATTTTGACCAAGTTAGGTCAGCTAGCAAAGGATTTTCCTGTATCAATATATTGGATCTAATAGTTTTGTTGGTCATTTCTAGCTGACTCGAGGGATGAATACTATTTGTTGGAAAGTGTATTCATGCCGACTTGACTAGGTAAATAATATAAATATAAGGTCAAGTTGAGGATTGAATTGTTTAAAAGCATGGGATTGAAAAGATAAATGAAGGAAGTGAATTGGAAGGATATCAAAGTATCGAAGTTGACTGAGCTACAAAGAACATTATGATCAAGGAAGATCAAGTATTCAAGCTAGAACAAAGATTTAAAATAAAAAAGATAGTTACATAAGAAACTATGTCAAGTCATTGTTACTCTTGAATAATTGCAGCAATAAATCAAATCTCCTAACAGAGTTATCCTAACAACTATTTGCAAAATCCTCTAACAAGGTGGCATTTCTAGATTGAAGTGTCTAAAGACCTCTAACAAGGCTATTCCTAATAGGGTGATTAAAATCGTAATAGGGTTGGATCCTAATAGGGATCACTTTAAAAGAGTGAAAAATAGTAACTAGTTGCAATTTGTTTTCCCAAATTGGGTTTCCATGTTAAATCTTGGTATCTATTGTGTTCATGTTATTTTCTATATAATTATACAACTAAGTTAATAAAAGTTGAGCACACTAAATATTTGAAGAAGGGATTATTTCAGTGTTTACTAAGTGATAGTAATTCTTAGTGTAAACCGAGCATTCGTGTGTTAGACAATTTACAATAGAATTTTAGTTTCAATAGAGTTTGGTTTTATATTGTATTGACATCTTATGGGATCTTGGATTTGTTTTTGTGGTGACTCATTAAACCCTCCCCACTCAGTTACTCCTCTTATATTTTGAACAATTGGTATTAAAGCATTTGGTGCTTGCAGAGAAGATTTCAAGGACCTAAGCTAAAGATCAAGATGTCTTACAGAAGTTAGATTCCTAAGTTGAACAGAGATAAGTTCCAAGCATGGTAGGAAATCATGAAGCTCTATTTGACAACGATTAGTGACACAAGTCCAAAATATATGGAGAAAAAATATATGGTACTTGTTAGAACTTTGACTATGGATCAAACTATGGAAAAGAGTAATCATAACATAATGATGATTGACATTTCTTCTAGTCTTAGTTATGTTGAATTTGATTAAACCAAAGACTATGCTACTACACATGAAATGTGGAACAAGCTAAAAGATATCTATGGAGGTGATGACAATATGAGGAGATCTAAGGCAGAAATTCTTATATGTCAGTAGTATCAAATGAAGATGAAAGAAGATAAGAAGATTGCATAGTATAGTGAAAGAATCAAAGCTAGTGTGAGTGAAATTAGAACCTTAGGTGGGAAAATTGATCATGTAATAGTGGTAAGAAAAGTTCTTAGAGATATTCTTCCTATTTAGGAAATTAGAGTGTCATTTATTGTAGAAATGAGATGTGATCCTAAGAATTATATGCACTAGTGGGAAGGTTGACAACCATTGAGTTAGATAACTCTGATAATTATGTTCCTAACTCTAGTAACTTTGAGTCTAAAGCAAGAAGTCTAATAGTGAGGATGAAGATGGGTCTGATGATGGTCTTTAAGTCATTGAAGCATTACTTGCAAGAATATTTTCCAAAGGCAAAGGAAACTCCAAAAGAAAAATTCTTTTGATCTATTTTTCTTGTGAAGAAGTTAGTCACATTACTACTAGGTATCCAAACAAATAATGCAAAGAAGAAAATAAGCATGAAAAGTAAAAAGGCAAGAAAAATTCAAAAGCTACAAATACTAAAAAGATAAAGGTAAGAAATCTTGTTGCATGGCTAAAGATTATGATAGTAGTTATGAAGATAGAATGGTTTACATTACTGTTCAGGACGAGTCAGATGATTAGAATGATAAGATGGCCCTCATGTCTCATGTTAGTAAGAATGATACGTGAATCATTGATAGTCATTATTCTCACCATATGACTAGTGATAAATCTAAATTTGAGCACTTGGAACACTATGATGGTGGGAGTGTCAGATTTGGAAATGATGAACCTTGTTATGTGAAAGGAATAGGTCATATTGCACCAACCAATGAACTCAGATGTGAAAATGCTTATTGGGTTGAAGGACTGAAACATAATATGCTTAATGTGACACAATTGAATAACATTGGACTCAAGGCTGAATTCATGAATACAAATTCCAAGCTACTAGATGGAAAATGAAATCTAGTTGGGACTAGCAATCAAACAAGAGGTAATCTATTCTACCTAGATCTAACTAAAAATTCATATTTCATAGCTCAAGTAGGAGAAAGTTGTTTATGGCATAGAAGGTTGTGTCATGTGAATTTTGATAACCTAGTCAACATAAGAAATAATAAAAGGGTTAGAGGGATTCCAAGCCTAAAGAAATCTAATATGGACACATACAAAATTGTGAAATTTGAAAGATGGGAAAGAAAAGTTTCAAAAGATAGAAGTATCATTCTAAAGAAGTCTTGGAGTATGTCCATATAGACCTTTGTAAACCTATTGCCATAAAAAGTGAATGTGGAGATAAGTACTCTATTCTTTTTTGTTGATGACTATTCTAGGATGATGAAAATTTTGTATTTAAAGTATAAATAAGAAGCTTTTCAAAAGTTAAAATGGTATCTAGCTAGAGTTGAGAAAGAAACAAGAAAGAAACTAAAATATTTAAGGTTAGATAGAGGAGGTGAATTCATCTCAAATGAATTCAATGAATTCTACAATGAAAGAGGAATCAAAATACATTTATATGCACCTAATACACCTTATTAGAATTACATAATAGAGAGAAGGAATAGATCAATTATGGATTGTACAAGGAAGTTGATTATAAAGAATAATGTTGCTATCAAATACTGGAAGGAAGCAATCAACACAATAATTCATACCTTGAATTGAGTTTAGCTAAAGAAGGACTCAAATCAAACACCTTATGAATTATGGTATGGCTATAAACCTAATTTTTATTATTTAAAAGTATTTGGTAGCAAATGTTATATCTTGGAGGAGTCAAGAAAAGGAAAATTTGATGTGAAAAGTGATGAAGGCATATTCTTGGGTTACTCGAATAAGAGAAAAGCTTACAAATGTATGAATCTATCTACTCACAAAGTTATAGAAAGTGCACATGTAAAGATTGATGAATTTGTTGAAGAGTACAAAGAAAAAAGTAGAAAAGTACATGAAAGCTATAGAAACTTTGTTTACTATGAACCTGATCCTTTACCTAAAGTTCAAGAAAATAAACTATCTTCACCACCCAAGTCCCTAAAATCCCTACTTCAACCCAAGTTGCAGCTAGTGCAACTTGAGTTATACTCTAAAGGACCCGAGTCTCAGTCCGAAGGACCCAAGTTTCAGCCAGTGCAAACTAAGTCATCTGATGGACCTGAGTCACAAACAGTGGGACACAAGTATGATTTAGAAGATCATGGTGAACCAAGTGGATTTAGAAAAGAGCCTAAACTTGTGGGATATTTTAGAAGGCATAATGCATCTTAGCAAATAATTGGAGATCAATCAAAAGGCACATTGATAAGGAACAAACTAAAAGCTACATGTTTTCTTACTAATTTTAAACCTAGAACTATTAAAGATGCATTAAAAAATGAAATTTGGATTTATTCAATGAATGAATAGATTGATTAGATTGAAAGGAACAAAAATTATACTCTTGTTTCTAGACCTAAGGAAAAGAATGTAATTGGCACAAAATGGGTATTTAGAAACAAGTTGAATGAGAATGAAAAACTTTCAAGAAATAAAGAAAGGTTAGTTTGAAATGGTTATGCTAAAGAAGAAGGTATTGATTATGGAGAGAATTTTTCTCCTAATACTAGACTAGAAGGTGCTAGAATTCTACTTGCATATGAAACACACAAAGGATTCAAAGTATGTTAGATGGATGTGAAATCCACATTCTTGAATGAAATCTTAGAAGAGCTTCCCACATTGAGAAACTAGAATGTCTCACTGATCCTAGAAAAAGGGATATAGTTTGCAAACTACAAAAAGCCTTGTATGGTCTCAAACAAGCCCCCAAATCCTAGTATGAAAGATTACATAATTATCTCATAAATATTGGTTTTTAAAGAACTAATGATAACAACATCCTATACATCAAAGAAGGACCGGATCAATGGAAGATTGTTTTACTAGAAATCTTTGTGGATGATACATTATTTACTAGAAAAGAGGACTTGTGTAAATATTTTTCTATGGAAATGAGTAAGGGATTTGAAATGTCAATGTTTGGAGAAATTAAATTCTTTTTTTTTCTTGAAAATTCAATAGATGAAGGATGGTATGTATATTATTGAATAAAAATACATCAAGGAGATATTGAAGAAATTTGGAATGGAGGATTCTAGAATAGTTGCAACACCTATGCCTACTAGACATAATCTTTCCAAAAATTATGATTTCAAGGAGGTAGACCAGACTGCATTTAGATAGATGATTGGAAAACTTCACTATGTAGTGCACACAAGGCCTAATATTGCATTAGTAGTTGGTATGGTGGATAGGTTCTTTGCTAATGTTAAAGAAAAATACACGATGGAAATAAAAAGAATCATGAGAAATCTAAAAGGTACTAAAGATTATGGTTTGTGGTATAAGAAAGGAGGAAACTTTGAATTGAAAGAATTCACTGATGCTAACTGGTCAGGAAGTGTTGATGACATAAAGAGAACTAGTGGTGAACACTATTTCTTGGAAAGAGACTAGTATCTTGGAAAACTAGAATATGTTGTTGCAATAGTAAATTGGTCCAACATTGTTTGGTTCAAAAAACTATTGTTAGGTATGAAGGAGGAGATCAAGGACCCAAGTATTATCTTCTGTGATAACACTAGTGCAATAAACATATTGAAGAATCAAGTCATGCATATGAAGACCAAACATGTTGCAATAAAATATCATTTCTTAAGAGAATTGGTGCAAGACAAGGAGGTGAGATTCAAATATGTGAAAAAAAAAGAATAGATTGCACACATATTCACCAAGCCATTTCCTAAGGATACATTTTTGTATCTAAGAGGTAAGCTAGGGGTCATTCCCCTATCTAAAGCTCACTAATAAGATTTTAGTGATGCATGAGCCAAGAACTTTGATGATCAGATAAGTCAATGTACTATTAATAGAGCAAAATGCATATAAATCAATACATCAAGTACATGGAAATTACATTGATTGTTTTCTTTGGCATGAGATGTCAAAAAGGGAGAGTTTGTCAATGTCATATAGGATACATTTTTGTATCACTAAAGAGGGAGAGTTTGTCATATCAGAATTCAGAATTTTTGATTCAGATGTCAAAGGGGATAGTTTTTTGTTAGAAGGAGAAATTTGATGAAGGGTGCTCCCTTTAATACCATAAACTCATAACAAAAACAAAGAAACAACAACAAATGCAAGAAAAAATTATGGACTTCTAATTTGCACCACAAATGTGAAATTATAGAGTTCAAAAGTACAATATGCTAACCCACATGGGCACCTTCATTACAATAATTTGCAAGACAAGCTGTGAACTATCACCCAGAGTTGTTCTAGACAATGTTCAAGCCTTTCTTAAATAGGCAATTTTCTATTGCTCGAGAATGTTCTAGGTGCTCAAAATTAACACCTAGGGCTGATAGACCCTAACAATACATATAGAGTTGGCTAAATACATTTTTGAGAAATTCTTTTATAAAGTTTGGCAGCCCAACTTTAAAAGGTCATAAGTCTTGAACTGTTTCTCTGATTGGTTATTAGAGCCACTATTCATAAATGCCAGCTCTTGATCTACAAGCTCAAAATGATGCAAGTTCCCTTTCTTTGAGTTTTTAGACCCCACTCAAGCACTCTAAGGCTACTAACAATGAGCCCAAAGATTTTTCTACAATTTTTTCCATAAAAAATATGCAATAACTTCTCTGATACTTAAGCTAGAACAATGAGATTCTTATTGTAAGCTTTGAACTCTAAAATGAACCTTCTTATAAAGAATGGGAATATTCTGAGCTCATATGAAAAACTTACTAAAAATAGAAAGCTCCCATAAATAGTAACAACCTTGTCTACTAGTCCTTATTAAAATAGAAAAGATTGAAAGGAACAATATTTTTGGGTAATGCAAGATTGCTCTTACACCTAGGATGCTCTTGCACCAGACAACCACGGTAATTTGATAAGTGACTCCATCATGTCTTAGGTGTTTAGAGGGAAACCAAGATGGTCAACCTCCTCATAAGTTTTATTGCTAGTACTTTTGCCAACATGACCATCCAGTATCTCCTCAATCTCCTTTGTAATCGAACTAGCTGCTAAAATAGTCCTTCACACTTCTGCAACTACATCACCATCACCTTGTTCATAATACTTTATCAAATCTAAAATGTTAAATATTGGTGAAATATTCAATTTACTAGGAAACTCCACTTCATATGTATTTCCAGAATCATGCCTTTTCACTATCTTGGATGGTCCAAACTTCATCTTCAGCTTATTATATGTACTCACAGGAAAGTGCTCCTTTCGCAAATGAACCATGAATTCATCTCAAATTTGAAATTTCTTATACCTTCTTTCACATTTTCCTTAGCCTTGTACTATATATTCATCTTTATGATGTGCCTCCTCACCTCCTCATGGATGTTCTTCAAATGTTCAGCAAAATCTTCTACTTCAACACTATTTATCTCTCCTTTATCCAATTGTCTCAATTTAGAAGCATTTATGGGACTACTCCCATATACAATTTGGAATGGTGATTTACCAGTGCTCTTATTGACAGAATTATTATATGTGAATTCTTCCTATGGTAAAATCATATCCCATCTTTTTGGTTTATTGCCAACCAAGCATCTCAATAAGTTTCACAAATTGTGATTCATAACTTCTATTTTTCCATCAATCTATGGATGATGTGATGAACTGAACTTCAAATCTATCTTCAACTTCTTCCATAATGTATGCCCAAAGTACCCAACAAATTTGGTATATCGATCTAAAGCTATACTCTTTGGTAGACCATATAGTCTCACCACTTCTCTGAAAAACAACTCTACCACATGAACAATATCACTAGTCTTCTTGCAAGGAATAAAATGTGCCATCTTTGAAAACCTATCAACCACAACAAAAATGGAATCATGTCCATGTTGAGTCCTCAGTAATCCAAGAATAAAATCTATGTTGAAATCTTGCCATGGCTTCTCTAGTATAGGTAATGGCTGATACAACCTTGTACTCCGCTTTACTCCTTTCACCATCTAACATACTCTGCAACTTTGTACAAACTTCTGTTGGAAATATTCAAGATATGACAAGTTACTAAAATGGGAGGGGTGAATCAATAACTTTTAAAATTCTTCCTTTTAAATTTACCACAAATGAATCTATGCTATTGCATGCATTAATACTAAAAGATAAAACATTCATCACACAAAAGAAAACAATGTTTTGGTGACCTAGAAATCTTCTACATAAAAAGTAAAACTAGGGTGGGGATGATACCCACAAAACTTCAATATTGCAGCATAAAGCTGGCCTGTTAAGGCTTACATTGACCACTTCTAGTGATCTTCCCTATTAGTAGCACAAAGGACTACTAGGTCCACCTCGTTAGAGGATTTACAAACATACATTGAAGTATGCACTCAATTAAGAGATTTATACAAAGACTGTTAAGTTTACCTTGTTAAAGGATTTAGAAACTGATTCACCTATTAATATGAAGCAGTGGATCTACTTACAACTGATTGCTGATAAGATCTTTTATGCATTGATCAGCTTATGTGATGGATATAACTTTTCTACCTCTGTATTAACCTTGTTGTATTCCTTGAACTACTGCTAATAATCCTTTGCATGTACCTCTCAAAAAATCACTTCACATTACTTCTCTATACTTGATACAAATGATATCATACAATACACCTTACATATATACTTTTCAAATTTACAAAACTGCAAGGTTAGCAAAAACACAAGTGAACAACACATTACAAAGTCAGACCAATAGTAAATAACTCAAGTTCATTGAACTGACTCAGTGACCTTCTAATACACAACATCCATTGCAGTACTTGGCATCATCATGTAGTTGGTAGAAGTGAAGGCTCGATCCATACTAATCACTCAATGTAGTTCTGAACTTAGTGACCATGGTCATTTGGTAAATGCTACACACTAAGTTTACCTTTATTTACTCGATAAACACTACTTCTTCCAATGATCAGTTTACATTGAATCTCCATGACACAAAATTTTTGCACAGTAGACACTATGAAGCTTGGTAGACACTGTTGATCTTCACATTGCCTGTATTCACTCAGTAGCCACTGTCTATTCAGTGTAAACTGCTGAACTCTTCAAAGCTTGGTTAACACTGGAATGCTTGGTGAGTGTAGGAAACTAAGTGCTGAGCCCAATAGCTATACTGGTATGGATAAGTGTTGTCACTAATGGTAATACTAACTAAATGCCAATAATCTCCCCCTTTGGCATTAGTGAAAAAAGACTTATAAGCCAAAATATATGTACACAAACTGACTCATAGAATTTTGATTTTTCAAAATTGATCTTTGTTAAGCTCCTACATATATATTTCTACATATATCTCCTCGATGATACATAATGTATATGCAAAGATACTTATGTACATAGCTATAAATATGTACATATCTCCTCCTTTCACTTATACTAATATCTCTCTTTATATACAAAATTTCCCCTTTTGTTTATACTGATATCTCTCTCCCCTTTTGACAGTAATGCCAAAGGGCTACATATACTATCTGTATAGTTACACCAAAATGAGAAAGAAATTATTGATGTACCTTGAGAATGAGGGCAAATGAGGTATCCCAATTCTCTTGCAAAATTTGACAAGTAGAGAGAGAAATTTAAACTTTTGCTAATAATTTGATCATGTGATCAGCCACTGAGAAATTCTGATCCTGGACCAATGTTTTGCAATGAGTAATATGTTTCTGCATTGTATCCATTAATGGGAAGATCATGTTCTAAATATCAATCAAGGTTGCTCTTATTCTTGATTCTTCTCTTAGAAGTTCTACCTCCAATTTTGCTAGATATTTCATCTTGGAATGATGAGAGGATCTAGAAGAGGGGTTAGCCTACAACTTTGATGCACTAGATTTCATGTCAGCATCAATCTTATTTAGCTTCTCCTTTATTTCATTGGTAAAACTGGACATATCACAAAGTTTGGCAAAAAGTGATGCTGCATTATTAAAAGAATTTTCTAAATTACCCAAAAATGTGGACAACTCAACTTGTTTTATTGCAATCTACTAAGAAATCTGCTCTAACACCTTGTTATCAAACTTCCTTTCAGCCTTATCAATTAGCTTCTCTTGTCTAGAGGAGTCCTTATTATATTTCTATACAACCTCTTCTAACTAAATCAAAATATGTTGAGTGGAATCCACTTCAAAACCTAAAGCTTCTATAATTATATTCTTTGCATTTTCAATTATTCTATTCTCCTTATCCCTTTCAGACCTTAACTGCTTCTAAGTAGCTTTCTTTTCTATGAGTTGACTGGCTAACCTCATTTCTTCAATAGTAGAAATCTCATAGTCAATCTTAGGTATTATTATCTCTGTGTCTAAGTCAATTTCTTCTTCAATTTCCTTTCCAGTGATCATAAGTTTCAATGGTTGCCTTTGTTTTACTTCGGTGATGATTGGTTTGACCTTAGGAATAGACACAACAGTAGAGATAGAAGGGCTAGCAGTGAAAAATAGGATAAGACTAGGAGTACTAATAGAGTCAAAAATTAAAAAACTTCCCAAAAATGGTACCACACTTGGTAGAATACCCATGGAAATGTCTGAACTAACTAGAATCAAAGTTGATGTAGACAATGCTGATGAAAACAAAACTATAGAGCTTTCAGGAATTGATGAAGAAAAAGTTGTAGAACTTATTGTTACACATACTGATAATGATGTAGGAGAAAAGGGAGCTAACTCAATAGCTGAAGAAGTAATAGTCAGCTTAGTAGATGAAGCGCTTGACACTTCCATTACAGACACTTGGAGTTGGGAGGTGGCTGGTGAAGATTGAGCAATTGATGTTACTGAAGTGCTCAAAATCTCAATAGTAGAAGCTATCTCCATAGATGTGACAATATGTGGTGGAGTGTGAGGAAGAGATGTAATTGCTTCTATTGCAATTCTAACTGGATCATCTTCATCCTTTCCTTCTTCCTCCTCCTCTTCTTCCTTTTCCTCCATTAGATCATATAATTCTCCTACAGTAACTAAGATGGAAGGAGTGTTGTCATTATCATCATCTTTAATTATAATGGTTTCATCTAATGGCTTGTTGATATGATATACATCTCTCTAGATGTCTGAGGCATGCTTAACCACTAATTCTATGTTATTCATTAATATAAAACATGAGTTAAGCTTTAGAATCATTCTGTCTTCATACTCTTTTATTTCCTTCTTTACTTCTATATTAGTTAGATTAGGTACTAACTATCTCAACTATTTTTCAGAGATGTCTTTTACATTTTGCACTGTGTTCTACCATCTCACTTGGATTTTGGCAAAATGATCTGCATGAATTTGAGGTTGAATTTGTGTAGGGGAGTATTTCCAAATACCCATCTTCTCCATGACCAAGTCCTCAATCTCTTTTTTCTCAATTGGAGTTCGGGTCTCATATTTGAGAACTTTGAAGTTACATGTTCCTACTCCAACTCGTAGCTATTTCATCCTTTCCTCAAATGTAGGTGGAGAGTGAATGAATACTGGTTTTCTTTTACCTTTCCTACCTCTCTTGGAGAACACTATAGTTGGTTTCTTTTGAGGTTTAGTGATAATCACTCTACCTTTATTCCTTGCTAGTTCCTCTTCCTCTTATTATTATTCTTCTTCTTCTTCATATTCCTCTTCTTCATGCTCACCCTTGCTCTCAATAAGCATCAGAAGACCTTCATCTATCTTCAATCTGGAAATTCTCTTCTTGCCTTTGCTGAGAGCTTGAGGAATCTTGATACTAAGCTCTATCCTCTTCTTGGCTTCCTCATATATGCCAAATGTAGGAAGATTGGGATTCATTGGCTCATTTACTAAAGTCTCAATGATGTCTCTAGCTTCATCAATGTTAATTTGATAAGACAATGGTTTTATCCATGCCACTCTTGGTATGACTGCTTGAATGTACACTCTGTCATGGTCCACCATGAAGCATATGTCATCCTTTTAGTCTTCCACAAGCTTGGGTGGGATTTAGAATCTGTTGCTAATTTTCTCTTTGAATGGCTCAAAATAGTTATCCAACCCTCTTTCAAAATTTTCATCCATTTCTTCAATACATTCATTTATCTGATAAAGAACAAGGGTGTCTTTCCTCCACACAACTGTGCCCTTAGATGCAAAGAATTTTTGTAAATAGAAAAATAAATAGGCGAGAAATGAACCAAACTTGAAGGAATTATTCTTGGAATTTTTCACACTTTCAATGTTTTTGTTTAATTTCTTTAGTAATACATCTGACAAATCAAATTTAAGGTTCTTCTTTATAACCTTGTATGCTAGGTCAACTACCTCACAAGGAACACTGTTCAACTAACTCAAGCTATAGATTTTATGTTCAATGATATGGATACCAAACCTAAGCTCTATATTAGTCACATTGTTTAATTTCAAACCTCTACCATCCCACTCGACTAGGGTTTTCTTCTGTAGTTCCTCCCAACCTAGGGTTTTGGTTGTCTTAGCTTTGCTTAGTATTGGTAGACTTGTAACCTTGCATATCATCTTCTTTGTAATTAGAATGGGCTGCTCCAACCATTATTGACCATTGTGAAACTGACTCAATATGCATCTTATCCATTTTACTTGGAAATTTCGAGGCATGTGATGGATATGAGTCAATCCTTTAGCTTCCAAATGTTTATTCTCGAGTTTCAAGACTCTGTCAACACACATTTCAGCTAGGGCAGTATCCATTTGTAGTGTTCCTAATTCTTGAATAGAACATTTAAAATGAGCCCTTATGTCATTTATTAGGAGTACCTTTGGTGGGATTTGCAATTGAGCTTCATAAAGATCAAGAGATTCAGCAACGGCCAAATCAATTTTGAAATTTGGTGCCTTTCATTCGACACCCTTAACCAACATTTCAGAACCCTTCTTTGGTTTAGTGCTGCTTCCACTGGTAGATGCCATCACTACTTGGTAGATGATAAAATTCATGAAAATCTCATTGCTAAATCACTTGAAAACACAATACTACTCTTTCAAATCGCTCTGCTCTTCGAATGTTGTGAATGTAGTGAAAAATAAAATCAGAATTGCCCCTTTTTATTGAGAAAATTTCATAAATGCTTGTCACCATTATGACTTAGTGCGTGACAAACTATCATCCACTGACCTAACTCGGCAAGAGTATCAACTCGGCAAATGAACCAAATTTCTTTTATTCCAAACCTCACTTGATAGGATCTTCAATCAACTTTCCTTGGTGGAGTCTAATGCAACTCGATGAAAGGTAACCTTTCTATGATCCTAGTGTATCTGAAATATTGATTGGATCATTTGCATTTCTCATATTTCTTGGAACTACTTATGATTTTTTTGCTGAGTACAGCTCCAATACATTCTTAGGAATTTAGTTTGAGGGGATGGAGTCACCCACTTCTTGAGTGACTTCACTTCCATGATTTGAGCTTGTATCCTTAGTAGATTTAGGAATCCATTGCTACCCCATTTGTTTCCTTATTTTGTCAACCCTTGTTTTCTTTTCATCTTCAATTTTTCCTATATTCATGCAGTTTTTAGCTATATGACCAAGTTCAATGCATGTGTAACACCTTATAGTAGTATCTTTCTTTCTTAAGTGATGCCTTGCACAATTTATGCCAGTGTGTCCATATTCTCCATAATAATGACATCTACACTAGATATTGTAGTTCCATCCAAATATTTCCTTTACAAGTTGTTCAACTTGATTGAATGATTTGGATCTGTATTGAGATGCCTTATGACCATGCTTTTTGCATTTGTGACATTTAACTTAAAATTTTGGTTTTTCCTTGCATTTATTTGCTTTGTGACCATGTTGATTGAAGTTGTAGCACTTTCCATTGAATTTTTCTTTTCCATTGCTACAGGATTTGTTTGATGTATGACCATTTTTCCCACAATGATTGCATGAGGGCTTTTGATTCCTTTTTGCACTTTGCTTGGAAGATTCACCATGTTCTTCATTGTATCCATGTCCCGCTTTACCTTTTTGCTTATGAAGATTCTGCTCATTTTGCTGATACAATTGATTCATGTCTTCGTGTGATTTCAACATTCTCTCATTGATTTGTTTTTCAGCATTTAGGTCATTCTTCAATTTTTCAACAATTTTCTTTTCGCATCTTAGTTCTCAAATTATTCTTTCATTAATTTCCCTTTCATAATTTAGATCACTTCTTATTCTTTCATTTTATGCTTTGAGAATCCTGATTTCTTCATTTTCTCCAGTGATTTGATCAATGAGGTCTTCATGCTGATTGGATTGATTTTGTTCTTCATTATTTCTTGCCTCCAAGTCTTCATTTGCCTTATTCCTCTATTCCAAACTTTTATATAGCCTGATTGATTGGATTTCTTGTTCTCTTTCGAGTTTCCTTACTTCTTCTTGTAGAGAGCCATTCTTTGCTAGGAGTTCTTTGATTGCCTCATTAGCTTCATTTGAGCTATGTGATGGGAAAGAGTATTCAATCTTTTCTTCAACATACTGATGGTCATCCATTTGTCTTGCAAGTTCCTTCCTTCATTTCAGGGATTGGGAAAGATGCTCCTTTGCTTCTTTGAGTTGAGCTATGGCCATCTCCATATCTAGCTTTTCATTTTCAATTACCTTGTCAAGTCTGAATATCTCCATTTATCCTGAGAACCAGAATGCTTTGATACCAATTATTGGAAATGTTCAAGATATGACAAGTTACTGATAGGAGAGGGGTGAATTAGTAACTTTTAAAATTATTCCTTTTAAATTTACCACAAATGAATCTATGTTATTGCATGCATTAATACTGAAAGATAAAACATTCATCACACAAAAGAAGACAATGTCTTGGTGACCCAAAAACATTCCAAATAGAAAGTAAAATTGGGTTGGAGATGATTAACACAAAACTTCAATACTGTAGCATAAAGTTGGCCTATTAAGGCTTACATTGACCACTTCTAGTGATCTGCCCTGTTAGGAGCACAAAGGACTGCTAGGTCCACCTTGTTAGAGGATTTACAAACATACAATGAAGTATGGAATTGGTTAAGAGATTTATACAAAGACTATAAAGTATACCTTGTTAAAGGATTTAGAAACTAATTCACTTGTTAAGATGAAGTAGTGGATATACTTACAACTGGTTGCTGATAAGATCCTTTATGCACTGATCAACTTATGTGATGGATATAACTTTTCTTCCTTTGTATTGACCTTGCTGTATACCTTGAACTACTGCTGATAAACCTTTTCATGTACTTCTCAAAAAATCACTTCACATTACTTCTCTATACTTGATACAAATGATATCTTATAATACACCTTACATATATACCTTTCAAATTTAAAAAACTGCAAGGTCAGCCAAAACACAAGTGAACAACGCATTACAAATTCAGCCCAATAGTAAATAACTCAGGTTCATTGAATTGACTCTGTGACCTTCTGATACACGGTATCCACTGCATTACTCATCATCATCATGCACTCAGTAGAAGTGAAGGCTCGATCCATACTAATCACTCAATGTAGTTCTAAACTCAATGACCACTGGTGACTCAGTAGATTTAGTGTCACTTGGTAGATACTACACACTGAGTTTACCTTTCTTTACTTAGTAAACACTACTTCTTCTAACAATCAGTTTACATTGAATCTCCATGACACGAACTTTCTGCACGGTAGACACTGTGAAGCTCAGTAAACACTATTGATCTTCACATTGCCTGTATTCACTTGGTAGCCACTATTTGTTTGGTGTAAACTATTGAACTCTTTGAAGATTGGTTAACACTAGAATGCTCAATGAGTGTAAGAAACTAAGTACTAAGCTTGATAGCTATAATGATATGGATAAGTGTCGTCACTAATAGAAATACTAACTAAATGCCAACAACTTCTTCACATCTTGCTGTAACTATGGCTAGCAATAATTTTCATCAACCAAATATATGATTTTATCTCTTCCAAAATGTCTAGCCAATCCTCCACTCTACTTGTTCATGATGAGATTCTCCCTCATTGAACTTCTTGGAATGTAGAACTAGCTTCCTTTGAACAACATGGTATCTTGGATCATAAAATCCAACTACTTTGTCTTGTCAAGTGTAACAGGTTTTGTACAATCCTTCCACACTTCACCAAAAAATAGGATCATCTGGATACAAAGTATTGAGTTCCTTGAACCCAACCACCTCTATTTCCATTTATCTCAGAAAAATTTGTCTTGTATTAAGAGCATCTACAACTCTACTAGACTTGCCACTCCTGTGTTTCAAAAAAAATGTATAACTCTGCAAAAACTCAAACCACTTCAAATGCCTTTGGTTGAATTTTTCATGAATATTCAAATATTGCAAAGCTTGATGATTACTATACAAAAAGAACTCCTTAGGAAGAAGATAACTTGTCTCCACTTCTTTAATGCTTGAACTATAGCATAAAATTCCTAATCATAAAAAGAATATTTTCTTTTTGCATCATTTAATTTCTCACTAAAACAAGCAATAGGCCTACCTTCTTGGCTAAAAATAGATCCTATTGTGGTCAAAACATTTGTGGACCTATTTTTATTGAACCTATGATAAACCTATGGTTAGAAACGGTGCCATATTTTACTAATATTATATATAGTATGCAGTATTTCATATAGTTATCAAAATGAGTGCTCTTATATTTGAATTTAATTTGACATATGTTTATTTGCAAACATGTCTTTGTACTGAAACTAACCTATTAATAAAGACTAAAATATGATTGGAGGAATTCAAAAGTTGAGCACCAACAACATTTGAGGAGAAGAGAATGCTAAGGAGCAACCATGATGGAGGAAAGTTGCAACGGTTCTAGAAGACATGGCAGCGAGTAAGGAGGAGCTATGAAGACTTATTATCTTCTTTGAATTTATTCTTTGGTGAGAAGATGTTCAAATTTTATTATTCCTGCCTTAAGCCATTATTCCTTCTTCCTACCTTCAGTTGTCATCTCCTATTTTCTCTCTTGCAGATTTAAAGCTAGGTCATTTACTTTTATATTATGGAATAAGTGTTGATTTCCCATATATATAGGAATCAACCCTAGTGTGTTATTTTTTAGCTAGTTAGAAGAAATAGTTTATGAGAACATACTCTTAACTTGACAGTTGTGTTTTTACAGTTCTGTGTTATGTAATGAATTTCTAAAATCTAATGAAATAGTTTTTGGTTTCTCTTTTGTGTTAGTAATTTAGTGAAGCTGACCAAGGGGGCCCACATGGAGGATGGATTAGATTAGGATAGAATAGATTTATTTCCAAGCATTCTTAGTTTCATAAGTAGAAGTTGTAAGTTCCTTCCTATAGCATCACACTTTGTTAATGTTCCTGCAACATATGTGAGAACAGTTATAGTGGATGATCCAAGTTGGAATATTTTTTATCCATTCATTGTATTTCTAGTATTCATAGAGTTAAGTGTGTTAGTTTCCTATAGCAATAGTGTAAGTTGTTTTCCTTACATTTTACTTTCCTGCAGCATAAGCTTAGTGACTCATTAAGAGACCTAGCGCACATACTGTATTGACCATTTCAAGTATCTATCCCTAGATTGACAAGATTAAATGCACCTCATAGTGGGAAAAATAGTCCTTAGTTTCAATATATTATTCCTAAGCATGGCCTAGAGCATGACTATGATACACTTATTATGAGGCGGACCATTTTTGGTTCCGTTACTAGGGATGGTGTCAAGCTAGGAGCATTTTTGAGTCATGGTTTTTAGATAAAGTTTTTTAGAAATCTCTAGTTTGAATTTTATTTCACAGTGTGAAAATTTTAATTACATGCATCGAAGAGGAAGACAACGAGATGAATATGGCATATTTCTTCCACAAGAGTCTGTTAATTTGAACAAAGAAATTGAAGAAGAAGAAGTTGAGTTACATTTTAAAGATGCGAGCCCTATTTTTTGCATAGCATCATCATAAAGAGCTGAACCAATAGATATAAGTGGCCTTCAACCTTTCGCTAAAGTATTGGCCAATTTTCTTGATAACGCTACTTTGAATCCACCAGTTGTTAATCATCCAGTACCCAATGTCCCTTTTTAGTAGCAACCTCATAATCTGATACCTCTAGTCATGGCACAACCTACTTTTCTATTTCCTCTTCCAAGTCTTGTAACCAATGCTAATCTTAAGAACATACCTCCCACTTCTCTTCCAAAGTTCTATGGCCTTGCAACTAAAGACCCTAATACTTTCTTGTTTGAATTTGATATACTTTGTCATAGTTTTGACTACAACATTGATGCCCATAAGCTTAATTTTTTTCTAGCAACATTGAAAGAATCAACTCTATGATGGTTCATGGGCTTAGGAGCCAATGCAGTAGGAAGTTAGGATGAGATGCAAGCTATATTTCTAGATAAGTATAAAGAATATTGCAAAGCATCTAGTTCAAGAGGGGATAATATCTTTAGGATATCATAGAAGGAGGAAAAAACATTGGAAGATTATGTTTCACGTTTCTTATATACACTACAGAAGAACCCTCAGCACATGTTGTCCAAAGATTCGCAAAAGCTAATCTTTTTGAGAGGTGTGAATGAGGATTGTTTACAAGCATTGGACCTAATGGCTGGTGGTGACATATATTAAGCTTCCTCGCATGACCTCAAGAAGATCTATTAGAACTATTCAAGATCAACCATGAAGAAAGGTCGATGACCTCATTCCATTGTCACCAAAGGAGTCAAACAAGGCATTTTAAAGCTTAAGATATCTAACCTATTGTCAGATGTCAAACAAGACATCATCAACAATGTCACTACACATTTGGACACAATGATTGCAAAGAAGAAGCAAGCTAAAGCTGAGTTACAACTAGCTGAAAATTGTCCTCATTGCTAGAAGTAGAAGAAGGATTGCCAATGTAAATTGGTCGTAAGCATGGAGAACCAACATCTTCCAACTGAGCAAGTCAAGATAGATGGAGATGATGAGCAAGTATTCTTTGTTGCTCAATGCTGACCATGGGCCCAACATCAAGGTATGCCTCAAGACCCCTTGAAAAATTCAAATTCACATGGTAATCAATGGCAAAGCCATAATCCCCAAGGTCCTCCATGAAATCAACCCACAACAATCCCAATGGCCTTAGAATTCCCAACCACCTTGGCCTAACCAAAAAAGTAACCAATGGTAGAACCAATAGAACTACTAGAAAACCTAGTAGAACCAATGGCAACCACCCCAAGGGAATGGGTAGTCTACAAACCAATGGAGGGCATCTCAACAATGGCCTAGCCAAAATACTAGTGCTCCATAATTACCACCTTCAGTTCAACAACCTGCTCTAATGCCACCACCTACAAATCTTGGACCTCAAAAGCGAACATAGTTACCTACACAAACTCAGCCAAACCCAAATAGCCAAAAACCACAGTAGCCCATGTATAGTGCTGATGCTTAGCAATATACTACTTATACCTTGAATGTTGCTGATATACATCTAAGATCTGGTACAACTTTACCAGTGCCTAAACTATCTCTTATAACTGAAATACTAGACTCTCCTATAGCATCAAAACCCTTAGTTTCTAAAATTGTTGACTCAACCTATGTTACTATATCAACCCCAACTCAACCAATAGTAGAACCTCCTTTTCCAGAAAAGCTCATACAAAAGAAACCTGAACAAATAGAGGAATAGCCTTCTAATATTGTTGATCAGTTGAAAAACATTCATGTCCAAATACCTCTATTTCAAGCCATTAAAGATGTTCCAGTTTATGGAAAAGCTATTAGGGAAGCCTTCTTGAAGAAACCTGGAAGGAAGAAAAAGGACCCCACCACAATCCATGTTGTGAGACAATTGACTGGCATCATGCTAGGGAAATTGATTACACCAAAATATTCTGATCCAAGAAGTCCACTAGTGAATGTCAGTATAAATAGTCAGTTTTTTATAAAAGATTTAATAGATCTTGGAGCTGCTATAAATTTTATGACCAAGGATACTATGAAGAAGTTGAAAATAGAAGGACAAAGGGCTACACCAACAATTCTGCAACTTGCAGATAGTTCTATTGTTACCCTTGATGGGATGATAGAAAACATAGCTGTAACCTTAGATTCTCTAGAATATCCTACAAACTTCATGATTTTATCCCCCAAAGTTAATCTATCTGGTTACCCTATCATCTTAGGTAGACCATGGTTAGCCACAGCTAATGCAAACATAAGTTGTAGATTAGGGAATATGACCATATCAAATGGCCAATCAACAAAGAAATTTGATTTATATCCTCCAGCCCAACCATTACTATATTTAGGCAGATCTATTTGGCTAGATTTAGGGGATGAAGAAGAAGAATTAAACTCTATAGTATAGCTCATGATGTTGCATAGATAGTCTTTTCTAAAATTGCAAGAGGAAGATTCAATACTTCAAAGTATCCTCACTAACAGTTATGTGATAGAAAAAGATATATCTGAAAGTTCTATGCTGGAATTAATAACATATGAGGAATGTGATAAGAATTGTACTTTGTTCAAAGAACCTAAAATTCTTTATCCACATTTACCTTGTGAATTAGAAGAAAGTCTAATCTCTAAAGCTGCTATAATAGAATCTACCGCTACTGTTGAACTGACTAAAAGTCATAATCTCCATGTTAATCCTAAATTAACACCTACACAGATGGAATAGTTAAAAGAATTACTTCAAAGGCATGAAAAGGCCTTTACATGGGACTATAGTGATATGAAAGGGTCGAGTCCTACACTGTGCACTCATAGGATATACATTAATGAAGGCTATCTACCACTCCATCAACCCCAAAGAAGGATAAATCCAAGCCTTAGAGAGATAGTTAAAACTGAATTGCAAAAATTGCTTGATGCTTACTTTATTTATCCTATATCTGATAGTAGATGGGTGTCACCCCTAGTCATAGTGCCTAAAAAGGGAGAAAAATGGAGAATTTGTGTAGATTATAGAGAGTTGAACAAAGCTACCAAAAAGGATCACTTTCCTCTACCATTTATAGACCAAGTTCTAGACACACTAGCTAGAAATAAATATTCCTCTTTTCTAGATTGGTATAGTGGTTATAATCAAATCAGTATTACTCCTAAAGATCAAGACAAAATCACAGTTACATGTCCACGGGGTACTTTTGCATACTCTATTTTACCATTTTGTCTATGTAATGCTCCTGCAACATTCCAAAGAGCTATCATTAGCATCTTTGTTGAAATATCACATGATTGCATGGAAATCTACATGGATGACTTCACAACATTTGGAGTCACTTTTAAGGAAGCAATGGTGAATCTTGAATTTTTTTTGGTTAGATGTCAAGAACATAATTTGGCACTTAATAGTGAAAAGTGTTTCACACTAATGCAAGAAGGTGTAGTAGATGGTCATTTCATATAAGCTATAGGAATACAAGTGGATCCAACTAAGATAGAGGTAATTCAAACATTGTCCATACCTACAAAGTGAAAATATGTAACATCTTTTCTAGGTCATGATGGATATTATAGATGTTTCATAAAAGATTTCAGCAAAATAGCTAGTCCCTTGTATATTTTACTCACAAAAGAAGCTAAATTTAGTTTGACATCTGAATGTGATGAAGCCTTCCTATAGCTTAAGAAACTTTTGACTATAGCCCCAGTCTTACAAGGCCATGATTGGAATTTACCTTTTCATATATATATATAGATGCCTCTAATAATGCCATAGGTGTAGTCCTAGCACAAAAATCCCAAAATCTTTAAAATGCAATCTATTATATTGGTAAGAGCCTTCATGGACTAGAGCTAAACTACACTATGATTGAAAAAGAATTGTTAGCAGTAGTTATGCCCTCAACAAATTTTGGCATTACATAAATGGCTATTCCATATTTGTTCATATTGATCATGCAACAATCAAATATCTCATGAACAAACATGCTATAATAGGTAGGTTAGCAAGATGTTTACTATTGTTGCAAGAATATGATATAACTATTGTTGATAAGCCTGGAAAAGCCAACATTGTAGCTGATTATTTATCAAGAATCCATCATGATGATACTAACACTACTTTGGTAGATGATGCATTTTCGGATGAGCATTTGTTTCATATTTCTATTCAAACTCCATGGTATGTAGACATTGCTAACTACATTGTATCAAATAAAATACTAGAAAATTTTTCTTACAAGGAAAAGAAGTTGCTTGTAGAGAAATGTTTTCATTTTTCCTAGATAGATAATCTCTTGTTTTACACTGGACTTGATCAAGTTATGAGAAGATGTGTGAGAGAAGATGAGACATAATACATTCTACATGCATGTCATAATAAACCATGTTAAGGACACTTTGTAGCAAAAATAATAGCTTTCAAAATCTTGACAACTAGTTATTATTGGCCTACACTTCACAAGGATGCAGTTAACTACACAAGGAAGTTTGACTAGTGTCAAAGGATGGGCCAACCAACAAGAATAGATGAAATGCCTCTTAATCCTAAGATGGCATTAGCACCATTTTACAAATGGGGAATGGACTTTATTGGTCTAATTGATCCTCCATCTAATGGGAAATCCTATATTCTTATGTGCACTAATTACTTGACAAAATCGGTTGAAGTTAAAGCTATGAAGCACGCTCATGATGAAAAAGTTGCTGAATTTCTATTTGAAGAGATTCTTACTCGCTATAGTGTACCCAAAGAGATAGTCACTAACCAAGGTGCACAATTCACCTCTAATCTAATCTTAGAGTTGATGAAACAATATAACATCAGGCACTAGAAATCTAGTCCTTATCTGCACCCTTAAGCTAATGGACAAGCAGAGGTCAGAAACCATGAACTAGAAAACATCCTAACAAAAATAGTTCATCTACATTCTAGGGATTGGACCAGCAGATTAACAGAAGCTATTTGGGCTTATAGAACAACCTAGAAGACTACTACAATATTCACACCATTTGAGCTCTTATATGGTAAGGTAGCAATGCTTCCAATTGAATTTGAACATAAAACTCTAAGGAAAACATTGGCACTAGATATTGAACTTCCTGTAGCACAAATAGAACATCTTCTACATCTTAACTCTTTGGATGAGATGCACAAAGTTATTATGGAACATACTGAACTGATACAAAAACAAAGGAAACAATGACATGATTCTCATATTATCAGTAAATAATTTCAAGTTGGTGATTAGCCACTACTATATGATTCTAGAGGTAAAGATATGCTAGGAAAGTTGCAAACAAGATGGCTGGGACCATATGAAATTAGTGATGTGTTTGATAATGGAGCTATTCAAAAAACTACCATTGATTCGGTACCCTTCAAGTTGTTAGTCAATGGTCACAAATTGAAATTATACAAATGGCCCCAAACACAAGCGAAATTTCGGTAGCAGTTTCAATAGCTGGATTCAAATACAAATCAAGCAACTCTTCCTGTAGCTAAAGGTGTCAACCTTTCGACTATTGTTCTTCAAAATTAGTTTTTGTGTGCATGCTCATAATAAAGACTTTATGTTCACATAAAATTCACTTTTCTATTCACTTTTTCTTTCCATCTCATCTCTTTACCTTCCACCCATCCACCTCATCTCATTTCTTTATCTTCCATCCATCCACTTTCCATGTCATCAATTTTTCATGCTTTCAATAAACTCCATGAGATGCTGATGGATGTTGCTGATCCTGATATCACTTCTACCACCTTTTTGGTATGTGTGATAATTTGAATAACAAGTATAAAATTTTAAAATTATCATTCACTTATAGTCTACAGATTTGATTAATTATATTTAATACTACATAATTTATATGATGGAAAGGTTATGCCAATCCCTTACCCATACTAGGTCTGACAGGTGTGGACACTTGTCCAAATTTAGTAGGGTGAGGGAAGGTCACTAATATCTAATGGCATTTCTATTTATCTATAAAGATTTTTCCAAATCTTCACATTCACTTCATTAATGAAAATTAATTGCCATAAGTACACAAGTGAGGTGTTGTACTCCCTATTTTTTGAATGATTTTCTATGTCAAGTGGTGATGTGACTTATGTTTAAATTTTATGTGATGTGAACCTCATTTTTGGATGATTCTCACACATATTCATGATTTTCCTTCATTAAAAGTCATACTATTGTGCATAACAATTTGTTATGACATTAATTGCATGTTAAGAAAAAGAAGTGTGAGTTGAGTCTATAAAATAAAAAAGTAGTTTGAAGCTTGAATTCAAAAAGGGAAAAATAGAGTAAATAGAGGAAGTGTTAAGAGAATGGGTGGATAGTTGCAGAGGAGAGAACTAGTGGAACACACTATGTTACTCTCCGATGTAGAAGCTATAAGAAGGTTTAATGCATGCAGATGGCTAAGGTATTTCTTGAGTTTGACTGCATATGATGAAGAGACGGCCATAGAATTTAAAAGGACATTTGACAAGGGTGAAGCTTCCGTTTGGGATTTAACACTGATTGCAATAGAGGAACACATTGCTGAAGTGACTGGGTTGCCTACAGTTGGAGAACATTACCCCATCACACATGATGCGATGTCAACAACAACTCAATTTACCAAACTGTCTAATCCCCAAATGGACATTACAAAGAAAAGTTACAAGAGAATGTCACTACCACCACCATACAATGAATTAGCCATGCAAAGAATTAGGTATTTTACATGAAAAGGTAGGTTCTCATACTTTTATGCACTTCATTTTAAATTACGTAGTTGTGTAAGGCATAATCTTGCAGTGAACATTCCAAATATCTTGTATAATATGCTTTGTATTAGTGTGGAAGAGACTTAGAAAGGAAAAGATAATTTTGTTACTCATCATGCCTTAATCAAGTTATTGATAGAGAGGTTTCTTAGGGATGTATCTCCCATGACATGGGATGAATTTTTGCAAGCCAAAACTCTACAACCCTAAGCTACCCCTAGTGAATAGCCTAGTGAGGAAAATGTTCCTACCAATGAACCTACTAAACAAAATACCCAAGTGGTTGAAGCCAAAAAGACCCAAGAAAATGTGCAATAAACTATCTCTATTTAAGAAAATGTGCCTTCACCTATGTAAGAGACCCCAAAATCTACTTCTAGTAGAGCAAAGAGGAAACAAAAATTTTAAGAAGAAATCTCTATTCAAGAAAAGGAAGAGCCAAACCTAAAATTGTAAGAGAAAAGAGAACAAAGAAAAGCCTTATAGCAACCACTCTTGCAACAAAGACACCCAAAGGGAAAAGTAGGCAAAAGGCTATGATGCAA
Source organism: Cupressus sempervirens (assembly GCA_028749045.1). Lineage (NCBI taxonomy): Eukaryota > Viridiplantae > Streptophyta > Pinopsida > Cupressales > Cupressaceae > Cupressus > Cupressus sempervirens. The sequence goes on along the minus strand of CM053785.1, from coordinate 128,177,486 downwards.
GAAGAAACCCTCGTAAGGAGGAGCCCTAGGATGAGAGGGAAAGTTTCTAAAGATTCCACTTTGTCTAAAACATCCACCAGGGAATCCCCTATGAAAATTGTTTTTGATCACTCTCCTCCCCATCTTGAGATTGCAAGTATTCCCAAAAATCTGACTGAGCAATGTAGGGATGAAATCAAAGAAAATTTAGATGATACCCCAATAGACCTACCAGGTACTTCTAGTTGTAGGGATAAAATAGTTTCTAAATATGTTGATCCAAACACTACCCTAGTTCCCCATAGATCAATATGGATTACTAGTTTTTTAGAACATTTATGGTAGGAATAGAGAAAAAGGAAAAGAGATCATGAAGAAGATAGTGGTTCTATCACATTGCAAAAAATCCTTTTTTGGTTGTATGGATAACATCTATTTGCTAAGGCCTTGTGGAAACAAGAGAAGGAAAAGATGAATAAGATTATAGCATCTCAAGGTGAAGAAATTGCAGATTTAAAGGATCAGTTAGCAAGCCAAAAGCAATGAATGGACCATGCCCTCAAGTTAGCTAATTAGGCCCTTACTTATAGACCACCACCAAGAGTTTATGCTCTCTATTTGAAAGAACAATTTCTTTTGTTTCAATTAATGTTAAATCTTAAGAATATTAATGCATAGTTCAAATCAGCACAATAATTTTATGGACTATATCAGACTCTGCCACCCTAGCAATAGAATTTACTTTGTGAATTATATGTTCATAATTTTGTTATCCATTCAGAGACTCAATAGAATCCCTTGCTTTACATAGGGGTTATATACTTAAGAGCCCTCATGTCTTAGATGTCCAATGAAGCAAATTATGATAGCCAGCTGAATAATTATAGGGATGAGGGAAGGATAGAACCCTTGCCTTTAAGAGCAAAGAGTAGCAAGCTAGATGAAGTTCTCAAGGATTGGTTCACATTAACTTATGGAAAGAAGAATCCAGAAGTAAGGGATAGGGTCTTTGCTGCCAGAGCTAAGTTTATGTTGATTATGAAAATTTGCCCTACTTTGCTTTCCAAAGAGCTATGACTGGTGCTAGGAGTAGATGGGCCAGATTGCTTGAATCTCTTAAAAAGTTAGAATTACATAGTCCCATCAACATGGAGGCAGCACTTCACATGGTTCCAAAATATTTAGAGTTAGGGAAGCAAGCCAGACCAGAGTTGTGGTGTCCCCTAACCATGTAGCCTCCAATACTCTTGTAGCCTTTATATCAAATCAATGTCGATAGACTCAAAATGATGCATGATGATCGTAAAAGGGAAATTTGGGAGAGAACTAGAGGACATTACTACACTTTCAAGAGCAAGAGAGAAAGAAGGAGAAAGATTGAAGAGTTTAGCTCATTAACAAGGAAGTGCAATGCTTGAGGACAAGCATTAGTTTACCAGGGGGCAGATGATGAGACCAAAATTTTCCTTTATTTTATGATAGTTATAAGATAATTTTTTGATGCTCTATTTTATCTTTGTCAAAATATTTGTAGACCAATGTTTACCAAACCTATGATAAACCTATGTGTAGAAAGTATGCCATCTTTTGCTAATATTATATATAGTATGCAATAATTCATTTTGTTTTCAAAATGTGTGTTCTAATATTTGAATTTAATTTGATAAATGTTTATTTGTAAACATGTCTTTGTATTGAAACTAACCTGTTAATAAAGACTAAAAGATGATTGGAATAATTGAAAAGTTGAGTGCCAATAGCATTCAAGTAGAAGAGAATGCTAAGGAGTAGCCACATCAAAGGAAAGTTGCAATGGTTCCAAAAGAGATGACAATGAGTAAGGAGGAGCCATGAAGGCTTATTATCTTCTCTATATTTATTCTTTGGTGAGTGGATGTTTAGAATTTATTATTCCCACCTTAAGCCATTATTCCTTCTTCCTACCTTTAGTTGTTATCCTCTTATTTTCTCTCTTGTAGATTTAAAGCTAGGTCAATTACTTTTCTGTTATGGAATAAGTTTTGATTTCCTATATATATAGGAATTGACCCAAGTGTGTTAGTTTTTAGCCAGTTAGAAGAAAGAGTTTATGAGAACAAACCATTAACTTTTACAGTTCTATTTTTACAGTTCTGTGTTATGTAATGAATTTTTGAAATCTAGTGAAATAGTTTTTGGCTTCTCTTTTGTGTTAGTATTTTAGTGAAGCCAACCAAGGGGGGCCACTTGGAAGATGAATTAGATTAGGATAGAATAGATTTATTTCCAAACATTCTTAGTTTCGTAAGTAGAAGTTATAAGTTCCTTCCTATAGCATCGCACTTTGTGAATATTTGTGAGAACAGTTATAGTAGATGATCCAAGTTGGAATATTTGTTATCCTTTCATTGTATTTCCAGTATTCATAGAGTTAAGTGTGTTTGTTTCCTATAGCAATAGTGTAAGTTCTTTTCCTTGCATTTTACTTTCCTGCAACATAAGCTTAGTGACTCATTAAGAGACCTAGTGCACATATTGTGCCAACCATTTCAAGTATATGCCCCTAGGTTGACAAGATTAAATGCACCTCATAGTGTGAAAAATAGTCCTTTGTTTGAATATATTATTCCTAAGCATGGCCTAGAGCATGACTATAATGCACCTATTGTGAGGCAAACCATGTAGTACCACTAGTATCACAGTTTACTTTTAACACCTTATTAAAATTTGGAAGTGCTAAAATAGGCTACTTAGTAAATTTCTATTTCAAAAGATTAAAATTCTTATCTACCCCTATAGTCCACTTAAACTCTTTCCTATCCCCTCTCATTGTTTCAGTCAAAGGTCCACAAATACTGTTAAAACCTTTTATGAACTTTCTATAAAAATTAGCCAGTCCATGAAAAGATCTTATCTTTGTTGCACTCCTTGGAGTAGGACATTCAAAGATAACCTTCACTTTCTCTGGGTCTATTTTCAGACCTTCTAATTAGACTAAAAATCCTATGTACACCAATTCCTTTACAAAATTGCACTTCTTCAAGTTTATCAACAACTTTTCTTCCGTCAACTTATCAAACACCTTGTGAATATGGATCAAGTGTTCCTCCAATGTCTTACTAAAGATCAAAATATCATCTAGGTAAATAATAACAAAATTAGCTAGAAACTTCTTTAGTACCTCATTCATGAGCCTCATGAAAGTTCCTGGTCCATTGGTTAGCCCAAAAGGTATGACAAACCACTCATATAGTCCTTCCCTTATCTTGAAAGATATCTTCTATTCATCTCCTTCTCTGATACAAACCTAATGGTACCCACTCTTTAATCCTATCTTTGTGAAATACTCAGCTCCACTCAAATAGTCAATAATAGCATCCATCCTAGGCAATGTAAATCTATACTTGATCATGATCTTACTGAGTGCACAAGAATTTGTGCACATCCTCCATTCTCCATTCTTTTTTGGTGCTAATATGATTGGTATAGCACATGTAGTCAGACTCTCTCGAATCAAACCCTTTTGCAACAACTCATAAACTTATTTGTTCAACTCTTCACTTTCTACTGGTGTCATTCTGTGCAATACTTTGTTTGGAATACTGGGTCCTTGAACCAAATCCATCTAGTGACTAATCTTCCTCATTGGGGGCAATCCATTAGGTACATTATTTGATACAATATCAGAAAACTCTCCCAACATATATGTAACTTTGGTAGGTAGCTCCTCTACTTCTTCTTTACTATCTTCTAGAATTATAGCAAAACATATATGCTCACACTTCATACCTTTGAGAAACTCTTTTCCATCAACAAAAAATATTTTGGCAACACTATATACCTTTTATTCTTTCTCCTTCAATGACTTCAACTTATGTTTCACACCATCCTTGGTAAGATTGTGGTATCTTCCTGCCCATTATGTACAACATGTCTATCAAACTTCCATGGCCTACCTAGCAACATATGACATATGTCCATAGGTATGATATCACAAAGTACCTCATCCTGGTAGCTTGCAATCTTGAACTTCATTGAGCACTACTCATTGACCATGACCTTGTGGTCATCTTGCACCTAAGCAATATGGTATGGATGCAGGTGTTTCTGCCTCTTTAGCTTCAACTTGGTGACCATTGTTTCTAACACCATATTTTTAGTACTTCCACCATCAATGATCAAATCACAACACTTTTCTTCACATATACAGCTTCTGCAAAACAAGCTCCTTCTTTGATCAGGTTCATTCTCTCCACTCAATAGGAATCTTTTATTGACTAGGACTTCTCCTCTCTCAACATCTTTAGAATTTGATGATCTGGCATCCTCATCAACATGTGCAAATCTAGCCTACCCTTCTATTTTTTGATATGTCCTTCCTTGGCATTGGGTACATTCAAATGCTCTATGCCCTTCTTCTTCACAGTGAAAACATTTCCCATGGAAGCCTCCTTTTCTAGATCCTTGTCCTCTACCTCTTCCTCTCTCTTCTCTATTGTTCTAATTATGGAAATGACAGGAATTGTTTCTCCTCTAGTTCTGACTACTACTCCAACCCTCATCCTTGTTCTTTTGATCATCATTATGACCACCATAAGATTGTTTGCCAGTTCTTCCATTGTGACCTCTTCCTCTATTCTTATTGTCAAATTTTTTGCTCAATTTTTCCTCAACTCTTAAGAAAAACTGGTATGCCTCCTTAATACTATTCATTTGAACTAGACTCAGCTCATCTTGAATACTTGGCCTTAACCCATTAAAGTAACATGCCACTTTCTCCTTATCAGCTTCTACATGGCCAGTTCTAATAAGAACTCAGTAGAACTCTTTGGTATACTCTTGAACAAATTTTCTTGCTTTCTTCAACCCTTGCATTTTCTTGAATAGATCAAGCTGATAATCCATGGGAATGAATTGTTGCTTTAGTTTAGCTATCATCCAATCCCATTTGGTGATTTTGTCCTTTCCCTTTCTATTTCACTCCAACTGAACCTCTTGCCACCAGATCTTTGCATGTCCCTTCAGTTTTACTTTCACAAACTTGACCCTATCTAGATCCTCGATATCTTCATACTCAAAGTACTCATCTAGTTCATTGATCCAATTAATCAGCTCATCTAGGTTAATATTTTCTATAACGTGGGAATCTCAAACTTAGGTCTTTTTCCAATCTTGGAGATGGCCCTAAAAAGTCTCTCTTCCTCTAGATTTAGAACTACCTCTGCTTTGACATTTTCTTCTACTCCATCCTCATCCTTGCTTTCATCTTTTATAGGAAGATTTATTCCTCTATGTATTTTTTCTTCCAATGCTTGCATTTTTCTTTCAAGGGCTCTAAAATCCTTAGGTGTAACACCTATAACTCTTCTACCATGCTCTCTTCATGTAGGCATTTTTGCACTTCCACTGAAATCATAGTGCAAATTGCCTCACAACAAAAAATCTTTCTACATGCATAGCCTAAACCACAATCCTAGTACAAAATACCTCACATTTAGTGATCTATCCACACACTCAAGAACTCTAGCTCTGATACCACTTGATGAAGTGTGCTCCCCTTAATACCATAAAATCATAATAGAAACAAAGAAACAATAGCAAATACAAAAACAAAATATGGACTTCTTATTTGTGCCTTGAATGTAGAATTATAGAATTCACAAGTATAATATGCTAACCCACATGGCCACCTTCATTACAATAATCTACAAGACAAGCTATGAACTATCACCCATAGCTATTCTAGACAATGCTTGGGCCTTTTTTAAATAGGAAATTTTATACCACTAGGGAAGATTCTAGATGCTCAAACTTAATACCTAGGGCCGACAGACCCTAACAATACATATAGAGTTGACTAAATAGATTTTTGACAAATTATTTTATAAATTTTTGTAGCCAAACTTCAAAAGGCAATTACTCTCAAACTATTACTCTGATTGGCTATTATAACTACTTTTCAAAAATGCCAACTCTTGATCTATAGGCTTAGAACTATGCAAGAACCCTTCCATTGAGTTTTTGGACCTCATCTAGGCAATCTAAGGCCTTCAACAGTGAGCCTAAAGATTTTTCTACTAAAAATTTGCAATAACTTCTTTAATAATTAAGCTAGAGAAATGATATTTTAATGATAAGTGTATAACTCTAAAATGAACCTTCTTGTAGAAAATGAGACCATTCTGAGCTCATATGAAAAACTTACTAAAAATAACAAGTTCCTATAAATAGTAACCACCCTATCTACTGGTCCTTATTAAAGTAGAAAAGACTGAAAAGAGCCATATTTTTTGGGTGATGTAAGATTGCTCATACACCCAGGATTCTCATCTATCAAAATTGTAGTCATTGCAATTAGAGAAACTAGAGAGATTAATGTTAGAGGGAGTTCAAACTCATAGAGGGAGTTCTCATGGATGAGAATCAGAATGAAACTAAGGATATTATCCTTACTTCTCATTTTTTCTAAAATTTCTTTGTATAATGACATGTGTTTCCATCATTGCCAAAGAGGGAGATTGTTGAATACAATTATGCAATTGTATGTTGTCTTTGATGTTACACAAATGTCAAGTCTTTACTGAGAAATGAATGTCACCCAAGCTCACTCAAGCTTTGAAGGAAGTTTCCTATGTATGTCGAGCATTCTAAGAAAGACAACATAGAACCAGTGCTAATCGAGTTCACTTAGTTACCAAAGGAAGTTGGCATAGAAGTAGTGTTAATGAATCTCACTTAGTTACAAAAGGAAATTTTTTGTTGAGTTAGTGTTGATCAAGTTAGATCAGATAAAAAGGAATTTTCCTATATTAGTATATCGGACTGACAGTTTTGTTGGTTAGTTCTAGCTTATTGAAGGGATGAATACTATTTGTTTGAAATTGTATTCAAGCTGACTTGACTAGGTAAATCATATAAATATAAGGTAAAGTTGAGGATTGAATTTTGAAGAAGCATGGGATTGGAAAGGTAAATCAAGGAAGTGAATTAGAAGGATATCAGAGTATTTGAGTTGAATGAATCGACAAAGATAGTTGCATAAGTAATTAGGTCAAGTCATTATTACTCTCTAATAATTATAGTAGTGAATCAAATCTCCTAATAGACTTATTCTAGAACAACTATTCACTAAATCCTCTAAAAATGTGGCATTTCTAGATTGAAGTGTCTAAAGACCTCTAACAAGGCCACTCCTAAATGGGTGAAATAAATCCTTTAATAGGGTCATACCTAACAGTGTGTTTTGTAATCTTTAACAAGGTTGGCTTTTACCAGGGCTCACTTTAGAAGAGTGAAAATAATAACTAATTGGTGGTTTTCTCAAATTGGATTTCCATGTTAAATCTTGGTGTCTCTTGTGTTCATGTTGTTTTCTTTATGATTCTACAACTAATTTAATTAAGGATAAACATAGTAAACATCTTAAGAAGTGATTATTTTAGTGTTTAGTGAGTGACAATAATTTTTAGTGTAAACTGAGTATTCCTGTGTTAGCTAACTTACAAAAGCATTTTAGTTTCAAAAAATTTTGGTTTTTTATTATATTGAAATCTTAAGGGATCTTGGATTTATTTTGGTGGTAACTAATTCAAAGCTTTCTTTTAGTTACTCTTCTTATATTTTCAATAGTGTTGTGCACAATAGTTCATGTGTGTTTTATTGATAGTATGAGAAGTTCAATATTTGATTAATGAAGTAGTTGAAAAGGGGACAATCCAAACATTGTCAAATCTCATTTATTTTAGAAATTTGGGAATTTTCCAATTGGTCATCCTTCCTCCTCTCATACTATTATAGGTAATATTTCATGTTTTTCAGTCTTGCATCCAAGTTAGAATAGCTTGCATATTAGGTGTTACTCTTCATTTTGATAATTGCCTAGATTGTTTAAAGTGTTAAAAAATCTAGTTGTTGACCCTTTCTACTCTTTGTTAAAGAGCATTACCCCCCCACCTGCTACCCTCCCCCCCAAAATAAAAATAAAAAAAATAAATAAAAAATATTGAAAATCTTTCTTTTAGAAGGGAGTTGTACCTTTCAATTCAGGGGTTTTTCATAGATTACTACACTGACCCATTCTATTGTTAGCTAATTTTTTTTCTATTTTCCATTGGGCACTCTAAGAGTCAAGTTATAAATCCTAGAATTGAGGAAGATAGACTATTAACTAACAATTTTTGGAAAATCTATTGGGACTTGCTTGTCTATCCTAAGTTTTTCTTAGTAAGTCTATCTTTGATTTTACTGGGATAACTTAGAGATCTATCTCAATTTATTAAGCCATGACTATTAACTCATGAGGAAAAAAGATGTTTCCTCATGAAGGTCAAATCCCATTAATGCAACCCAATCTCAACTTCCAAGATGAACAAGAAGATATAATAAGCCAGTTGAATACACTTGCCTAGAAAAATTGAAAATCCCTTGATTAGTATCAAAGAGTTAGCTTTACACTAGAGAAAGAGGAAGCTAATGTTGATTATTAGGAAGGTGTGTTGTAGAAAAGAAGATTGAGACAAGCACACCCATTGTAAACTAAGTCAATTCACCCCAGATCCCAATTATACCAAAAGTGCTTGTAGCAAATAGAAAGTTTACCCAGTGTTTGAGGAATTAAAGAAAACCAATTTCCCAATATTAGAAGATGCTTTAAGGAGAGTGAGAGCCTGCTCATGAGATCCAATTTTTGAAGGTATCCATAGAGTTCTATTTCCACCACCCCTTTCCATTTCCAGATTCATAGTCATTCCTCTTCCCCTCGTATCTTCCACACTCAGATCTTGTCACAATATAATACTCTCACCTTACACAAAGTAGTAGCCCCTATTGCCATCACCTTTCAACCAATACTAGTAATCCTTCTTGCTTTAATGATTGTGCCCTAGAGTAATACTATTAGCCCCCAATGGATTGCTACTAATAATGAGCTATCTAGAGCTTTCCAAAAGAACTTCTCCAAATTTAATGGCGATGAATAAGTATTTGCTAATGATCACATTGCTTCTTTCTTTGTAGTGTGCAACATTTTTTTTCCTCAACATGAATATGTAGCAGTTCATTGAGACTCTTGTTGACCACTTAGTTGATTAGTTTCAACATCTTCCCATGGGATACATTACAACCTGGGATGACATGCAAAATTCGTTTGAGGCATGCTCTAAGATTATAGAAGATGGATAAACTTTGTTGTCTCAACTCACACATATTAAAAAGGAACCTAGTATTTCCATGAGAGATTTCATTACACAGTTCAAAAAATTGGTCGACTAGATCCATGTTACAAGTAGGCCAACTGCATATAATAAAAAGATGTTTTTCATTAGTTTTATGCCTCCATATATCAATTTTCAAATCAGACAAGAGCATAATCTTCTAGTTTCTTAAAGCTTGGTAATAGAAATGGAGGATGACTTGATAGCATTTGAAAAATGGAGGAGAGAGCTTTAGAGCAAAACTTTAACAAATTCTAGTACTAGTATAACTAATAACACAAAAGCATTGCCTCAAAAATAATCAAATGAGATGATTTCTGTAAAAGGGCAAATGGATAAAATAGTTCCTTCCTTCCAATAGCCTTACTAAAACATCCCTAGAAGACAACATGAAGGGAAACCATTAGAATTACTATCTTCTCAACTAAAGCTTTCCATGGAGGCAGCTCCCAAGAAGAAATCAATGTGCATATTTCACTTAAGATCAGATCACAATGGTGACTCTTGTTTGAAGATGAATAGGCAAAAGTAGCTCAGTGCTAGTAATGAGATAATGTTGGAATATCCTAATAGAAAAGATGATTCTTCTCCCCCTGGTGACTTTAGAACATTTTTCTTGAAGTATGAATCATATTAAAACATTGGGGGTCATATCTTTGCCACCTTGGATGGAGTAAAAATAATCATAGCAATGAGAAGTCAAAGTGACAAGAACCTGATGAATTCAAATCCTGCCCAGAACACAGCTCATGGTTCTTCACCAGCTAGGGCTAGCACATCTACTTCTTCTTCTTGGAGGAAAGAAAAAGAAGTTTCAAAGTCAGCTGAACCCAAAATAATGGGTTCCACTTTAGTGGGATTGACAAAAATGAAAAAAATTGTAAAATGGGAAATTGACTTTAGCATATGTTCGTGCGAATGTTTTTTTAAATCATGTTCACACGAACATATTTCGTATGTTCGCGTGAACATCCATGATAAATATGCTTGCGCAAACATATGAAACATCGACTTCCAATATTTTAAAACATCTTTTTCCCCAATTTTTTTTGGGTCGTATGTTCATACGAACATTATGTTTGTGCGAACATATTCATATGTTCATGCAAACATCATGTTTGCGCGAACTTACAAAATTACATTTTTTGGGCCCTTTTTACTTTAATTTTTTTTTTTCTCTTTCGATACCCATAATTGTAGATAAATGATCTTCTACTATAAAATTAAAAAATGTCAAAATGTGCTTCTTGGAGCAAGCTTTCTAAGGAATATAATTGTAAGACATATTTTAATCATTAAGGCTTCCAAATATGAGTTTAACTCATCATAGGTTCATTACCAATTGAACATCAACCGACTTCGACACCTTAGAAAAATTAGTAAATTAGGTCAAATTTTTTTTTAAAAATATGTAGGAACTAGCTTATTGAGATACCTTTCTATTCAAAACAAAAAAAAAAAAAAGGTTTCTGATAAATTGACTTCAAATTATCTGTGTCAAACAGAATGTATGTCTGAATTATGGTTTGTGTCACTTCAAAACTTCATAAACTATATAATATTCAACCAAAATGAATCAAACCAAATGCATCCTCTGGATATTGATGTTACAAATCTAACATCAAAAGAATTAATTCATTATCATTTTTAGAAAAAAGTTATGTGTGTCAAATGGACTTTCACTCTTTAAAATATTGAATTTTATTATGTACCACTTTTCGAAGGAGATGAAAAAATTGACATAATAATTTTTTTTTTAGATTAAAAAATATGGTTACAAATTAGGAATAGAGTACTCAAAATCATTATTTTATGTGATCTTGAAATTATTTATATTTTTTGAGATATAGTCACTTGAACGTGACATTTGTTGCAAAAATATTGATTTCAGTGTCAAAATTGGTCAAAAAGTGGAACCCATTATTGTGGGATCACCCAATCATCACACTATGGATATGGCTAGCACAACTACCATCAAACTCTAAGGTCCAAATTTTTGGATCACTAGGAGGATTTATTGCAGAATCTTCTAAAAAAGATTTTTGGATCAGCAAGAGGATCTTCTGAAGTGTCAAAGTTAGAGAACATCATGTAGTTCCCAAAACTCATTTCTTGATGTAAAATTTGGGCCATAGGATCATCAGATTTTATGACAGTAAATTTGGCTTTCTCCTCAGGTTCTAGCTTAATCCTTTTATTTCCAACAAGCATTATTGCATGAGACCAATCTAGTTTAATTTCCCCACCCATATCTCTATAGAATCTCCTACTCAATACCATACCATAGCTAGTTAGAATATCAAATACTAGGATGGTTAATTTCATTCTCTTTGCAAGGTTTGTGGCTAAAGCTAGTTGTGCATCTTTTACTTGAACTAAAAGGGGAACTTTTTTAGAGCATCCATGGAATAAAAAAGTCCAAAGGTATTCGTTAGAGATAAGCATAAGAATGAAGAAATAGGAATGAAGCTGACCACTTGATTCTCATGGTGATCCAAAAATTTGGACCTTAGAGTTTGATGGAAATTGTGCAACTTATGGATCTAGAGTAGGTTTGGTATTTGTTTCCCTTGATGGAGATCTCACATGGCTTGCATATAATCTACAACTCAAGAACACAAATAATACTACAAAATATGAAGCATTGTTGCTAGGTATTACTTTGAAGGAAGAAAAAATGCATGCCAAGAATATTCTCCTGACAATAAGAAAGATTTGGAGCTTTGTGTTGAGTAGCTCAGAGGTAACAAAATCACTAGGAATCTCATTTCTCTACAAAATTTGTTTGATAGGCATGGTGAATATATCATAAGGGAAACGTGTAGGAAAGGTGGTACTTCTAGAAGATGTGAGGGGATGAATATTGGGACTAAATACAAACCTAAAATGATAAATATTGGTAGTAGTTGTTCAAATGAAGAAAGGAATAGAACAAAAGGTTTACTTTCTAAGTACCAAAATATATTTGCATGGGGATATGTGGATTTGAAAACCTTCAGGAATGGCAAGTTTAAGGACAAGATCCCCCTTAAGCATGAAGCAAATCATTTTTGACAAAATCAAAGAAAATATAACCTAATGATCTTGTATGCCATATTTAAAGAAGTCCACAAGATGTTATAAGAAAGGATTGTCTATCCAATACACCATTAAACTTGGATTGCTAACATTGTCCCTATCTAGAAATAGAATAGGGAAATAATTGCTTTTGTGGATTTTAGAAATTTAAACTAGGCCTCTCTAAATGATAACTATGCCATGCCTAGCATAGATCATCTACTACAAATAGTGGGTGTCTCTAAAATGATGATCATGTTGGATGGATTTTTAGGCTTCAATCAAATTAAAATAGATCCAAAGGATCAATTTAAAATAAAATTCACCACACCCTAGGGGATGTTTTCCTATAATAGAATACCTTTTGGGCAGATCAATATTGGAGCCACCTTTCAAAGAGCCATGAATTCATCTTTTTATGATATCAAGTATAAGATCATTGTCATATATCTAGATAATCTAACAGTCTTCTCCAAGAAAAGAGAAAGTCAATTGAAGGACCTAGAGAAAGTACTAAGGAGATGTAGGGAACATGGAATTTCCCTTAACCCCAAGAAGTTGGTCTTTTGTGTCACAAAAGGAAGGTTTCTTGGTCACATAGTTGGTCAAGAATGTATCAAGATCAATTTTGAGCATTTCAAAGATATCCAACAATTGAATTTTCCAACAAGAAAATCTTGAATCAAATCCTTCTTTGGATAGGTGAATTTCTTGAGACTCTTTGTTCTTGATTTCTTTGAAATTACCAACTACATAGTTGACATGATGAACGGCAACCAAATATTCTAGTGGAATGATTTTAGAAGAAAGGCTTATGATCAAATGAAGGAAGTCATAGCTAAAGCTCCTATCTTAGTCCACATAGATTATACCAAAGAGTTCATACTATATTGCTATGCATCAACTCACACATTATCTTCCATACTTATGTAGGAAAATACAAAAGGTATCTAAACACCTATTACTTTCATGAGTACCCCTCTCAAGGAGCATGAGTTAAGGTATTCTTAGATGGAAAAGCACACATACGTTATGGTAAGAGGACTCAAGAATTTCAGGTTTTATGTCTTGCATTCAAATTTTGTTGTGCATGTACTTGACCTAACTATCAAGAGTATCTTAACCCAAAAAGAGATAAAATGTAATACTAGAGGAGCCTGGATAGCAAAAATTCAAGAATATGATATTGAGTTGAGGCCAATAAAGTTGGTACGAGAAAATGGCCTATGAAAAGTAATTTCATAAAATCAGGAGTTTGGTCAAGAGGAAGGATCCTCAAGAGCATTAATGTTCAGTCTCCAAGACCCTTGGTTTTCAAATATTGCTTATTTCCTCACTTAGAGAAATTTCCCTGATGGAATAACATATAAGAAGAGAAAGAACCTTATAAATAAATTAAGTATATCATCTATGATAATCAATTATATAAGAAGAAAATTGATGAGACTTTCTTACGATGAGTAAATAAGCCTCAATAAGAGAGATTTCTTATAACATTCCACAATGAAAACTATGGTGGACATTTTTCTTCTACAATAAAAACCAATAAGATTATGAGGTAGTGCTGCTATTGGCTTATCATGTTCAAGGATGTTTATAAGTGGGTGGCAAAATATGACAAGTGTAAGATGTTTTCTAGTAAACTTTAGTCGGTTTCCCTACCACTGAAGCCAATAGTAATAGAAGGTCCTTTTTACCTATGGTGAATCGACTTCATTTGTCCAATTGATCTCTCTTATTATACTAGCCTCTTATAAATTATAACTATTATAGACTACTTTGCCAAATGGGTGGAAGAAAAGCCCACCAAGAGAACCACCTTTGAGACTGTTTATGAGTTTGTCAAAGAAAGAATCTTGGTGAGATTGGGGTACCACTAAATCTTGTCATGGATAATGATACTTATTATTCTTCTATAGAGATTATAGATTTCTATTATCACAATAGTATCCACCTCAATCATTCGTTAGAATAGTTTCCCAAGTAATCGGTCAAGTAGAATCAAGCAATAAAAACTTGAATAATATCATGAAGAAGTTAGTCTCTAAGAATTAGAAGGACTGGCATACAAGGCTACATGAAGCTCTTTGAGTGGATAGAATGACACATGATAAGGTCATCAACATTTCTCCATTTGAGATGGTATACAGAGTCAAAGCTAGCCTTCCCCTACCATTAGAAATAGCCATCTGCAAGCTACAACAAGTAATTGAGGAACCAATATTTCACAATGGTCTAGAAAAATGAATCATGTACCTCACTAAGCTAGAAGAAGAACGTGAGAAATTGGTCAACCACATCATAGAGAATGAAAAGAACACAAATAAATTCTTTGATAAGAAGGCTAGGCCAAGATAATTTATGGAAGGTGATCTAGTCCTATTATGGGATAAATGGCATGAACCTAAAGGTATGCATCATAAGTTTGATTCTCTTTGGAAAAGCCCTTTCAAAATTGTCCAAGTAAACAAAAATAACACTTTCATTTTGGCCTATCCCACTAGAGAGATTCTTTCATTGTCTTACAATGCCTAGGAGCTAAAGCTATATCAAGTTCACAATTGAGAGCAAGTAGCACCCGTAGTTAGTGTTAGTCTAGGTAGGCTTTTGTTTCTACTTCCTTCCTTGGTTTCCCTAATTTCCTAGGTTAAATTTACTTAGTTTAGTTTTTCCTCCTATAGTTTTTCATTCTAGCTATGCAAAACCAAAGATTATAGGCCTCTTCTTAGACATTTGCAATGCCTAAGTCCCTAGCCAGAGCTAGTTATTGCTAACTTTTAGTCTACCCCTTGTAAATTTTTACTTTTTGGTATTCCTTACAATTTTTTTCAGATCAAGGTAGCCCTTAGATGACTTACTTCTCATCAAGTTCTAAAGACTCCCACTTTTCATCTTTTTCTATGTCTCCCTTTCTTTATTTTCCTCAATTCCTCCATGCAAGATTCTTGTTATTTCAATGCATTTAGGGATTGGGTGATTTAGGTTTGGTTGGGATATGTTTTAAGTATCTTCCTAATGAGAAGTGAGTCCTCCTTATTTTTGTAACTTCTTTGTTACTCCAACATCCTCATTTCCTTTGGATTCTGAGTAATCTGGCTAGCTATTAACCTTGAAAAACTTCATCAAGCATGAAACTAAAGAAAAAAGCCATGATAGTATTCATAGATGTACACTCACTTGAATTATGATGGAAAGATCTAGAAAATTAAAAGTTAGACATAAGAAGGTATCAAGTCAAAGTTTCAAGGTAAAAAGCCATTCCTATGTAGAGAAGCAGGTCTGCTAGTTTTTAGCTTCCCTAGGTATCAAAGGATCATTCGTTGCACTATGATCCTAAATCAAAGGAAAGATAAACATATGGAAAGATGGATCTAAATTTCTCCTTCTAAATATAATGAGTTATCATGTGAATCCTTATTCTAGATCCTGAAGTAAACAAGGGACTTTCTATTAAACAAAAATCCCTTGGTTGAGTAAGTGGCTTTTCACGATACTAGATCACTTTAAGTGAAGTAATATTGGCTTTAAAATTTGTGAATATTTATATGCATAGAAATAGAAAGTTTTAAATAGCCAACATTTTTTTTGTTCTTCATGTTCTCTTGCATCCTAATGATGGATCATGTAGTATGCTTTGAAATGTTGATGGTAAAAAAACTACACACAATCAAATCCAAAAGTTATAACTTATATAGCCAATGATATCAAATTTATTATAAATACTACTATTATGATCATTGATTGCACTTAATTTCATTCCTATGGTGCCAATGTTCAAATTTTTGGATCTATTTCATTAAAATTGCTTCAAACTTGCTTCCTCATTATTTTAACACCCATTTATCAAGCAATTACGTCCTCTTTGAAATCATAAGAAAATTGAAATCAAAGCAGCAGGTTATGATTGAATCATAGGCTTGGAAAGTGAATTAAAGGATCTCACTAATACTTCATTTGAATTCTATGTCATAGGTTTCTTTGCATAAGGCTTAATTCTTAGCCCATTGACTTGATTACCCTAAAATTGAAAGAAAGTGAATTCATGGAAGATGTTATGTTTCCCATGGCTATGCATGCTTGAAAGATAATGAGGGAATATATCAAGAGATATAATCCAAAAATAAAGAAAACTTGATCCCTAATCAGTCTATCCTTCTCTCAATAAATAAGGCCTTGATGCAATTTGCACTCAACATGCTAGTAAATGAAGAATACTATGATATTGAATTTGGCTCCTCTGCATCCATATTTAATGAAAATAAAACCTTGACAAGAGAGGATATAGAAACAACCTAGTTACAAATGCCTCATTCCAAGAAGAGAAAAATGTTGAAAACTCTTTTTGGAACCAATTTGAGAAGAGAGACTGTGTACATCCTGGCACTATTGTTGAGATTGAAAGGAAACAAAGAAATTATGGATTTCATATGTGTTCAGGGACTACAAATTTACTAGACCAAAATCATACGTGATGAGCTTTCCTTGTGGTTGAATTTAGCTGGGGGATTCAATTAGTTTTATATGTCCTCATATTTAATCTATGCCTTAGTCATGCATCACCTATGGCTATGCATTCCTAACATTGAAGACTACAATGAGAATACAAGGTTGTATGATTTCTACCCCCTCCTTTAGCTATAATGGAGTTTTGTGGAGTATGTGAAAGTGAATAATGCCTTCCCTATCAGATTGTGTTTGTAATTGCAAGGCTGTCCCGAGTGAAGATTTTCACCTATGGCCAATTCAACTATAGCCCAATTTGAATTCTCTTTCATCCAATTCCCAAGTTTCTCCTAGCTACCAATTGGTTCTTTTGATGGTTTCCCAAATGGCTTCCTAGGTACCCTTAGGACAAGGTTGTTCTTGTCAAACTGTGTCAACAAATACTAGAAGTCAAGACCTTGTGTTCAAATGTAAAGAAGATAGCTGAGATTTCCTTCCTAGTAGTGGTTGGACTCTATTCCTATGCCTCTAGATGTGATGGCTTAGAGTAAGATAAATTTGGTTGACTATGAATTTCTCAAACCTCAATACCACCTAGTGGACTTCATGAAAGATTATTTTAAGTTGGGATACACTCATTGACATAGTGTAGATATTGAAGATTTTTGGTCTAAATATCACAATGAATACCAAACCCAAGAGAGGTATTGTTCCACACTCACAATTTATGAAATTAAGTTGTATAATAACTCAATTGATGTTTCTCATCTTGCTGATGATGGCTCCTATATGCATCCTTTGTTGTTCAAGAAAATCAAGGGAATTTCCATTGTGTCTACCCCATTTGAAGGTCCTATCATCAATACAATGGAGATCCTAATGCATGATATCATTAAAAGGATGCACAAATGGGTGGAGTGGACTAGAGAAAGAAAGAAAAGAATGGGAGTATTAACTCTACTGGTGGAGTTTCTTCTGGAAGTTCTCTATCAATTACAACAACTTCCACCATTAATGCCACTTCAACATCTATGAGCTGAACCCAGC
Source organism: Cupressus sempervirens (assembly GCA_028749045.1). Taxonomy (NCBI): domain Eukaryota; kingdom Viridiplantae; phylum Streptophyta; class Pinopsida; order Cupressales; family Cupressaceae; genus Cupressus; species Cupressus sempervirens. The sequence continues at coordinate 128,159,769 of CM053785.1, read as the reverse complement.
CTATTGGCCAAGGTGGAGATCAACCTTCAAAGAAGAATATTTAGATTACCTCTACTTGTGGTGGAAGACCTCTTCTAGATACAAGAAAAATTGGGGATAAGGAGAAGGATAGAGAGAAAGAACAAGATAAGTCAATGGCCAAGCCGTCCTCCCCTATCCATGTCATCATTGTTGATGAGGAGACTAATCCCATGGATGGTCAAGAGTAGGATGCATCTCAATAGGGTGATATATTGGCTCTCTTACTCACTAAAGTGACTACCTTCCCAACTACTACTTAGAGAAAGGGGACAAACCCAGTGGCAAGGAAGCTCTTTGACCCTACAACTCTTTAGTCAACAATCAATATTCTCTCAATCGAGTCATGGCTAGAAGAGACCATTGATTGGATAAAGAAAATAAATGAGGAAGCTACCCCATCCAAGGACCTTGTCATGCAAGAAACCTCTTCTCAACCACAATCACATATGATGAAGAAGAATAAGTTTATAGTGGCATTGGCCACTAATCCTTCTACTAGTCACATGTTGATGGAGATAGAAGAGCCTTAGAAGGAGAAAAATTTCCATGAACTCACTGCCAGTGACTTTAGGATTATAATGATCAACATTGGTATTCTTGTGCATGATTCCATTGTTAATATATGGAAGTCTACCAATGAAAACATAGAGGAGAGACTAGAGGAGTTATAAATCAAAAAAGAGGTATTGAAGGCCTCAAACAAAGAACTGATAGATTACATTAGATCTACACTTGGAAGCAATTCAACCAATACATTTGATCCAAATGTAGAAGAGAACAAAAACTTTTTTTTGAAGCTGTAGCAGGAAAGTCAATTTGGTAAAATTGGTCAATCATGGATTGATCAAATAAAGACCCAAGGTCCCCCACTCATTGATATTTTGGGAAATTTCCTATTAGATGATGACAAGCTTAGGGAGGAAGTGTCTAGTTATCAAACCACCATACAAAAAGTATTAGATAGATTGATGGAGCAATTGGCATTGTTGTAAGAGGTGATTGATATGAGGACTAATGTCGCCATCACCCATGGGGTCCTCAAATCAGGTCAAGAGCCATTGTATCATTCAAAGCAATCTTTAGAGTTCATAGTAAAAAACTTTTTAGGATCTGCAAATGAGCTTAAAGATGTTCATGATCTAGTGTAGAAGGTCATAAAGAAGATTTTTGAATACTTAAAAGTGTTGTACACAAAATCATACATATCTAGCAATAGTTGATTGGTGGACATTGAATGAATAAAATCCAAATTCATATCTTTATTCAATGAGACCACTAATCCATTCTACTTCCAAGTGTCAAATATCTAGGAGCTTTCATCAGTAGATTTCATCTTGAGATGAGCATAAAAAAGGTTCCAATCAGAGGTCACCAAAGTGGAAGAGTTGATAGAGATGCATGACTATTGGATGATTTGAGTTGATAACATCATAATTCTAGGTATCAATGAACTAGATAAAGTAACCGATGAAATGAAATAATATAGAGCTAAGGATATAACCCCAAATATAACATGATGCTCTAATATTCTCTTAGACATTTACAACCCTCTCTTGTTTCTCAATTCTCTCTTGTAGCCATTTTTGGCATTTCCTTGGTAGGCTTAGACTCTATAATGGATGATGACTTAGTCAAGTCCTATTTTTAGCATCCTCCATTTAGATATTCTATGTAATGCAATCATTAAATGTAAATGGACATTTTGAAAAGTCCTATATATGTAATTTTTTGAGAAATTAATTAGATTGGAAAATTATTTTGTGGGAAAACCCCTATAGTAGGAACTAATATGTGTGCCTCTGTGTCTATATCTTAATATTTGTATTCATTTAGTTGTATAATACTTGGGATGAATGTTCTATAACAAAAAAGTGAAAGATTGTAAGTAAAATTGGTTTTATTTCTATCATCTTTGTAGATCATAATATTTACATTCCTTAGGATAAGTATTATTCTTTTCCCCTATATTGTGCACAACAGTTCAAGTGTGTTTTATAGATAGTATGAGAAGTTCAAGATTTGATTAATGAAGTAGCTGAAAAGGGGACAATATGGGCATTGCCAAATCGATATTATTTAAGCAATCTGAGAATTTACCAATTGGTCATCCTTCCTCCTCTCATATTGTTGTAGGTAGTCTTCCCTTTTTTATTCTTTCATCCGAGTTACAATAGGTTGCATATTGGGTGTTAGTCTTCATTTTGAAAATTCCCCAGATTGTTTGAAGTGTTAAACAATCTGGTTGTTGATCTCTTTTGCTCTCTTGTTAAGAGCATACCCCCAAAAGAAAAAATCATTTCAAATCTTTTGTTTAGAAGAGATTTGTACCTTTCGATTCAGGGATCTTTGATAGATTACTACAATGACCCATTATGTTGTAAGCTACTTTGTTTTCCACTTATCATTAGGTACACTAAGAGTCAAATTATAAACCATATAATTAAGGAAGACAAACTATTAACCAACACAAACGAAATATGATTCCTCACATATTCCACATCTGAGATATCTAACCTTGCACACTCACTAATGCCATCAACATGCAATCTACTCTCATTGTCCAACTTCGCTCATCATGATTCTATCCCTATTAATAGCTACAATTGAATCATTAGAAATCACTTCTCAAGTACTTTGTCTACACACCATCCTCTATAACTCTTGAATAACTCTCACATGTCTTTCCCTCTTTGCATGAGCACTTTTCCACTTCATTAGGACACAATGTAGAACATATCCTCAATTACATTGAACCTCATCCTCAATACACAATCTGTATGACCTTGTTCTTTGTCTACTACCTTGCCAGTCTCTACATAAACAATACTATGTGGACATCAATGAAAAATATAATCATGAATGAAACATGTCAATCATGCTAATGAACTCTCCAATGTTTAGGATACTCCCTTGAAGGAATAGCATCAACAATCATGGTAATAATCAAAACTTTAATTTCTTAAAAAAAGAGTTCACATTTTAAAAATAAAGCCTGGATATCTCTTTTCTTTCGCTATATATATTATATAGTATATAATTCATGTATAATTAGTATTATATTCATAAAAGCATAATCATGTATATCTTGCACATTCATGTCATTATAGTTGGAGCTTTATGGAACTTTATCTCATGTAGAAATAGAAATTGTAACCAAACATTATTTAATCATTTTTATAACAAAAGACACACATTAAAATATTATATTTAATAGTATCTTTTAAATTAAATAAATTAAATTAGTTTGAAAAATTTATGTTTACCTAACAAATAATAATATCATTTTATACACGAAAAGAACTAATGAACTACTAAATATTTTTTCAAATATATTGCTAATTTTATAACATTTAAATTTTATGAAGAATGTAAAATTAATAGTAGACTCTAAATGACCATTGACTATCCTATTATAATTATTTTTTGACCCTTTAGAAAAAAGATACAGTGATAGAATTCTTTTACAAAAGATTGTTTAGAATTTAAATATGCAAGTTCTATTTATTTATAATTTATGAAAAATTAGACATTATTTATTCTAATCTTTTTAAAATATATATATTAAATTAATAATATTATTATTCTATAGTAAGTGTCTACAATACAACTATGAATTACGAGCCTCTTAGTTGGAAGATCATAGCTTTGAATCTACTTAATAATATAAATAATCTTGGCTTTATTATCCATATAAAATTAAAATATTATAATATTATTATTTTTTATAAAAATTTATAAAATTATTTTATAATATTAATACACATGTAACTTAATCTATTTTTAAAAGTTATTAAACATATAATTTATTATTACTATATTACATTTATTTCAACAAAAAATTAAAAATAAATATTATTTGATTTTATTCTTTTATGGTAAGAGGCCAAAGTCCCATTAAGAGGCTCACAATTTCCTCTTGTCTAATAAATATAATCACTATATTATTATTATTATAGTAATAATAAATAAATAAATAAATAAGTAATATTATTTAAAATGAATTAAGTATAATGAATATTTTCAAATATATTGATAAAAAAAGTATTTTAATAAAAAATATGAGAAATATAATTTTTTAAATTTAAATCTTAAAATAAATTTTTGTAAGTTTTTAATTAAATCTAAGTTATGAGAAGGGACAATTTCTTTACAAAAATGTGTTCTAGGGAAGGGTCAAATATTTTCCAAACATATTCTAGTCATTCAGAATAGAGTAAAATTTATTTATTACTTATTTATTTATTTATTTCTAGTAGAGCCATTGTATTGTAGCTATTGCGTACAATGTACATGTGTACTTTGTTAATTTAAATATTTTTTATATTAAGAAAAAAAATGATAGGTTATTCATTAAATTTGATTAATTTACTAAGTTTTTATATGGGTTTAATATTAATCAACATGAGTTGAAGTTTTAGTGAGAATAATTATCCAACAGAGAGAGGATTGTGAAATTGAAATGTATAATTGTTAAGTTATTTACTCAAATTAAGCAATTATCAAATAGAGAAGATTGTAAAATTGAAATGGTATAACTTAGTTCCTCAAATTAAATAAACATGTGGTCGCAAGTTTCATCCTTCTAATTTTCTATCTTGTGATATATTTTTTTCATTATATCTATATCATTTTTAAAGGTAAAAGCTATGAATTTGATACTATAGTAAAATAGATAGTTAAATACATATGTACAAAATCTAATTCAAAGGCTTGCATGACCTGAATGTACATCAATCAAACCAAGATAATTTTTTTGATGGATGAAACATATCATTGTGTGGAATAAAAAATTTGGTATGTAGTAGCAATTGTAGTTGGTGGATAAAAGCACAAACCCATGTCACCTTTTGATAAAAGAAAAGGCTAACAAAACTATAATTTTTCAACTCCAATTGCATAAAACTGGTTTTATTATTTAGAATTTGTAACTGAAGTAAACTAATGAAATGTGTAGAAATGAATGAAGTTTATTATTATTATTTTTAATGATTATTTATAATAACAATTGATATATTTTCCTAATTTTTAAGGTTGATTTTAGTTGCTGAAAAATACTGACAACTAGGAGTCTATTTCCCACCACAAAATTATATGGGATTAAACCCTTTTCTCTTTAATATCAGGTTATTTAATAGGTGGAGTATACAACTAGATCAATCAAACATAAAAATTGGCTTTCGACCTATACTTTGACTTCTAGAACAATTCAAATTTCAACTCACCTGAAATCGCAAGTTTTGAACTCCTACCACACTTTTCAAAAGAAATCTATTCTAACCGAAAGAAAAGTTATACATTATAGAAGAGGAATCTCCCCTCTAGACCATCATATGATTTTTAATTTTTTTATATGATTTACTATTTTTTTCTTTCTCAAAATAACATTTTTTTGAGTCTTAAAATAAGCACTTGAAGTATTTTTTTACAAAGTACTTTATCTAATTAATATACTACAAAATCTATATAAGAATATTATTGAGTTTGAGCTATATAAAATGGTGTTTATATGTTATTAAAAAAATATCATTAAAAAGAGTAAGGGTTATTGAAATGCTACTTTTCATAAATAATTTTATTTCCTTAGGAATTTGACACAAACTAATATAAAACATGCATTTAATAGACATTTTCAATTGGAAAAGTGTGAGAACATACATAACTTAGCTAGAATAAATTTATCTAGATCATATGTTTGGACAAAATTGATTTTTCAATAAAAATACAAAAATTTAGTCATTCAGATAAGTTAGCCTGAAAGATGACACAATGTTGTACTTTTACCTAGTGATGATCAACCCAATTAGGTTCCTCTATTGTGGAGTTCAGTTCTTTCACCATAGTTACATAGCTTTCTAAATAATCTTCCATTTTGTTCCCTTCACAATATCTATACATGAAATAATGAATTCTTCACAATGATCCAAAATAGTCCAAGTCTATGGCAGAATACATCATAAATGCCATGATTGAAAAGCTATATTAATTCAAGAATTAATCAAAATAAGTGAACCTCCTTCAAGATACGACTTGGTTTAGTTGAGTTTTCTAATTAGACTCAAGCCATGCACAATTGCATACGCTTGAACAACATTGTTTGTTCCTGTATTGCTTTATCTTAGAATGCTAAATGGTACATTGAAACCCCTCAAAGATTAAGGAATTATGAAGACTCCTTACATGGATGATGACAAGAAGACATCTCTAAAGGTCAAGTGGAAGGTTTTAGATCCAATCATGGCTATATGTAATAATCAAACTCATAAGATGTATGTGATTCCTGAAGGTCTTGATAAAGGCTTGAGAAAAATTTGATGTAATAGGGGGCCAATAGTGCCCAATAGATTAAAAGTAGTTTCAAGTGATATTAGACTTGTTAGTTATGCACTACTTAAATATTTTCCAAAAGTTTGATGGCTTTTGAGTTAATTAGAAGTGAAGAATCAAAGTTGTAATTTTGAAATTTTAGATTACAATGGTTAGTTAGTTTTTGGAGGGAAATTATTTTCAATGGCTTAAACATGATTATAACAAGTTAAAACCAAATGAAATTAGTTGGGGAGGTTATTTTACAAGTTATACATTATGGCTAGGACCTATAGGTGTATATGGATTGGAAGGATTTGTATACATTGTTCATGGGAAAGAAATAAAACTTGCATTATTCTACAAATTTCTTATCATTTTGTAATTTGGATTTCATTCCTTACATTTTAGATGATATTAGGAGCATATAAATTCATTTTTTGAGCGTTATTACACAAACTATGATCATCTCATAGATGTAGACACAAAGAGCATAAATAAGCATAAAGAGAGTTTATGGGTAAATAATTCAAGAATACTTATTTTAGGATAATTTTAAGACACTATATCAAGTTATAGGGTTGTGTGATAAATACTCCTTATAGTTCCTTTGTAAATGAGGGGGTTTTAATGCCTAAAAAGACACCATAGTGTAACAAAAGAGACATGGTTAAAAAAAACCAACAAAGTATTTTGATATGTTGTAGAGAAGCCATATGGGTATCTAAATATGGAATTTATTTGTTAGGTGTTTTGGGAAAGTTTAGATAAAAATGCAAGAGGATAACATTTGAGGGCTAATTGTGCCTTGTAGGCATAATAAATAGAGTTGTTTAGTTTTCATTGTTGATAGGCATTTGAAACATGGAAAACTAGTTATTTGGGTTAGATTTAGGAACTAGAATGTCTTATAGTCCTAAGAAGTCATTGGAGAGATCAAGTAATTGATTTGGGAAACCTAAGCCTTAAGGTTGTGTTGGGAAACTTATGGGAAAACACATTGTTTGAGAACTTTTTTGTCATAGAACTTGGAAAGCTCCACCTTCCTCTACATCACTAAAATCTAGCCCATGGGGTACTTGATACAAATACCTATCCTTGAAGGTCCTGAATTACTATTGGAGGCACCATCCACATTAATCCTCACAAATCCATGTGTAGGACAACACCATTTGATGTAGTCTCGATGCTTGTTTATAGTCATGAGGGATAAAAGACTTAAGATTGTATTCATTAATGAGAAAACTATCCCAATCTATATAAACTGGAGAGATGTTTCTACTATTGAACATTGGAACTCACTAATTCACTAATATGTTGAATCATAAGCTACTAAACTTGATGAAGAGCAGAAGTCTCCTTTCTAAAAATACACTTGTTGTGCACCCACCATAAACCCCATAAAACCGTTGCTGGAAACATTTTCCAAATGTAGGAAAAAGTGAGGATGAATATATTGTAGGCCATGTTTGAATCCAATCAAAAATATAATTTGATAAAGGAGTAGAAAATCAAATTTTTATCATAACATAATGACAACATTGTGAAGCAAAAGGACATTGGAGGAATAGACGATCAGTTCACTTCAAATATTGGTTACACATGACACACTAAAATGGGGGAGAAATATTGAACTTTTGAAAATGGTCACTAGTTAATATCCTTTTGTGAAGAACCAACCATAAGAAGGTCCCTATCTTGGGAAGAGTAGCATTGTTCTAGTGAAAAGAAAAACCTCTATTAGTTGATAATTGATTTTGAATGTGCCTTAGAGATTCATATCCCTATTTAACATTAGATGACCCTGATTTTGAAGTAGCCAAAAATATCTAGTTTTATTTACTTGAGTATAAAATTCATCTATCCTTAAGCATTTTTGAAAAAAATAAAATTAAATAATAAGAACTTGCAAGAAAGAATATATATTTTCCCAACAAATCAGGCTTGAATGTCAGTCAATATTTGTAACATAATTTGCATTTTTGGTGCCCCATGTAAGAGAGAGTAATAGATTAAGAGTCCTAATAATTTCAATAGAATTTTGAGGGGGATGACAATTCTAGTAGTCTTTCCAAAACATTACACATTGACCATCATTTTCTTGCCAAGAAATTTAATCAGTTATGAATTTCCTTGATGAAACAACACAATTATATATCATTGAAACTAGAGGAGGATCCATAATAGTGAGAATTTGTGATGGTTCAGGGTTATCAATGTGCTTAGCTTGCATGATTTTGCATCTAAGATTGTGTGGCATTTAAAATATTGTCCACACCAACTTCCCTCTAAAAGAACAATTTTGATTAGATAATTGATAAAGGTGAACACCTCCATGTAATCTTCTCTCTACCATGTCGTGTAAAGAAATAAGAGGAACTATTTTTCCTCTGTTCATATTAGTAGTCCAAAGAAAGTTGTGAATAGTTTTTTGAATTCTATGGATCACTAAGCATGAAGCTTTGAGGACTATCAAATAATAATTGGGGATGGATACAAGAACTGGCCTAACTATAATTAGCCTACTAGAGAATGAGAACCAATGTACTTTCTAATTTACTATTTTTTTTTGTACTCTTTCAATAATGTTGTGCCAATAAGTGTCCATTTGGTTCCTGGAAGATGACAGGAATTGGCTTTTTCAAAACCCAAATTCAAAAATTTGTGCGTTTGTTTCAAAATTTGCAAAATGGAATTAGCATATGAGACTTCCAATTTTGCCTCAAAACTAGGTTTTCCAACTTCCTACTAGCAAGTAGGAATTGAAAATCAAAACCTGGTTTTGATTTTTAAGAAGTGTAAAAACAATAGATTGGACTACTTTTTGAAATTTTCCTTCAACTCCAAGCATACGCACTTCACACACATCTTCCTAGTGAAACAAACTATTTTAGTAAAATCCCAAAAATTGGAATGAATATATGCAAAACCTTGATTTGGCTAAACCAAGGTTTGTAGAAATCTAGGTCTTTTAAATGCCACAAACCAAATGGACCCTAAGAGATTTTATTACTAACCTTGAAAAATGGAATTCTAAGGTACTTGCCTTAAATTTTGTCCAACTAGAAGTTTAAGATACAGGGAATTTTATTTTTGACCTCCTTTTTGGTATTGAAGACATAGAGTTTGATTTGTTCTCATTTTGTTTTCTCTAGAAATGATCATGTATAGATTCAAAACTCCTTTTATTTCAAAAGGGTGTAGAGATGATTTATTTGGAAAAGAGAGGGGTATTATTGGAAAACTAATTGTGAGTAACTCAATATGGGAATATTTTGGATGTGAATGCTTTTCAACCTACCAATTTGACTTTAAAATTTAATAGTTATGCTAAGTGCTCCACCCTTGATGATGAAGAGGGATGGAGATAAGGGGTCTCCCTATTGTACCCCATGAGTAGATTGGACAAAATTAGAAGGAACACCATTCAAAATAACTGAAAAAGAAGAAGTCAACAAGAATGTGCTGATCCATTTACACCACTTGTCTAAAAACCCAAATTGTTTAAGAAATTTCAAAATAAAATGCCAATTTATCTTGTCACAAGCTTTTATCATATCTAATTTCATGACGAAAGAAGGCAACTTATGTTAATAAATGGAGTGAATTACCTCATGCGCAACAATGAATCCTTCTACAATCTCTCAACTAGGAAAAAATCTACCTTGCTCTTAGGATAATAACTTAGGTATGATGTGATGAAGAAAAAGGTAAATATCCTTTGTAATAATTTTGTATATATTTTTGCAAAGTGAGATATACCTAAAATCTACTAAATATTATTCAATTTAGGAATGGTAAGAATGTTTGTAGCATTAAAGGAATTTATAATGGTGCTACTTCTCCTAGATTATTTAACCACTTGTAATAAGTCCCAGCAAAGAAAATCCAATTTTTATTATTATGAAATTTAACTATGAATCCATTAGGCCTAGGGGATTCATTTTAGGGCATGGAACTTTTTCTATCTCCTCCAAAGTGAATGGTTTCAAGAGAAAAGAATTATCCTTGTCTTAAATCAATGAGGGGATAGCATTTAGTAAATTTGATTCATGCTAAAAATTATGTTGAGAATAACCTATTGTGGGAGCAAAGAGATTAGAGAAACACCACTCACCTTCTTGTTGGATGTCTACTTCTTTTCTTAATGCCACATCTATCTAAACATGTTTAATGAAAAAGATAGTGTTTGCCATACATTTAATTTTGATGAAGACATGAAAATATTTGGTATTTCTATACCGTTCCCAAAGCAAAAATTGTTCAAATTTATCCTTCCAATGAATTTCTTTCCTCTTGCAAAGTTATGCCCATGTTTCTTGTAAAATTTTTTCAGATTAATATTTGAATACATTCCATAATTGATTACTAATTCATGAATTTGTGCAAGTTGGGAAGAAAATGAATTGTTCATAGAAAAATGGTTTTGAAAAAAATCATTATTCCATTTTCTAATATCATGTTTGAGATATTTTGACTTCTTGTGAAATTGATACATTTTCTTACCTATGCACTCAAGGTGCATTAAACCACTAAAAGTAAAGAGAAGGGATGAAAGATGGATCTCAAAACCACATGGACTGAACTTTGAATGAAGCTTTTCTCTTTGAGGTTCTAGGAGCATTCTAAAGATTTAGCAAAACACCAAAATGATGAAGGAACAAATTTTTGACTCTAATTGAAAACCCTCAATACTCCAGTCAACTGAGATTTTAATATTATATATATTATTTTATTATTGATTTCATGTGAATTTGATTCTATTTTTTATTGCTTCTAATCAAGGTACAATATTTACTATTGTGAATCGAATTAAAAATCATTATATTTGTAAAATAATTAATCTTTAATATAATTATAAAAATTAAAATTATATTAAATTTTAAAAACAATAAAGGTTTTAAAATGAAAAATTATTTAATTCCATTTTAAAATTCCAATGGCCCTTTGAAAGGTTCTACATAGCTACTAATTTATTCTCTGCATGACATTTTTCATTATTTTTCTAAATGAAAAGTTTACTAAGAAATTATAATATTGGCTACTAAAATAATGAAATAGATAGATTTTACTTTTTTCAAAATTAGAGAAAAAAACTCAAAAAAAAGGTACTACTATATATGCTCAATTGGAGGCCTTACCTAAGGATGGTCATATTTTAAGAGATAATTTAAATGTCATCATAAATGATAGTTTTTATAAATAGCACTAATTTTTTTTGGTAACCAATCCTATGTTATTTGTTGTGGTCTCCATTACTTATAATGTTGGAATCTTAAAATTTTCAAGATTAGAAATTTTAGAAGATATAATTTTTGTTTAATATTATTCTTGCATGAATCCACTTTTGAAATATGTAAGAGGTTTTGTTTTTAATATAAGCAAACTTTTTTTATTTAAGAGAAAAATTGTAGCCACTTACATCACTCTTGATGATTATACTCTATATAATAAAATGTGTGAATTAGTTCTAGTAATGACACTATCTACATAAAAGTTAGATATACCAAAAACTATTAACTAATATAAACAAGGGCTCCATACAACTCGATTCCTTACCTTAGGCATAGGTAAATGTGATATAATAATGTTGGTTACATTTTTTCTTTAAATTATAAATGACTTCAGACCTAATAATATTGGCTAAAATGTCTCTTTAGATTGTAGAAGTCTCTTCATATTTGAATGAGCCAGATGGTGTACGTAAGGTTGTGACTATACAATTGCACTACAGTTTCCTATAAACATTTGTAGGGAAGATCAAAAGGCATGATAAACAAGGCTATATCTTTTGGCAAACTAATGTGACAACAATTTTAAAAATAACATTTATATTTAAAATATATTTTGTAGTGCCTGCCCCTAGGTCGCATTTTTGCTATTATTGTCAAACTCTTTTAGGGCTAGTGTTATGTTGGTTAGCAGCATTGTTTTGAAACTATCAAATATTGTGCTATGGATTCAGTTGATATGTGATGAGATTACTCGGTACTTTACATTTCATGTATGCATGATGATTGTTTAAGTGATTTCAGTTATTAATGATGATTAGATAGATGATTTATTACCATATGTGTTTTCTTATGGATACTTACCCCATACTTGCATGTGTATGGTGTGCGTGTTTGTTTTCTTTATGTATGGCATGTCTGATGTGGTTAAGGAAGGGAGTCATAGTCACCTACTAGTCAAGATCTACACGATGCACCACTTCTTGCCATTGCCTATTTAGTTTAGTATATATTGTGCTTGTACATGCATAATTTCTATGCAGGTTGTAGGTACCGGGTATTGACTTTCCTGAATTGCCAGGATGAGCGTACCCTATCACATTATCTCCATGATAAGAGAGGGGAGATAAATTCTCAAGTCCAAATCCCAACCCTTTTAAGCCATTTGTCCTAATTGGAAATTAGGGCAAGTATCTGAGTTGAGTACCCTTCGAATGTGTTGGATGATGTAATTCATGATATAAACCCTTGGTTTGATTTTGTATGTATTTTGGCTATGATGGATTTTCATATTTTACCCTTGTGAGTCTTTGATGTATTTTCTATTAATTAAGCCTAATTAAAAGATTTAATTAATTGTTTAATTTAATGGAAAATTAATATGATATTTTAATATTTATTTTATTTAATTAATTGGGAAATTAATTAAATAAAATAATTAAATTGGAAAATAAAAGTTAAAAGTTTAAATTTGGAATGTGAAAATATTTATTTTAATTATAATATATTTGGAGTTCATTTTTAAATAAATGACTAAATAATATTATTATTAAAGCTAGTAAATATTTTAGAAATTAACTTTTGAAAATAAAATGTAAAAGTGGAAAATATATTTAAAATTATTAAAAGATTCTAGATTTCATGTGATTAAAATATAAATATATTAAGATAAGAATAAGTGGAGTTATTAAAGTTAGTGCATGAGATTTAATAAATAAATAAATTAAATTGAAAAGAGTAAAGTAAATAGTATATTAATGATTGTGCATTATTTTAATATTTGCTCACATAGGAGTTGGCAAATTCTTGGGAGTTGTCATGTAGACAACACAGGAGTTTGCACTCTAAGAATGCATAAGTTGTCTACACTTAAGAGTTAGCATTTTATTTGAGCACATGGTGTCTACAACCTTATGACTCATCTAGAAGGTTGGAGAAGACTCATGCTTGGTTGTCATGCTTATTTTCTAGTTGTTTCTAGACACATTCTAGATGCATCTTAGAGGCCTTTAAATAGAGGCTCTCCTAGTGTGTTTGGACAAGCTTCAAACTTACATGCATTTGAGAAGCTCATATGCTTCTACATGCTCATATGTTTCTCCATGCTCATATTTTTCTACATGCTCATATGCTTCTACATGCTCATATGTTTCTACATGCTTCTATGCTTCTTCTAGCACTTCCAGCCACTTGGAGGATTCGGTTGGCTTGGATCTTGGAGGAATTGCGAATGATGGAGAAGGAAGGGATTTTCTATGGACTTCTGAGGCATGGAAAATTAACATCAGTGTCCAAGTGCACTCGTGATATTTGCATATTCCCTTTGCACTCTTTCTCTTCCTGTCTTCATCATGTCTGCTATATGTGTCTGAATCTTCTTTATGATTACATCTATAATTTGAAATTGGAATCTAGATATTCTATTTGGTTGAGAAGAAAAAAATAGAAAACCCTAGTTCCAAATGAGAAAGAAATTAGATCTAAATCAGGTTTGGGTTGGAAATTATATTGTGAATAGTTAGATGTAATCTTTCTATCAAATTATGCATAAGGACAAATATATTAGATGGACTATGGTCATATTGAGAGAAAAATTATTTTGAAAGAGAAATTCTTATTTAAAAGAATTAGAAAAGCCTTTTTATTTAAAAATTTATAAATATGTTCTCTGTAGAAAATACATATATGTTCAAATCTATATACATTTCATATATATATTTTAAATAGTAATGTTGATTTACAATCTGTATATATATACACACACATATATATACATATATACATATACGTATATATATATAAACACACACACGCACACACACACATATATAATTGTGTAAACGTTAAATTCGAATATATATTGAATTCTAAATCGCATGCATTGATAAACGTTTATGAAAAATGTTTATTAAATATATATATATATAATAATAATGTGGGGGTGGGGGTCTCACCCCACTTGACCCCTTTTTCCTCACTATTCCTGTCGGCGGTTGCCTGTACCTGCTGACGCAAGTACTGCAATTGTCGTCATAGGCCCTGCATCAAAGGGCAGGGCCACACGGCATATATAATACCACACAACGATTTAACAATCACTTAAAACCTTTGCAGGGGCTTTGTTGAAATTCGATTTCAATGTATTAAATTTTTAAGGAGTTTGTTTATGATAATATTTATAATATTAATATATATTGGTTGTTACGTTTTTTAAATGATGTTTGAAATCAAATTTTAATTCAATTTTTTTATGATGTTAAATGTTGATTATATGTATATGTGTGTGTGTGTGTGTGTGTGTGTGTGTGTGTGTGATAATTGGTTCTCTTATAATTTAATGAATAATGATCCTTTGATTATGTTGAAAAGATGAAGCAACATTAAGGAAGGGTTATTCGATTAGAACATTGATCTTATCAAAATAAAGTGAATGATTTTATTAAGTGTCAAATGATTCAATGAGTAAATACTTATCCTTAAGTTATTCTTAGAAGATTATATTATTTTAAATAATGGAAGAATAACCCTATCGGGGAACAAACGGGTTGACTTGTAGGTCAAATGATTAAACTTAGACACTTGAAGTATACTTGAAACAAAAATTGAAGCTCTACACTTAATTCAACTATGTGATTTTAGTAAACCAAAACATGTGTTTGCATTGTGTATTCTATATGCTTCTTGTTTTGGGTTTTGGGTTGACTAGTGTTGACTAGTCTTAGGTTGTTACCAGAGGCTCGGGGGTTATGAGATGTGATGGCATGTTGATTTTTTTTGGTCTCGATCTTTATAAACCCAACCATGGTTATGTGATCGTGTGCTCTATGAAATGTTTGTATTTATTGATTGTTATTGTTCACCAGTCTTCATGTATGAAGCTGAGATGTATCTGTATGAGACACTTGAGCTAATCATTTTTGAGTCATCGATCAGTTATCCTTGGATTACTTTCTAGTCGCGATGATGGGACTAAAATGGTTATTTATTAATGATGTCATTTTGTGACATGTTTTGACTCAACCATTTTGGAGTCTTCGATCAGTATGATTTTGAGACATTCTTGGTTGCTTGTTGAGAACCAATGGATATTGTGATTTATTTTGAGATATATTTTGGTTATTGAGAACCAATGGATACTTATGATTATTAGTGGTGCCTTCAGTTGCCAATAGAGAACTGTTGTGATCATAATTTTCTATGGATTCTTTTTAGATGCTCATGGAGATTTGATGATTCTTATTGTGGATATTTGATGCTTTTATCATGGATATTTGATGATTCTTTTAATGGATTATCTTTTGGATTTTCTTTCTAGTTGCTTGTAAAGGACTGGGGTGATTTTATGATTCCATGAGCTTAGGATAGGTTATCTACTTATAGTGTCAGGAAGTGGCTTGCAATGGGGGCCGAGGCCCTAAGTGGCTGCAGGGTAACTCATTGTAAGTTTGGTTAATAAGTGATAACATTTACACACTAAATGGGGATTAAATGAACCTAAAAAGATAATTGTTTTGGTTCTCGCCCATGCCTTGAGTGCTTGTACAAACTAGGATGGGAGTAGAGAGAATGCATGGTTGTGACCTTGCATTCCATAGTACTCCTCGTCAGTATGAGAGGATACTAGTGGCCGCATGAGATCAGTATGGACCCATGGAGTTTAGCTAACTGCCAGGGTAACTTGTACATGATATATGCGATGACACTTTCCAGCTTGCAGAGTAGGTTTCCTACATGTTGTTGTTTGCCTCTGGAAATTAGATGTCAGTTTTGTGATTGGAACCTTTGAGTTATTATACTTCTAGGATTCCGAGACTTAGAGAGTATTCTTATGCTATGTGTTTTGGATAGCCTGTTTGGGACTTGAGATTATCTCCTCAGCATGGTGGGAGTGGACCACTTAGGTTCCACATGGTCGAGTGGTAGTGTATTTCCACTCTTATCATTTGAGATCCATCCGAGACACTGTGGCTGGAGTATTCTTGGTTGGTATTTATCTTCATTATGTTCTTGGATCATTATGATAGAAGATATACCTTATGATGGATGTTTATATCTTTATGATGATGATGTATCATGTATAACATGTGGTTTCATTATGTTATTTCATCATGGATTAGAGTTAGTATGATGATGTACTTTATTTACATGGATGTTTATTCTTTTAAGCTTTTCATACCTTATGACATGTGCAGTGGATGATTGAGCAATTGAAAATGTAATTTATGAATGTAGGTTGTATCATTACTAAGGATGTGATGTTAAATGAATAGTTAATTTAGATGTAATTCAGCATTAAGGGATTCATGAAGAATATAATCTATTATGTGTGTTATGTTTACTTTTAGATGGACATTGCTATTGCTTCCATTACTATGTATAAGTTGTGAATCGTTTATCTTTCATGTTTAAAATTTTTTTTTTTGGCAAACTTAGTGAAATTCTTTGGATCCCTTGGCGAGGCATTACATATTTCAATTATAAATATTCATATGAGGAAAATGAAAGCAATCAAGAATAAGTTAAAATTATTTAAGTAGAGATACATGTGCTAACAACAATTTATCATTAGTTTATATAAAATTTAAATTCTTGAGTATTAAGATGTAAAAGCTTCTAGTTTTACACTGTTAAGTACACCTTTTCTTCTAATAAGTATTCATCTTATGTATTTTAAATATAAATATTTACATGTGGAAAATAACATCAATTAAGAAAAAGTTAAAATTATCTGAGTAGAGATACATGTGCTAACAAAAATTTATCATTAGGTTATATTAAATTAAAATTCTTCATTCTTAAGATGTAAAAGCTTCTAGTTTTAAACTATTCAGCAAAATTATTCTTCCAATAAGAGACTTTAAATTTTTTCTCTTCTTGCTTATGGACCTCTCCTTGTAATCTATAATGTTAGGAAACATGCAAAGAATAAACTAGGGCTTTATGTACTACGTAATCTTTTTTCCTCTTTCTAATTATAGATTGTACACTTTTTCCCTCATCATGATCATGGACCTTTGTATACACATCTTAAATCAAAATCTTTTGCATGTTAAAATGTATCGTATTTTTAATTTTTCTAAAATTGGAAAGTATTCTTTACAAATGGTCTACAATGACTAATTATACATTGGGGTTGAGAAGATGAGCTCCATTAGCATAAACCATATGAAATTCTCTATAACGTAAGAAAATATGACCAATCATGTCTCGAGGTTGAGAAGATGAGCTACTATTCGAACCATAAAAAAATGCTTTGTAAAAAATATTCATCGTGTCCTTTATACATAATTTTCTCTTGTGTAAAAGAATGGCATGCTGAGGAGATTTCATCTCAAGAGAAGGATCAATGTAGAGATGCATGTATTATGTATTGGATAGATATTAGTAATACTAATCATGTAGAAAAATGTTTAAATTAAATCATTATTAATCATTTTTCTTGCCACATGATTATAAATTCTAACTTCTTTCATTGTTTCTCTCAAATAGAAATAAAATGGAATACACTAGCCTTGCACATGATATACAAGATACTTGGCCATCATGATTATATTCAAGTTGAATATTTGTGAAATTTGATCATATTAACTAACCCAAAATAGTAACATCTAAACACCATAATTTGGGAAAATAAAGAAACCAATAATAGGAATAGTGAAATCTCATTTGGGATCAAAATACATAGTGAATTTCATACATACCCTATATTTGAAATCTCATTTGGAATCAAACTATAGATACATGTCATGCATATCCTACATCTAAATAAATTCTAAGCTTTAATGCTTAATTAGTCACATAATCAGCTAGAACCCTAGTTCCATGTGGGAATATTCAATTACTAGCAACTAATATTCCGCATTTATAGGAAGATTGATGATCAAGGATAATAAAAGAAAGCATATCAATTAAGCCACAAAAAGAAAAAAAAATTGAAATGTGATCAGTAACTAGCTTACATTGTAGTCACGAATGGGCTCTACCTAGTAGATATATGCATCCACAATAAATGACAACAAATATCAGATCTAAAAAATGTCTCTACATTGGAAAAAAACACAAGGTTGTCAAAGAATGTGCTCCTATATTTACATATTTGTATCTCATTCCATTATATCCACTTAAAACCAAATGATCAATTACATAAACAAAAATCCTATGAGAAAAATGAAGATATGAGACCATTATTAATATTATGAAGCTCCTTAGATATTTTTGCACATGTTTATTGTTCCAGCATACTACCAATTAGAAGATATTACATGAGTTAAGGCTAGGAGTGGCATTAGAGAGGTTTGCATGTATGTCATCTTTAGCTTTCTAAGCAAAAGAAGAAAAAAAGAAAAAAACCTTTTTCTATTTTTTCCTCACCTCATAAAAAATGGGGGGTAGAGCAGTGTGGGAGGATGATAAAACATGAGGTTTCTTTCTCATAAAACATGGTAGTTCCAAGAGAATATTCATGGATGGAACCAAAAAACTAACTTGGCAGATATCTACTTTTACTAGTAGTGTATCATGTGATTCAATTTGGATGGCCAAGAATAAGGTAGAAATCCCATGCATTACATCCATTCATTTAGCTAACTTATCATAGAAATTGGTGGTTTAATCAAATTAAGTGTTAATTTTGGATTAAAAAATTTATGTATTCTATTGGATTGTGTTGTCTATTGACAATTCTAATGAAACTAGCGACTAATTTCTATAAACAAATAAGTTTGGTATATCTTCTCAGATATTAAAGAGAGAGAATATTAAGTTTTTGTTAAATAATTTTTTCTATGAGTGGACTATGAAGTAGAAGTGTGACATGTTTTAACCTACCGTGATTGTCATGACATTATATTGATATTTATAGATAAAGAAGAAAATAGATTTATTCATGATCTATGCAGGACAAATATGGCTATGATTTTCATGATAATATAAAAAATTTCATGAATAAATATATTATAAATGTTTATTGATAATATACTCTAAAAAAGTATAGTCAATGTAGCATATTATACACACAATAGTATCCATTAAGTTTGTTCTTCATATACATATAGAGCACCAAATTCTTTTAAAAAGGTTAACCTAGTAGTCATTTAAAGGACTTAATAGTCTATGTAAATCCTTAAACAAGGTCAAATTCTAAATGGAATGATCAAAGTCCTATGACAAGGCCACTCCAAACAAGGTGATTAAATCCTCTAGTTAAGTCACATTTAATAGCATATTGTAAACCTTTAATAGTGTTCACTCCTAATAGACCTCACTTCAAAAGAGTGAAAAAGTGGTAACATATTGTTGGTGGTTTTTCCCAAATTGGATATCCACATAAAATCTTAGTGTCAAACTTTTGTCAAATGCTTTATATTCTTTACATTTTATATTTAGGAGAGTTTTTTATGTTAGGGACAATTATTTTGTTTTTCAACATAGTAGAGATTGAGCAACAACAAGATAAGCAAAACAGTGAGTGTTTTATGTTTAATTGTTCAAATGGTACTTATGTATACAAAGTACAAACCTCTGTCACCCTTTTACAAAAGAAAAGGTTAAAAATAATAATAACTATTCAACTTCAATTACATAAATCTTGTATTATTATTTAGAATTTGAAAATAAAGTAAACTAATGAAATGTGTAGAAATGGATGAAGCTTTGGATTATAATTTTTAATAATTATTTGTAAAAAGAAATGATAGATTTTCCTACTTTTTTAAGATAACTTTTAGTTATTGAAAAAATTTGAAAATTAGTGGTCTAGTTCCCAACACAAAACTACAAGTAAATAAACTTATTTCCTTTTGATCTCAGATCATGCTATAGATAATATATGTAGCTAGAACAATAAAAAACAAAAATTGACTTTAGACCTATATTTTCTCTTTTATAACAATTCAAATTTCAACTTATTCAAATCGATAGTTTTCATCTCCCACCACATTTTTGAAAATAAATATATTCCAACCAAAAGAAAAATTATAGATTCTTGAAGAGAACTCTCTCCTCTAGAATGCCATATAATTTTAAAATTTTTCTAATATGATTTACTATTTTTCCTATCTCAAAATCGACATATTCTTGAGTGTTAAAATGGATACTTGTAGAATTTTTTAATTACTATATATTATATATAATTAAAACACTATGAACTCTATATGAGAATATTCTTGACTATAAGTTCTATAAAATGGTGTTTATATGTTATTAAAAAAATCATAAAAAATAGTAAGAGTTATTGAAATGTCAGTTTTTTGAAATAATTTAATTTCTTTGGTAATTTGATACTAACTACTATAAAACATGCATTTAATAGACATTTCCAATTGGAAAAGTGTGAGACCATATATAAATTAGCTAGAATAAATTTAACAAGATCATATGTTTGAAAAAAAATAATTTTTAGATCAAAATACTCAGTCATTCTGATTAGTCAGCCTAAAAGGTGACATAGCTTTGTACTTTCACCCTATAGACCTTGAGTAACTGATTCGCCCCCCTCCCCCCTCTCCAGTTATGTAAACATTTCTAACAATTGGTATTAGAGTTGAATGCTTATAGAGTAAACTTTGGAAGGTACTTAAAGCCAAAGATCATGACTCACAAGAGAGATGTACCTAAGCTAAATAAGAAGAACTTTCTTGCATGGAAAACCATGAAGAGATTTCATATATCAAGTATCAATGATCTTTCTATCAACTTTGTAGACAATGAGCATGTGAAGGTGATAACTACTCCTTTGACAATTGATCAACTAAAGAAAAAGTAAGAACTCAATTAATGAATGTTGGAGATTGCCTTAGCCATAAGCTATGTTGAGTTTGATGACTTAAAATTTTACTATAGTGCAAAGAAGATGTGGGATAAATTGAAAAATATGTATGGATTTGATGACAATGTATTGAGAGCCAAATCAAAGAGCTTGACAAGTAAATTTGATGACATGAGAATGATGGAAGGTGAGAATATAGTACAATATTGTACAAGAGTCAAAGAAGTCGTTAATGTTGTTCATTGTGAAAATGGACAAATCAAAGATGAAATTATGATAATAAAGGTATTGAGGACTCTACTTCATATTTATACCATTAGACTGTCTAAACTTCAAGAACTGAGATGCACACTAGGTAACACTTTGACCTTGGAAGGTGTAATTGGTAGAATTACTACTTTTGATATGTCTAAATTTGATAACTACACACCTACTACTATTGAATATTCCTTTAAGTCAAAATTAGTTCTTAGAAAAAGGAAAGGAAAACATGTGAAGAGTGATAGTGACAATCTTGATGGTGAGATCGTTTAACTTGAAGCCCTTATTGTAAAATTTTTTGGAAGTAGAAAAGGAAAATACAAAGTTAAACTACTTATTATCTCATTATTTATTATCTAGAAGCATTCTGTCATTACATATTATCTATTTTTCATGCAACAAAGTTGGTCATATTTCTCTCAGGTGTCCATACAAAGAGGATAAAGATGAAAGGAAGGAAAGAAAGTACAAAGCAAGAAGAGATGATAGCGACTACAAGAGAAACAAGGATGACAAAGGTAAGAAGTCTTGTTATATTGTTGAAGAAGAAAATGACAATGAATTTGAAAGTAATGATGATGAATTTGTCTATGTTTCTATGAAAGAAGACTCTAATGAAGATCATAAAACTGCATTTTATCTCTTATGTAAACAAAAGTGACAGATGGATAATTGATAGTGGATGTTCAAATCATATGATTGATGATAAACATAAATTTTAGGATATTGGTTCATACAAAGGCGAATGTGTTAAATTTGGTAATGATATTCCATGTGGTGTAAAAGGTAAAGGTACTATTTAACTAATTGACAAGATAAAATGTGACAATATTTACTCAGTCAAAGGACTTAACTATAATCTATTGAGTGTTTCCCAACTTAAAAAATCATGTTAGAGAGTTGAATTCTATAATAGGAAGGAAAAAATTCTTGATATTGATGGTAAGATGATGACAAGTGGTGACCACACAAGAGGTAATTTGTTCTATCTAGATTTATTTGATGAGACATCTTTGTTAGCACAACAAGAAGATGTTTGGTTATGAAACAAGGGTTATGTAATGTAAACTTTGACAATTTGGTGAATATAAGTAAAATGAAGAAGGTAAGAAGATTTCCTAAATTAAAGAAGCCTAACAATGATATGGATAGACAACATCAATTGGGGAAAATGACCAAGTCTAGTTTTAAGAGAAAAACATACACTAGTAGTAATATTTTGAAATTGATTCATATCGACCTATGTAGACCTATTGATGTTCAAAGTTACTGTAGAGTTAAGTATTTCATTCTATTTGTTGATGAATGTGATGTTACTTAAAATAAATGTGTTGCTTTTCATTTATTCAAGCGGTATTTAGCTAGAGTTGAAAAAGAAACAGGGAAGAGTCTACACTTCTTGAGATCTAATAGAGTTGGTGAATTAATTTAAAATGAGTTCAATACATTCTACAATGATAGAAGAATTAAAATATAGGTGTCAGCACCAAGGATCCCTCCTCAGAATGGGATAGCTGAAAGGAGGAAAAAATCAATAATGGACTGTGCAAGAATATTAATGATGGAGAAGATTGTATCAAAGATATATTGGAGAGAAATTGTTACTACTATTTTCTATACCCTAAATAGAGTACAAGTCAAGAATGGTACAAATGCTACACCTTTTGAACTATGGTATGGATATGCTCCTAATGTGAAATATTTCAAAATAATTAGAAGTAGATGTCATATACTTAAAGATAATAGGAATGAAAAAATTGATGCAAAGAGTGATGAAGGTACATTCCTAGGATATTCCATGAAGATTAAAGCTTAAAAGTGTTTGAACTCTAACACTAACAAAGTTATGAAAAGTACAAATGTGAAAATTGATGAGTTTGTAGAAAGAAGTTACACTGCATGTAAAGAAGATCCTGAAGACTAGAGTACATTCATCTATATGGATTATGGTGCTACTAACACTCTAAATGAAAAAATAAATAAAATCAAATTGTAGTTTTCCACTACACTAGAAATTATGTAGTGCAACAAAATGCAGAGAAACCTAGATTGGGTGTTGAGCAATAGACTAAATATATCACATCATAGATAGGAAATATTGATCATCAGATAGAAAATGTTGAACATGTAGAACATAAACCAAAACCTAAACAAGAAAGAGAAAATGTGTCTGAGATTATTCTCCAAGATGGACCTATAGAATAACAAAGAAGGAAACCACCTATGCTAGAAAATTTTGTAGGAAGACATAAAAAACCTAAACAAATCATTAGTGATGTTGAATCAATTTTTACGAAAAGAAAAAGAAACTGAAAGATGACACATTCTTACTTTGTGAATTTGAGCCCAAAATAGTAATATTTGTGTTAGACAGTGAAGATTGGATTCAAGAAATGAATGAGAAAATTGAAAAGACTAAAAAGAACAATACTTTGAATTTATTTCCAAGATCTAAAGCAAAATGTCATTGCAACAAAGTGGGCTTTTAGAAACAAACTTAATGAAAATGGTTAAGTAACAAGAAATAAAGAAAAATTGGCATGAAAAGGATATGCTCAAGAAGAAGTTGATTATGGAGAAACTTTTACTACTATGGTAAGACTTGAATGAGTCAAAACTCTACTTGCATATTCAACCCACAAAAATTTCAAGTTATATCAAATGGATATTAAATGTACATTTTTTAATGGTATGCTCAAGGAAGAAGTGTACATTGAACAACCTGAAAGATATGGAGATCTAAACAAGAAGAATATGGTATGTAAAATAAACAAATCTCTTTATGGATTGAAACAAGCCCCAAGAACATGGTATGAAAGACTACACAATTATTTGGTCAAGATTGGTTTGGAAAGGATAGATGATAGTAGTAATCTAATTTGAAGAATGATAAGAAAAATGAACTACTATTATCTAAATTATTTTTCAAGGACACTATATTTGCAAGAAGAGAAGAATTATAAAAATTATTTGCTAATGAAATTAAGAAGGAATTTTCAATATCTATATAATCTGAAATCAAATTCTTTGTTGGATTATAAGTATGTCAAATGAAATTTAGTATTTTTATTACTCAATCCAAATACATCAAGGAGATAATAAAGAATTTTGGAATAGAAGATTCAAGACTAGTGAGCACACATATGTTTATAGAACATAAGCTATCTAAGAATGATGAATCTGCTAATGTGAACCAGACCTTATATAGATCCATAATTGAAAAATTTCAATACGTTGTTCATAGTAGACCTAATATTTCATTAGAAGTTAGGATAGTTGCTATATTTTCAACAAATTGTAAGGGGATTCAAATGATGGAAATTAAAAGGATAATGAGATATTTAAAATCTATAGAAGAATTTGGATTATATAACAAGATAAGTGATAGATTTAAACTAAAGGTATTCACTAACTCAAATTGGTTAGGAAATATTGATGACAAAAAAATCACTAGTGGAGGTGCATTCTTTCTAAGAAAGAGATTAGTGTCATGGACAAGAAAGAAAGAAAATTGTATCTCCCAATCAATAACTAAAGTTGAGTATGTGGTAGCTACAATGAATTGTTCAAATTTAATGCGGATAAAGAAATTATTGATCTAATAGTTATCTATTGTGATAACACAAGTTCTATCAACATTCAAAAGAATCTAGCAATGCACAGTAAGACAAAGCACATTGCTATCAAGTATCACAACTTTAGGGAACTAGTTTAACACAAAGAAGTAAAGCTAGAATATGTGCACACAAAATAAAAAATTGGTGACATATTTAAAAAAGTCTTAGCTAAAGATGCTCATGAATATCTTAGAGGTAAATTAGGGGTGATTCCCCTAAATAATTCTACTGAAGGAAACAATGTGCATTGCATCAAATGTGCTAATTAGAATACCTTACACATTAATGCAACAATTCTCTATTTTTGGAAATGCCTAAGGTAGATAGTCAAGTAAAACATAACATATTAGTCATAGATAGATGACTAAATTTAGGCAGACATGCAAAATCTACATAATTCAAATGTATGAAGATAATGAAGCTAAGGAAACTAACCATCCTTGACATTATTGTTAAAGAGGGAGAGATATATCAAAGAGGGGAACATTAATAAAAGTGGGAGGGATAGAGAAAGAAGAGATAGCATAACCCACAAAGGAAAAATATACAAAAACAAAAAAAGATAAAGAGGTAGAGATATACTAGAGAGGAAGAGATGTATCCAAGAGGGAGGTCTACTATTTCAAAGGGAGAAAATCAATAAAGAGAATCATATTGATAGTAAAATCTTTTTGATTGTATCATAACCAAGTTAGATATATTGAGATGTAGAGATGCTACTATCAGTGTCAACAAGAGAAATTGTTGGAAACTCTCAATTAGAACAATTGTTGTTTTTTCACTAATGTCAAAACTATTGATAAAACATATTTCTACCTAATCTAAATGTCATATCTATTTGATTGATGAAGAGGATATGAGAAATTTATCATAACAATAGTAACTAGAGGAAAGGTTGAGTTATGAAAACGAAGCTACAATGGACATTTGATTAGATATACTTTGATAAGATAAAGTGATTTTTCATATCAAGAAAGTTAAGTTAAGTCGAGTAATAGAGTAAAATGGTTAAGGAATACCGAGTGATGCTAGTGTCAATCGAGCCATAGTAAGTGCCAAGAAAATCTAGTGTTGATCGAGCATTAGTGTCGACCAAGAAAGATAATTGATGCCTAGAAAGAAGTTTTTCAGTGATCAAGTGATTAAGTGATGATAAAGTGTCAGAAATTAGAAATTGTTGAGTAACAATGTTGAGAATGAATTTGAAGAAATTGTGATTCCCAGTCATCTTGGTTGATTTCTTGAGAGATGTAAATTGTGCTGAAGATAATATTGGTGAGTTGGATCGTTAAATTCAAGGTAAAGATCATGTCAAGACCTAACAAATAGAATCTAGAGAACTTTCTAGATTATGATCAAGAAGATGGCTAGATATAGTGAATTATATTGAACCTAATCATAAATGCTAAGCTCTATAGTCATCATTGAAAATGAAAAAGAAATAATTTCCTATTTAAAGAGGTATAGAAACAAAATTGTGTGTGTGTGTGTGTGTGTGTGTGTGTGTGTGTGTGTGTGAGAGAGAGAGAGAGAGAGAGAGAGAGGGGGGGGGGGGGGAGAGAGAGAGAGAGAGAGAGAGAGAGAGGGGGGGGGGAGAGAGAGAGAGAGAGAGAGAGAGAGAGAGAGACAGATGTATAGAGGAAGGTTGATCAGAGACGCACAAGTCTAAGAGTGAATGCAAATCTAAAGGAGACTGATTACATAGATGCTAGTGATATTGATAAGTGAATATGAGTAGATGACTAAAGTTTAGTTTAAATGAGAAGATTAATTTCTCAAAGGGTTTCCAAGTGAATCAAGAATAGAGATGAAAATGGAGAGTTTATGAGTGATTCAACACATAAACTGAATAGTGATATGAATGTGCAAAGCAAGTTGTAATCATTTAGATCAAAACCATATGATTTTATTTCTAATCATTGTAAACAATTTACATTGAATTCATTTTAATAGAGGTTGACCTAATAGTCATTTGAAGGACTTAACCGTCTATATAAATCCTTTAACAAGGTGACATTCTAAGTGGAATGACCAAATTCCTCTGACAAGGCCACTCCTAACAAGGTAATTAAATCCTCTAATCATGTCACATTTAATAGTGTGTATTGTAAACATTTAACAAGGTTTCCTCCTAATAGATCTCCCTTTGAAAGAGTGAAAAAGTTATGACATGTTGCTATAGTTTTTTCCCAAATTAGGTTTCCATGCAAAATCCTAGTGCCAAACTTATGCTCAATTTTTTATATTCTTTACATTTTGTATTCAGAAAAGTATGTTATATTTGGGACACTAAATTTTTATCAATATAGTAGAGACCGAGCAACAACAAGATAAGCATAATAGTGAGTGCTTTATGTTTAATTGTTCAAATGGTACTTACCTCTTAGTTATTCTAAAAAAATATAACATGCTTTTGTTATACTTTATAAAAGACAATCCTTTTTTTGTTGAGACAAGAAACCAATCTTCCTCCAAAGAAAAATGCTCCATCAATTGTAGTCTTTCTATCATCCATACTACCTCCCTAGTTTGTATTAATATATGCACATAGAGTAAACTCATTTGATCTATCATACCATAATGTAAAATTTGGTTGTCTCTTCAAATATCTGAATATTATTTTTATTCATGCATAGTGTCTTAGGATCTTCTTGAAATCTTGCTACTATACCATCTACATTTTCTATATCTAGTCTTGTGGGATAGATATTCCAAACCTCCAATCATGAATATGTACCTCTTCTTCTCAATTATATGTCTCTCATGGTGTACGAGCACCTATTTTGAAGTTTCATCCAAGTTTTCATTTTGTGGTTTATTTTGGGCTTGTACTGACTCTAGCCAAGTTAGGGGTGTGAGTAAGTTACGAGTTGATAAGTAGTTGATTTGGGTATTTTTTTGAGGTTTGATTTTTGTCAGGGGGCATAGGTCTATGACCTTGGAAAGAGTGGAAAAAAGGTGTTTTTTTGAACCACCTTTTCATCTATAGTTTGTTTTCACTCTCTTGTTTGGCTTGTTGGCGTTAAGTTATTATTGCCATTAGTGACAACACTTATCTGTATCAGTATAGCTACTGAGCTCATCACTCAGTCTAAAACATATATCGAGCATTCAATGGTTACCTTGTACATTCATCACTTAAGTAGTTTACACCGAGCTTCGTAGTTCACATTGAGAATTCTAGTGTTAACCGAGGTTTGCAGTTCTAACCGAGAATTCTAGTGTTAATCGAGCTTCGCAGTTCACACTAAGCATTCTAGTGTTCACCAAGCTTCACAGTGATTATGAAGTAATGGAAGTGCAGTTATTATCAAGTGATGAAAGTGCAGTGATTATCGAGCGATGGAAGCACAGTGTTTACCGAGTGAAAGCAAGGTAAACAAATGATTCAATTTTTTATCAAGTGATACTACATCTACTGAGCCACCTGTGGTTATCGAGTTCAGAACTACATCAAGTGATTAGTAGGGGTTGAGCCTTCACTTCTACCGAGTGCATGATGATGCCAAGTAATGTTGATGTCAAGTATCAGAAGGTCACCGAGTCAGTTCAGTGAACCCGAGTTATTTACTATTGGCTTGACTCAGTAATGTTTTGTTCACTTATGTTTTGGCCGAACTTGAAATTGTAATTATTGGAATGTTATATATATGTATTATATCATTTGAAAGTGATGAGATATGGATGTATGTATCAAGAAAAACATGTAATGTTTTGAAAAGAATAAAAGAGAATCAGTAGAAGAGCAGAGTATTCGGCAAGGTTTGCAAGGAGCAGTAAAGATTCATCAGTCACAAAAGGTGATCTATACATCAAGGATCTAATTAGAAAATCAAGTTTGTAAGTAGATCCATAGTTTCATCCTAACAGGTGAATTAGTTTTGTAAATCCTTTAATAGGGTAGACTTAACAGTCTTTGTATAAATCTCCTAATAGAGTGCATACTTCAGTTTATGTTTGTAAGTCCTCTAACAAGGTGGACCTACCAGTCCTTTGTGCTCCTAACAGGGCAAATCACCAGAAGTAGTCAATGTAAGTCTTAACAGGCCAACTTCATATTGCAGTAATGAAGTTTTGTGGGTATCATCCCCACCCCAGTTTTAATTTCTATTTGGAAGGTTTCTGGGTCACCAAATCACTATGTACATGTGTTATGAATGTTTGATCTCTTGTTTATGTAGTAGATTAGATGAATGAATGGTGAATAGTATTTATGGTTAAAGTGCTAAAATGTTTTAAAGTTTTAAAGTTACTAATTCACCCCTTCCATCTTAGTAATCTATCATATCTTGAATATTTCCAACATGGCTAAGGACTCATAGCATGTCATGTAGGAGCTAGGAAGCGTAAAGATTAAAAATATGTTAAGTTGGGCAACAATTGTAAAAAGTTGTCAAACTAGCACAATAGCCTAAAAACATGCATATTGGTATCTTAGGGAAAAAATAGTGTTTTGATATGATTTTTCTACACTAAATCTAGATAGGTCAAGAAGTTCCAACATGAAGAAAGTTGGTCATAGAAGCCAAAAGTTGTCAAGATTGTGCAACTTTTTGAAAAGTTGCTCCACAACTTTTTGGCAAAAAATTGCAAAGCAAAAAAATGAACTTGGTGGTTATGTCAACTACCCAAAACCTCCTTGGAAACATATTTAATCATCATTATACTACATCCCAATGGTTGGGATTTGTGATAAGAAAGTTAGAGGAATTAGATGCATGTTTTTTTTAATTAAAACTCAGATAGTTTGTTGCATTTGATACACCTATAAAAACAAATGGATTGAGAAGACCAATATTGTTTTTGGTTTATGTTGCTTATTCTTGTATAGTACCTTTCTCTTCAAGTTTTTAGTTTGTAAGTTCCCATCTACTTAGGTTTTGAAATTATTTTCAAATTAGATAGTGTGTTATTTTAGTTTGGGGTTTTTGGGTAATAACATGGCTCTCCCATTAATTATTGTCCCAAGTTCATCATGGTTCAAAGGGACATGGTAGTAGAGCCTATTTACATAATGTATACTAATTTTTGGGCCTTGGAAAATATGGAAAGAAATTTTAAAGTGATGCCCTAGGCAAGTCTATTGGACTTGGTTAGGAAAATCACATGGTGGAATGAGAAGTTTGAGGGTTTGAGTTTGCTTGATACTTCAACCCAATTTATGAAGCATGAGGATAGTTACATCAAGGTAAACTTATACCAAGGTAAAATAATCCATGGTGATTTTTAAAGAAAGAAATGCCATACCCTGGTCAGACTAGTGATCATTGTTTTAAAATCCTTAAAACTAGGCTAAAAAGTTTCTTTTGGGTGTATGGACACTTTAGGGGTCTAAGCCCTACAAAATATTTAACATTTTCTAGAAGGGTATTTGAATATATAGCTTGTTTGCCACCTCCTTTGGAGCAATTTAGAAATAAATTCCAAAAAGCCAATTTTGAGGGCTAATCGTAGTAGCTCTATTTTGAGAAATTTTGACTTAAGGGCAAAGAACTTGATTTTAATTTGCAAGATTGGTGTCCAAAATTTCAAGGGAATTCCAAGATCATTGATTAAATTCATCACTCTACATGGATAGAGGTTTTGGTCAAGAAGCCATACGAAAAAGGTCAACAATGAGTTGTTAAGAAGAATTTGTGTAAGGAAAGAACCCAACCATTAGTGTAACTAGGTTGGAGAGTGATTAGAGGATAGAATTGTTGGTGTTTTAAAAAGTACTAAAACTACTAAGCGACAAAATGCTTAATACCAAAATGACAGTACATACACAATCTAAAGAGCAGCCTATTCTTATTAACAATGGCATATGTAAGGTATTTGGACCCAACTTCAACAAAACCACAAATGGTTTTCTACTCTTTTGGCTCTGCAAAACTAGGGTGGGTGTACCTAGGGATGGTTCAAAACTAAAGCAACTGTATGAGGATTATTCTTAGTTTCATTCTGATTCTTATTTCAAGATCCTCAAACATATACATAATTCTTACTAACTTGATAAACACATCCCACCAACAGATATAGCCAAGAAGTCTTCTATAGATATGTAGATGTTTTCAACAACAATGGCTAACTGAAGCTAAAACATTCCGTGCAGATAAGTGCTAGCCAACTTTGAAGATCTACAAGAAATAAAAGTAAAATTTGACTTGATGATGCATTTGAAAAACTAGTTGTAAGATATTTCTCCTTCAGCTGAAATAACTTGATCAGTGCCTAATCCATTGGGGTTCAAAGTCTATAGAAAATTCTTAGATCTAATTTGTTGCCTTACAACAAATTTTATCAACAATTCTTATCAGAACTTATCATTCAAAAATCCTTTTCAATACTTAAGGAATCTTATCACATTCATCAAAGCCTTTACTTAATCCATTGAATTAACAGCAATGATAAATGGATATACAACCCAACTAGATTGCATTCAATTGCACAAGCTTTTACTCATACCACATCAAGATAGCTAAGTATTTAAAGGAGACAAAATTCAGAAAGAACTGATATGGGGACAGTTCATAAGTTGTATTCATTTCCTTTGAAAATGGTATATCCTTTACAATAGAATTAGAATGGCCTTCAAAAAGAAACATAGCTCATTCAATATTCATGTATTCTCAGAGAATTTGCAAAAAAATACATTACAAACTTGCTTTCAAAATTTGGACCAAAAACTAGACTAAGCACAATACTTAGAAGAAATAGATTTCAGACCCATCTTTAGCCTTGGAATCTCAGTTAAGGGTGGACCCACAATAATGGGTTACACTTTTTTGCCTAAACTGACACTGAACTATGAATTTTCAAGAAAACTTTCACATTCAGATGCGAATTGTCATTTAACGGTAAGGAATTTGAAGATGAAGTAAACTAGAGTCCTTTAGGATTTTCTATTTAGATTCTAAATATTTTTTTAAATATTTTTTTTAATTCATTTTATTGAATTAATTTTTCTCCCAAGAAATTTGCTATGTTATCAAAAACCTGATTTTTAAAAAGTGACATTGTTTTTGACACACATAACTTTTTTTCTACAATAGATATCAATATAATTCTTTCAAATTTAGTTTTTTAACATCCATACCAAAACCGTAAATGTGATTTGATGTCTTTATCATCAATATTTCATATTTTATCAGAGTTTAAAGTTGACCTAACACTAATTTGGACATACATGGCTTTTGACACATGTAACTTATTATATATTTATCCAATTTCAAATTATTTTTTTTGATTGAAAGAGGACTCAAATATAGAGACCGTAGTTATTTTTTAGAATTTTTATTCTCTTATTTACTATTTTTCCATGAGCGTTCAATATATAGGTTTATTTTTTATAATGAACCTCTATTCAATTAACGTAAAAAAATGTATACTAAAAAAATTCAAAATTTATCAAATCCATATTCATTAGAAAGCTCATTCTAAGTACTTGAGTCATGGAAAATGACATGTCTTTAGTGCTCCATCTGAACCTAGAAATTGAGCCTAGAAGCCATGAAAACAACTAAGAATGTTATAGGCTTTGTAAAAGGCATCTACTTTACTAGTTTCGATAGAAACTAACTTTCTATCGAAACTTTTTTAATACTTTCGATAGAAACTATTTTTAGTTAGTTTCTATCGAAACTAATAAGGCCGAGTTTTCATGTAAAAAATAGTTTCGAAAGAAACTATTTAGTTTCTATAGAAACTAAATAGTTTCTATAGAAACTAAAAAATAGTTTCGAAAGAAACTATTTAGTTTCTATAGAAACTAAATAGTTTCTATAGAAACTAAATAGTTTCTATAGAAACTAAATAGTTTCTATAGAAACTATTTAGTTTCTATCGAAACTATTTAGGATAAATTTTTTTTGCCTAGTTAGTTTCGATTGAAACTGCCATCAAAAGTAGTTTCGATAGAAACTTTTATAGTTTCTATCAAAACTAGATGATTACATTCTATCAAAATTTTTTCAGCAAAAAATTTGACTTTCACGATTTTGGAGGAATTTCTTCCTCTAAAAAAGTGTAACCCACTATTGTGGGTTCACCCTTAAATAATGTGAGATGCAACAAGCTTCGAGCTAAAGAGAGTGACATGTGTCCCCTAAAAGATACTGATGAATGTCTGTAGTAAAAGACAAAAACAAATAACAGAAAAGCTAACACATGAAACCATCCTGGGTGGGTCCCTTTCTGTTATACTTCTCATTTGTTTTAACAAGAATATAGGATCTAATTCTCCAATTATTCTTCATCCTCAGAGTAAATAGCCATGAGGTTTGACAGTGATGTATCATCTTCAGTTACCTGTAAATTTACTTCAACCTGGGGATTTTCCATGTCCTCATTATTAACTTCGGGGGTGACTTCTACTTTTACATTTTCCTCCTCATCATCTTCTGACATTTTTTCTAGAAACTAATTTTTCCATTTATTAAAAGCATCATCATCTAGCCAATCAAAGCTTAGAGCTTCTCTTTGTATCATTATTAAAGAATTTTCATTTTCTTCTAAAACATCAAATTCTTTCCTCATAGGAGTATAAAATAACTGTATTTTTACTAGCTCTTCATTTGTCTTTGCCCAGAACCAGTGGCTAGTTTCACTCATGATGTTTATTATTCTTTCATTGAATAACTCATCCATCTCCCTTTTCCACTTTTCTTTTTCTTTTATTGTATCAATAGATTCTAAAACACAAGGATATAGGGTGAATTTTTCAGCAATGTATTGGGAAAAAAGAGTGTTAATCTTCTCTGCAAAGAATCTCTTTCATCATCAAAATTCTCTAGCTTATTTAATAAATAAAAAATCTTCTCAACTTGATGATAAGATGATAAGGCATTTGGACTACAAATATACATATGATTGTAATATCATTATTTCTCTCCCTCCATTTCTGAGCAAGAAGAGTCAGTTTATCCTTATCCC
Organism: Cupressus sempervirens; assembly: GCA_028749045.1. Lineage (NCBI taxonomy): Eukaryota > Viridiplantae > Streptophyta > Pinopsida > Cupressales > Cupressaceae > Cupressus > Cupressus sempervirens. The sequence continues at coordinate 128,125,657 of CM053785.1, read as the reverse complement.
TGTTCAACTCATCCATGAGGGCTGCAATTTTTGTCAACTGATCAAAAAAAGTTGACCATTGTATTTTATCCCTCAGATATATTACACCTTGCTTTAATTTTTCTTCATATTGATTTCTCAATTCTATCTGCAACTCATGCAATTTTGTTTTTTCTTCTTCAAATTCCTCTACAGTATAGAATTGGGACCTTTCAGGGGTGTCATGTATTTCAATAATAGGGGTTGATCCAGATCCAACCAATGGCTATGAAGGGTATGCAATTGTAGGTGCACTGGATTCTCCCATTTTTCTTTTCCCTAGTATCCTCTCCATTTGAGACATTTTGTTTTCCAATGATTGTATCTGTATACCCCTTTCCTCATATGCCTTCAAAACTTCTTCAAACCTAGCATTGAGTCGGGAAAACTTATCTTCCTCTTGTCCAGATACAACACCACCCAATTTTAGCATTTTTGAAGCCATTCCCATTACTTGTTTACTACTTACCTCACCAGCCCTGTATACTGTCAATGTACCAGTATGTTCTGCAGTGGGAAACTCATGCATCCTGGTACTTTCTCTCTTATCTATGGACCACAAAACAAGGGCTTGTTGGTCATCACTAAATTTGGTCCCTCTATGAGCCTGTAAGACTTCTTCAGCAGTTGTCAATTGAACATCCTTCTAATTCCTTACTAAATAAAAAACAATAGCATTTGCTATATCCCATTCTGGCAGAAGGAGGACTCCTGATTGTCTAACTATTTGCCTTCTAGCTATAGGAGTGAACCGAGAAAAATCACTCAAAAACTTTGATTTTACCTCTTCCTTGATAACTGGGTTAGATTTATTTGGTTGCTCAGCCTTGATCTTCTCACAGGCTTTCTCAAAATTCTTTATATTTAATCTCCATAAAAACTAAGCAAAAGCCCTAGATCTTACAAAATTTTCATCATTAATAAATCTTTTAGAAGCTTGGGCAAAAATTGGGTCAATTTCCTTACCTTGGTAATCAGCAATGGTTAGATCCAAGGAAGGTGTAGGACGTTCTTGTGGCTCTCCAACATCCAGGTCTATAGAAGTGACAATCACATCCCCATCTCCTCCCATTTGTCTAAGCTACTCCTTTAGAGATGCCTCATCATCTATTTGGATTGGAGACTAGCTTGGGGAGTATTGTTCCTTTTGAGAAGAAGAAGACCCCTATTCCAATTTTCATCTTTTTGGAGAGCTGGCTGCAGATGGACTTCTTGGTCTTGGCTTCTCATGAGTGGGTACCTATTGCACACTTTGAACCATGACATAACCTGCCCTTTTCTGCAATGTATATTGGCCAGGAGTTATTACATTTCTACCACTCATTCTTCTTTGTATTTCTGCTGCCTTGTCTAGGTGTGCCTTAATAAATATATCTTTCTTTTCATTCATTGTCTGAATTATTATAGCAAAATTATTCATTAATGCCTGTATTTTATGTCCCCAGTATTTCTTATCTTTCAATGGGTCGTACTGGGGGTCAAAAGCATTAATGAATTCTAGGTTTTTACTGAAAACTATCCATTTCTCTTTCCTTAATTCTTGCTCTTGCAATGTGAAAATATTTCTAATTATATCTTTCGGATAGTAAACCCAATGTACCACATGGGAAGCTCTCACCCTTTCTCTTAATAGATCATAGAATCCTTTAGGGTCAATGAATCTGGAGTGAGATTCTGCCATGTTATATTTATTCAAAAACAAATTTAAATGCTTCCAACTCTTTTTAACAAAAACAAAATCATGCACTACAGTAACCATTGGAAACAAAGTGCCCTTCTTGACCAATTCCCTCTCATCTATAGTACCTATCTGCCATAAGAGCTCGGCTATCCCTATCTTCAAAGGTACATGAAAAGGTAACACATGAGGTTTTCCTAAGAAACAATAAACTCTTATTACTATTGAAACATTGTAGGGAATTATATCCCCCCAATTGTGACTGACAAGTAGACCTTTAGCATGGTCCTTGGGTCTGACCAATTCTAATAATGCTTGTGGGATTCTAGGGCTATCTCCTCTTAAAAGCAGTCTAAGCTTTGATGCAAAATAACTGTCAAATCTTACATAACTAGCATCGGTGGCCTCTGAACTGATATCCACACTCCATAATTGTACTAGATTCCTTTCTCCATCTGTTGTGGTTTCTAACTCCATACCTTTGGAGAAGAAATTTTATCCTTTGTATAAACATACATGCATCATCAATGAATACCAATAGAATGGTTTGTTTACTTTCCCCTTTGCTATTCCAACTAGACCGTTGTGAATCTCTTTTGCTAGGAAAGTGGCAAAATCTAGACTGGTACTCATTCCAAATTGAAGGGTTTGAGCAATTATAAGGACCACAAAACCTGGAATTTGATAACCCTCATCTATCCCCAAGATCTTGCAAAGAGAAAAATATAGTGCTTGAGCTCTCAGATTGAAATGTCTTCTTAACAATAGCTCTAGAGTACTGGTTGTGATCACAGGAAAATTTCTAACCCTAGCAGCATGCTCCTATAGTGGCCTTGTTCTCAAGTACACTCGTTGTGCATCATATCTAGCTTGCAAATCATCCAAATCAATGATTTCATGCATAGTGTGGTTAGGGTTTAGGTTGAAAACCTCACTGAACAATTCAGGGAAAACCCTAAAAAGGTTGACCCCTAAATGATTTTTTACCCACCCTGTAATAGGATCATACCTCTTTGCCAGGTCCATCAATAAATCACTATGAAAGAAGACAATGGGGACTACTAATTTTCCAATGTCAAATTCCCATACATTGCTCATAGGAGTGTCTAGTTTTCGCTCTGAAAACCATTTCTTAAACAACTCCAAACCTCCCATGGAAACCTGGGCATCCCTTAGCCAATTAGCTTTGTCATAAAATCCTTCTGCCACAACCAATCTAGGGTTTTTTGGAATGAGCTCCCTTCCCTTAGTTATTTCATGCACTAGTAAGGGGAATTGTTTGAGAAAATCATCATGGACTGAACTTTTTAGATAATCTTTTTGTCCAATAAACTCTTTTCGGGGCAACATTTTTAATGAAACTTTGGAAAATTCACAAGAGCAGATGCTTCAAATTTTACTCAAAAAGTCATAGAGCACTTACCTTCCAGAAATCGCACTTCTGCACTATATGATGTCTTATGCAATTTAATTGGAGTATTAACCGAGAAATTTTGTGCCTTAGCTATGAAATCTTGAACGCCCTTTTCTTTTTGTAGTTTGGTGATTCATTAATGGTGAAATCATGGGTTCTTTTTATGAATTAAAATTGCACGTACCAGGTCTGGATCACATTTACTCTCAGTAACCATTGCCTGCAATTTGCACTCAAATTTGAATCCCATTCGTAGATTTTATCAAATCACACGGTCTTGATTTAAAAATAACAAGGCTTTACAGTCTTTTTTGAAAAATGCTATGTGTCATCATTGTGCTTCCCCGCATTACTTAAAAAATTGCATCTTTATTATGCGGGGATGCGTCAACCGTCGATCAAGACAAGATCGGCGATCGAAATAATCCATTTTGTATTAACGACTAGCTAGCTGTACTGACCAATAGGAAACTGCCATATTAGCTCATACTGTCTGACAACACTTCACACCAGCGGATACCGTATCTTCTTTTGAGCAAGCAAGTGTTTGACGTCATCATGGACACATGTCACCACTGTGCTTCCCCGCATTACTTAAAAACTTGAATCTTTATTATGCAGGGAAGCGTCAACTATTGATGAAGACAAGATCAACAGTGATATTGCTTCTCATTCATTAAGAAACCAAAAACCCTGCTGTGCATACCTAGCATTACACGTCATCAGTCGTTTGCAGTGTAGCATATTGAAATACAAATATCTGACCCCACTTTGCCATGCATCACCACTACGCTTCCCCACATTACTTAAAAACTGACATCTTTATTATGCGGGGATGCATCAACCATTGATCAAGACAAGATCAACGGTGATACTAGTTGGTAAGTAATCTTCATAGCTCTGCCAGTGAATCCACCAATGATATCGCAGAAAAAAAAAATGTGTGCAAAGTACTAACAAATCTGACATACAGGAGCTTTTGTGGCATACTGGATCTCATAAAACATCAGGGGCCACATGTCATCATTGCGCTTCCCCACATTGCTTAAAATCCTACAACTCTATGATGTGGGGATGCACTGACCCTTGATCTCTGATAGATCAATGGTGATTGAAAAACAATTCAACTTGGTGTCCTTTCAAACGAAATATCACAATTAAAGGTACATGAAGGGTTTTCAAAAGGCATTTTGATGTAAATAAAATAGTAGGATAAAAACCTTGCCAGAATATTTGAAGAAAATACCTTTTTTAAAAATTTGAAAATGAGGCCACCACAAAACAAAGACATAACTGATTTTTCACCCAAATATCAAAAATTTTCCTATACTATGAAAAATCAAACCAACAAGAATGAAGGTCCTTTATGGATTAGGACATCAAGGAAACCTAATAGGCTAGTATCAATCTTGAATGAATCCTTAAAAATTAAAGGATTTGGAAGTAGCTAGACCTAGTATTACACGACAGTTGTACCAGAGCAAGAATCTTGGGCTTTGTGGGTAGATGTTTTGATATGAAGAAATAGTTGGAGATTCCAATATGGTGACTAATGAAGAATTGGCCAAAGGGATCGGTGAGCAAAAGGATAAGAACAAAATTCTTGAGGAAGCTTTGGAAGAAATCAAGACCAAGTTGGAAGAAGTTTCTTAGGTAGCTAAGAAGAGTGAACACAAAGGTGAAAGTAGTAGTAAGGGAAAAGAAAAGGTTGATGAAGAAGACCTTATCCCAAAACTTGACCCTCCTATCAATGAAGATCCATTCTTAAAAGTAATTAAAGCCCTAGTAGGTAAGGTCCTAGAAGGAGATCCTTTATTTAGTGGGAAAATGGACCTTGAGTTAGTGATGAAATGGTGGAAGGAATGGAGAATCACTTTGAATGGGAAGGAGTCAGTGAAGCCCAAAAATTGAAAGTAGCCAAGTCTAGGTTAAGGGGATCATCACTAACATGGTGGAAGTACCTCTAAGAAGAGAGTTAAAAAGTGGTAAAGAAGCCCATTGTGAAGTGGAATTCTATGGTAACCAAAATGAAATAGTAGTACCTACTAGAACACTATGGGGTTCAACTTCATAAGAAGAGACAAATTTTGAAGCAAAAAGACATGGATATAGCAACCTACACTAAAAATCTCCAAAAGTTGTGCTTAAGATCAAGAGTGCAAGAAGATGAAGCCATCAAGGTAGCTAGGTATCTAGGGCATTTTCAGCAGAGCATTCAAGAAGAGATTAATATGTTGACTCCTAGAATAGTCCATAAATGCTTCCAAATTGCTTTGAAAGTGTAAGAGAAGAATAAAAAATAGGTAGACTCAAACTTTAGAACAAGAGGTAAGGCCCTGTTTGGTTGCAAGTATTGGATGAAAGTATGAAAATCTAAATACTCACATTCACCAATTTGGTGTTTTTTTGTAAAATATAAAATTAGAATTAGAATTCACCTATCCCAATATGACCCCAAAATGAGCATTGCAGAGGAATAACTTATTCTTATTCTAGTTTTTAATAAACCTAATTTGATGGGTTGTTGAGTCTATGACTTTGTTGTTTGATTGTATTTTGCCACTCAAATGTATTTTTGGACTATTTTCTCTATTCATCGTAAGATATAAACTAGGTCAACATTATTTAACATTTGATATGTATTTTTTTCAATGAGAAAAAAGACTAATATCATATTTGATATCTTTTCTAAACTTTTATAAAATTATCTTTACAAATAAATCTTGTGTTTAGTCATATAATTAAAACTATGGTGAATGATCATTTAAATATCATATTAATGATGTTGACTTATATGTATTTTTTGTTTTCTTTATTATATTTTAAAATAGAATTGATTTTAGTTTTGATCTTATACTGATTAAAATAATTGGATTTAATTTAGAATTAAAACTATAATATACAATATAATATGTCCTTTGAATTTCAATGAATTTCAAAGGTTATGGTATATCTTTCACTTATAAAGTCAATTTAAAAAATAAAATAAAGGATAGTTAAAATAAATTTTCTTTTTTTAAATTAATTCAAAAAGAGTTTTCATAAATAAAAAATTATTATTTATTTAAAATATTACCAAACTAAAAATAATATTTTAATTTAAAAAATTTTTAAAACAAAACTTATTTCAATTGTTGCAAGCAAACATAGAACATCCATATTTCAACTCCTCTTCTAGGTCGACCAAACAAGTCCAAATAATTTTCTAGAACTTATTTTAAGAATGCATGAATACCACAAGAGAGCATATTCTTGCATAGATGAATGTTGCATTCTATAATTCTTGCAACCAAAAGGGTGCTAAGGGTAGAGATGGAAGATGTGGAAACTATGGTGGAAGAGGATTAGACTATAGCTCACAAGGCAACAATAAAGAAATCAAACTACAAGAAGGAAGTTCAGAAAGTGAAGACTTAGCAGGGGCAAAGGCTCTAACACAAGTTAGAGAGGAATGAGCAACAACCAAGGAAGAGGAAAATACTTTTCCACCATGAAGTGTTATCATTGCCATCACCTAGGACATCCTTCCTATGGGTGCCCTAAAAAAGGATTAACTTCCGAAGGAGCCATATAAAGAGTTAATTATGTACAAGAGGAATCAAGAAATAGCAACAAGAACTCCGAGGTACCACTAGAATCAAAGGAAGGGAAAAATATGATGATATAGAGAAGATTGATAAAAGAGCCAGTCAAAGAAGTCAGAGGAAAGAACTCTTTAGGATGAAATGTAAAATCATGGGAATGATATGCAAATATATCATTGATTTAGGTTCAACTGATAACATAATCAGTGAAGAAATAGTCAACAAGTTGAGGTTAAAAAGAATCCCTCACTCAAATCCATACAAAGTCACATGGCTAAACAAAGGTCAAAATTTACTAGTTGGAGAATAAGAATGGGTGGAGTTCACTATAGGATGGTACAAGGATAGATTACTATGTGACATTCTTCCCATGGATGCATTCCATCTTCTACTTGGAAGCCATGGAGATTTGATAATTAGGCTATACATGATGGGACTAAGAATTCCTATTCATTCAAGAAGGATGGAGTAACTTTCAAGATCCAATCCTTTCTAGAAGAAGGGGAATTAAAGAATTCTAGATGAAGTTTGGTCATGGTTGGTGAAAAGGAGTTATTAAAAACTCTAGAGGAAGGAGATGGAATTTGTTTGCACTAGCTCTAAAATCTAAAGATGAAAATACTACCAAAACGATAGGAATAGCCCATGAATTGCAAGAATTACTTGAGGAGTATAAGACCATTGTTAGTGATGGACAACCTGCCACTTTACCTCCAAAAATACTTGTTATCCACCAAATAGACTATATCACATGAGCTACCCTACCAAATAAAGCTTCCTATAAGATAACTCCTCAACAAAATGAGGAAAATTGCAAAAAAAATCCAAGAACTCGTAAACCAAGATTTAATTAGGAAGAGCATTAGCCCATGTGTAGTCCCTACTATTTTAACACTAAATAAGGGGGGAACTTGGAGGATTTATATGGATTATAGAGCCATAAATAGGATCACCATTAGGTATAGGTTTCCAATAACTAATATTGAAGACGTAATAGACTATTTAGAGGAAACCAAGTACTTCACCAAGATATACATGAAAAGAGGCTATCATCAAATTAGGATAAATGAATGGGATGAATGGAAGATAGCTTTAAAAACTAACAAAGGCTTATATGAATGGCTTTTGATGCCATTTGGTTTATCTAAAGCTTCATCCACATTTATGAGGCTGGTGAATGAGGTCTTGGAAGATTTCATTGGTAAGTTTGTTGTTGTCTATTAAGTCAACATCTTGACTTTTAGCAAAACTAAAGAGGAATATATTTGGCATCTAGAAATTATTTTTAAGAAATTTAATGATGAAAAACTAATGATCAATTTGGAGAAGTGTGACTTCATGAAGCAAGAGTTAGTATATAGAGGCTTTGTTCTATCTCAAGGTAACCTAAAAATAGACCAAGAGAAGGTAGATGCCATCCTAAGTTGGCCTACTCCTAAGACTACATCAAATGTGAGGAGTTCCCATGGACTAGCTCAGTATTATATAATATTTATCAAACATTTTAGTGGCATATGTGCACCCATATTAGACACAATAAAGGGAGGAATGAAGATAAAGTTCATTTGGACACCTCAAGTAGATCAAGGTTTTGAAACTCTCAAAAAGAAGATAGTAGAGCTACCTATACTAGTACTTCCATGTTTTGATAAACTCTTCCAAGTGGAATGAAATGCTAGAAATACATCCATTAGAGTAGTCCTAAGCCAAGAAGGGAAACCAATGACCTTTCATAGTGAGAAACTCAATGATGCCAAAAGAAACTACTCCTCTTATGACCTAGAGTTGTATGCTCTAGTCTAGGCTCTCATGAAATGGATGCACTATTTGCTTCCAAATGAATTTTTTTTGTTTTTAGACAACAAAGTCCTCAACTTCCTAAATTCTCAAGAAAAACTAAGAAAAAAGCATATGAAGTGGGTGGAATATTTTTAGGCCTACACTTTTACAATCAAGCACAACAAGTGAGTGTAGAACAAAGTAGCTAATGCTTTGAGTAGAAGACTCCTCATAGTCCAAGAAATTAAATACCAAAGCATAGGTATAGACAATTTCAAAGATCTCTATGTTGATGATGAAGACTTTTCTCACATTTATAAGGTATGAAAGGAGTTTAAAGACAACTTTCATGGTGAGTTTGATGATTATACATTGCAAAATGACCTATTGTTTAAAGGAACTCAAATTTGTGTTCCTAGAGGTTCAATAAAGGAGAATTTGATCTAAGAAAAGCATAATGGGGCACTTAATGGTAATTTTGGAGTCAACAAGACTCAAAAGTTAGTTACTAGGTTCTACTTTTGGCCTAGGATGACTAGGGAAATTATTAATTATGTTGTGTGTTGCATAGTGTGTTAAAAATCCAAGGGAATGTCCTCAAATGTTGGTCATTACCAATCACTTGCAATCCCTAGCAGGCCATGGGAATGCATACATATGGACTTTGTAGTTGGTCTACCCAAAACAAGGTAGACATATGATAACATCTATGTAATTATGGATAGGTTTAGTAAGAAGGCTCGCTTTGTGCCTTGTAAGGCTATCTATGATGCCCTAGACAAGTCTATTGCACTTGGTTAGAAAAATCACAAGGTGGAATGAGAAGTTTGAGGGTGTGGATGTGTTTGATACTTCAATCCTATGTATGCAAAATGAGGAGAGTTGAGTAAAGTCAACTTCTACAAATGGAAAAGAATCCATGTTGAGTTTCAAAGGAGGAAATACCATACCCTTGTTAGACCAGTCAACATTGTTTTAAAACCCTTAAAAGTAGGCTAGAAATTTTATTTTGGGTGTACAAACACTTTAGGGGTTTGAAACCCACAAAATCTTTAAGATTTTCCAAAAGGGTACTTGAATATGTAGTTTTTTTTCCATCTCCTTTGGAGCAATTAATAAATAAATTCCAAAAAAATTGTTTGGAGGGTTAATCCTAGTAGCCTTGTTTTGAGAAATTTTAAATTAGGGGCCAAGAACTTTGTTTATATTTTCAAGATTTGTGTCCAAAAGTTCAAGGGGAGTCCAATATCTTTTATGAAAGTCAACACTCTACATGGATGGAGGTTTTGGTCAAGAAGCTATAGGAACAAGGTCTGCAATGAGTTGTGGAGAACCATCTGTGTAAGGAAAGAACCCTAACCATTGGTGTAAATAGGTTGGAGAGTGACTAGAGGATAGGATGAAGGTCCTCTAGGGATTAGGGCATCAAGGAAAACTAATAGGATATCATCAAGCCTAACTAAATCCTTTACAAATAAATGATTTGGAAGTAGCTAGACCTAGTATTACATCATCTCATTTTTACTAGATATGTTATGACCAATTATTATAGATGTAAAAATAGGCTCACAAATTTCCAAGCCAAATCTCTTCAAAAAATGTTTGGAAAACATAGTTTGCAATAGGAAAATACCATCACCATTCTGCACAATCTATTAACCTAAGAAATATGTCATCTCATCAATGATGGTCATCTCAAATTCATTTTCTTCATTAGAAAATTTGTCACTTTCTTCGTTATTACCTCCAAAGATTATATCATCAAAAAATATCAAAATAATTAGAAATCCATTCATAATTTTTGTCAAATATAGTTACTATTTGTAGTTCCTTTAGCAAATCCCATTTTTTTTGAAATACTTGTCCAACCAGTTCAAGGTGCTTGATTTAGTCCATACAATGCTTTCTTCAACTTGCATACTATGTCTCCTTCTTTTGTCAAAGGGAATCCTTCAAGTTTCTCAATGTAAGCTTCTTCTTCAAGTTCTCCATTTATAAATCTTGACCTCATGTCCATTTGATATTCTTTAACCATTTTATTTGCTTCATAAATCAAAATTATCCTTACTGCTTCAATTATGGTAATAGGTGCAAATATTTTTTCATAGTCTATACCTTCTTTCTATGAATATCCTTAACATACCAATCTTTCTTTTTTTCTTACAACCTCACCTTGTTCATTCATCTTATTTTTTTAAACCCACTTAATTCCTATAACATTTTTATCTTTAGGTCTATGGACCAATTATTATGTATCTTTCTTCACAATATTATCCAATTGTTCCTTCATTGCTCAAATCCAATGATCATCCTAGCATGTTTCATCTACACTATTTGGTTCAACTTGAGAAATCAAACATAATTCTTCATAAACATTAATTCTTATCATAACTCGCCTATGTTGGCTTTCAATAATTTGATTAGCAAGGTTATCCTTTGTCAAATTCTTATTTAGGGTTGGTATCACTGACTTGATTCTTAGTTCTTCTCTAGGTTGTTGGAAGTCTCACCTTGGAAACCAAGATCTATTGGGGTGGGGGGTAGGGTGAATTATGATTTGTAATACTTTAACCTTTTCAACATTTCTATAATGCATTCACCATATTTACCATCTCATATCCAATTGATTATGCATGGATAACCCATATAATCAAACTATAATAACATATAGATCTAACCTATCATTGACATGCATGAGAAATAATCACATCACACAAAGATTTTGGTTACCCAGGAACCCTCCAAGGTGAAGGTAAAAATGTGGTAGGGAATACACCCACAAATCTTCACTACTATAGTAATAAAGTTAACTTGTTAGGGTTACAATATTTGACCATATCCAATGATCTTCCCTATTAAAATCTTTTGAGACTATTAGATCTAGCCCTATTACAGTATTTTACACTTACAAAAAAGTAAGGACTCTATTAGGATATTTACAAAGATCTATTAATACCACTCTATTAAGAGATTTACCCTTAATCTGTTAAAATTGATTCAATACCTGATTCTTGGTCTATTATAATAAGATGATGTTGGATCTCCTCTTTCCAATTTATTTTAATTTTTTATCTGATAAAGATTTTCTTTCCTTCACTACTTGATGACATTTCTTTCTCTATTCTAGGATAACAAAACTCTTTGCCTCTTCTGCAATGTTCGGACATTCACACTTGAATCGCATGAATAGCTTGTTCATTACTTCATATCACCATACACTTTGTCCATATTAAAAATAAGTCAAGTTCTTCCATATCTAAATATTTCATAAAGCATTTTCTATCTATTCTTCCTTATTTTTCCTCTCCATATGATTCACTCATCTTAGAACATAGAGGAGTATGTGTAGGATTGTGGTGTACTAAAAAGTGACAACCTAAAAGTTATGAGTTTGAAAATGCCTCAATGGATTTCAAAATCTATTCATACTTTTTTCCCACCCATTCTAATATGAAACCCAAAAACTAATACCTTTATAAGGCCTATTATATCTTTGGATAGCAACCCCTACATGGTAAACTTTTAAAATGTCCTAAAAAATGTGTTTTTGGCTAGTTCTTGTGTGTGTTTTTTTTTCAAACATGTAGATGACAACATTTTTAGTAAGTAATTATTACTTATTATCTAATGGAGTTACATATAAAGTGTTGATTGACAAACTGATTTAAAAACAACTATAACTTTCAAATGGTACAACATTTTTAAAATCCAAAAGATGCACTACATTCTATGCTTCTTCTACTATAAGAGAAAAAAATAGAGAATTTAAATTTTGCAAAGTTTTAAATTAGTTAAGGTGGTTAGACATGAGAGTTTTTTTATTCCAAAAATAATATAGTAGAAAATTAATAACAAACTATTTATTTTGAATTAAAATACCCAAAAATATGTGTCATGTGTTAGGATTAACCTCAAATAGAAATAATAGTTATATGAAAATATCACCAATACCATAAAATAGTAGATCACATAAAAGAGAACACAAGACACTAGGATTTAATGTGGTTCACACAATCCCTGGGCTATGTCCTCCATCAACATGTCAAATATTTTTATTATCTAGTGATTACAACTTGATTACAATCTGTAATCCCTTACAACTCAATACTACCACAAGATGCTACGATATCACCATTCATACATGAAATCCTTAACCGTAAGCCATTTTATACAAGCTTTTTGCAACTTACAAAATTAGGGCTAGTATTATAGAAAAATAATAGCCAACACCTTTTACAATATAAGGGCACTGCCTTAGGACCACGTAGGAGTCCTACCCCTTGACCCCATAGAAATAATATGGGGAAAAAACTATGCCGAATAAATCTCTGACTCTGATTAGGCTCCATATCACAAAAATCTCCCACTTGGAGACTAATTAGGCTCCACAACAATAACCTTCGACTTGGACACTAATCATAGCACTAAACCTGTAGCACCCACTAAAATATCAAACCACCCTGGATGTTGCTATTCTTTTATTTTATTTAGTTGAGAAGACCAACCATAGATGAAGAGGAATTTAGCTTTTCCCTTGTCACGACCTTTGTAAACATATCGGCTAGATTTTCATTTGTATGTATCTTGTCTAGCTTTAACTGTCCATGATCTAAAATTGACTGAATAAAATGGCACTACAACAATATGTGTTTTGTCTTTGTATGTAGAGCTAAATTCTTTGCAAGATGAATGGAACTCTAACTATCTGTAAACAAATAATTATCCTTCTAAGAGTTTCCCAATTCTTTTAGGAAGAACTAAAACCATATCATCTTCTTGGCTACCTCTATAGCAACAAAATACTATACCTCTATAGTAAATAAAGCATTAACCTTCTATAGCCTAGAAACCTAGCTCACAACTGCTCCACGAATAGTAAATACATAACCTACAGTAGTTCGCCTAGTATCAATATCCCTTTCCAAATCTAAGTCAACATATCCTTGTAAATTAGTAGTAAAGCCCCAAAAGTGTAAACACTAACTAGATGTTCCTCTCAACTATCTAAGAATCCATTTAACTACATTCCAATGATCAATCCCTAGATGACTCATATACCTGCTAACAACTCCCACTACATGTGCAATATCTAGCATTTTACATACCATAGCATACAAAAAGCTTCTTATAGCTAAAGCATAAAGTACCTTGGACATCTTATCCTCCTCTTCTTATGTCTTTGGACATATCTCCTTAGTCAACTTCAAATGACTAGGTAAAGGTGTGTTGACAACTTTAGCGCTCTCCATAGAGAAATGTTGTAACACCTTCTCAACATAATTAGCTTGAGATAGTGGCAATTTCATGTTCTTCCTATCTCTACAAATCTTCATACCAAGGATTTTTTTTTCTACCCCAAAATCCTTCATAGCAAATGCATGTGCTAACTGGCATTTTGGCCCCTTAATATGATCCATGTTTGACCCAACTACAAGCATATCATCAACATATAAACATAAAGTAATGTAGCTCTCATCATCCAACCTCTTAAAATAAATACAATGATTTGAATGAAACCTACTATATCCATGCTCATGCATAAACATGTCAAATTTCAAATACCATTGTTGAGGTTCTTGCTTAAAACCATATAAACTTTTCTTCAATCTGTACACTAAGTTCTCCTCACCTTTGACCTCAAATCCCTATGGCTGTGCCATATATATCTCTTCATCCAAATCACCATGAAGGAAGGTAGTTCTAACATCAAGCTACTCCAAATGAAAATCTTCAGTAGTCATAATACTTAAAATAGTGCAAATAGAGGTCATTTTAACAATAGGAGAGAATATTTCATCAAAATAAATGCCTTTTTTTCTATGTAGATCCTTTCACAACTAACTTGGCTTTAAATTTTTTCTTACCTCCATCCTCTTCTTTCAACTTGTAAACCTACTTATTCTGTAAAGCCTTTTTACCTGCAGGAAACTTGCATAAATCTCATGTCTTATTTTTCAGGAAAGAGTCCATTTCTTTTTTCATTGCAGACTCCCATTGAATCTTTGTATCCACCTACACAACTTCATCATAAAATTTAGGTTCACCAACATTAGCTAATAAAATAGAATACAAGGAGAAAATCTTTTTGGAGGTCTGCTTCTCCTTGTTCATTGTCTAACATTCATTCGGGTGTGTGGTGTTTGTTGTTGTGCTACCCCAAGACCCTATAGGGGCACTGCCCCTTGTCCCTGTCTTGGGCCCCAAACCCCTATAGAAATAATATGGGGAAAAACCCATGCTGAATAAACCTTTGAGTTTGATTAGGCTCCATATCACAACATCAAATCCATGAATAATTCTAATATATATAATCTTACTATAAAATATTATCATTTGATTTTTCTTAAGGTGGCCAGACATACATCTACTTATTTTTGTACGATTGCATTAAATTTAAAAAATTTGGCCAAACAATTTTTATTTTCTTTAGATAAGGCCTATTAGTTTAGAAACTAAATTCAATTTCCTAGAGATTCTTTTTTATCAAATTTTGGATAGAAAGTTCATACTATTGGATACAATTGATTAATTGTGTGTTGTTGTTGATGTTACACAAGTGTCATATCAATGTATAAATAGTGCTTGCCAAGCTCACTTGGGTAGTTAAGATAGCTTTCCTTGTCTACCAAGCATTCACAGGTTTACTCTGAATAGATGGTAGTGTCTACCAAGCTCACTCGAGAATCGAAGGAATTTACGTAGGAAATAATGTTAACCGAGTTCACTCAGCTAACAAAGGGAAAGTTGGACAGAGTTAGTGTTCACCAAGTTCAATTTGTTGCCAAAGGATTTCTACAATTTTGTAGTGTTAACTAAGCTTCTATTGATTAACATAGGAAATCATTCCAAGTTAGTTTCTACCAAACATAGTCACCTTGCAAAGGAGTTTTCTTATCTTGGCATATGAAACTTAATTACTTTATGTATTGATTCTAGCCAACTATGATGATGAATATTGGTTATTGTAATTTGAATTTGGGCTGACTTGACAATCTTGAAGCTATAAATAAGAAGTCAACTTGTAATTTTTACTGTGTTCAAGTGTATTGATTGAATTGAAAAGAAAAGAAAGGGAGCAAACTTGAAGGATAAACATGTATCC
Source organism: Cupressus sempervirens (assembly GCA_028749045.1). NCBI lineage: Eukaryota > Viridiplantae > Streptophyta > Pinopsida > Cupressales > Cupressaceae > Cupressus > Cupressus sempervirens. Next base: position 128,110,082 of record CM053785.1, on the reverse strand, counting down.
TTGTGTTGCAAAAAAGTAATAATCGATCAGAAAGGATCAAGTTTAAGAAAAAAAGAGATCTAGATTCAGTAATTTAGTTGCATCACAATTAGTTCATTTTATTGTTACTCTCTAACCATTGTAGTAGTGATCTAAAATCTCTTAATAGAGTTGGTTTAACAACCAATTGTAAATCCTCTAACAAGGTGGCAATTCTACTAAATTGTTTCAAGACCTTTTGCAAGGCCACTCTATTGATCTCATAATGGTTTTGATAATTGAGTGTCAACACAATTAACAAATTTTCATATAGAAGTCGAGTACACTATATATGTCAAGCCATAGTATATGCTAAGTTAGAATTCCAATAGGTGTCGAGTGATCTTCAGGTGCCGAGTGAAGATCAAGTGCTGAGCATGATATAGGTGTTGAGTGACTGTAGGTGTTGAGTGAAACATATGAGCTGATTAATATGTAGGTGTCAAGTCACAGTTGATTCCAAGCAAGCCAAAATGCAATAGGTTCCAAAAAAACTAGAATCATATATGTGTCGAGCACCAGTAATCTAGTATGTGCCGAGTAACACGAAATTAGCATAAAAGTTTGTGCCTTCACAAACTCAGATGTAAACCATTTTTTGAGATGACATAGAAGAATCTCAATGGATATTAAAGATAAGAACAAATATTTTATATTTCCTATGCAATCAGCATAGCGCCAATAAAAAAAATGGAGACGGCATGTAACCAATAAGAAAAGTGTAATGAATGAGCGGCAATTAACGATTCAATATGGATTGTAGATCTATAGCTAACCCTAAGTCTTTGAAATCTTTAAAAGGATGATGAAAACCCCATTGTTTGTGTGGATGAGAGTAGTGTAAGGGATAACTATAGAAAAATTCAGTGGAAAGAGTGAAAAGACTTAGAGGAGTAGAACATCATTGCAGTATTCAGTTGATAAAAATAGAGCAAAGGCATTGAATAGATATCAGATCTCAGAGGATCAAGATTAGAGAGAAAATTAAGTTCCTAAATTCAAAAATCAATGATTGTAAGCTATCAGGATTATTTAGTCTAATACTTTCTAGCAATTGTATTAGAAGGAAAATCCTAAGTTGATAGGTTAGCTTAATAGATAGATTTTAGATCCTTTGAAAAGATGATAAAATACTTTAACAGGGTGGTACTTCATGTAAAGTGTTTGTAAATCCTTTAAACAGTTCACTATTGATACAATGTAAAGCCTTTAACAGGGAAGGCCTTTAACAAGGCAAACCATCAGAAGTGGTGAAACATTATTGCTGTAGTGATTTTGTGGGTATCATCCCCACCCCAGTTTTACCTTCTCATTTTGGAGGGTGTTGTGATGCATGTGTTTACTTTATGTTTTTTTGATATGTTGACATGCATGAAATTTATTTTTAGTTAAAATTTTTTAAAGGTAGAAGTGTGGTACTTCTGATTCACCCCCCCTAAGAAGTATTCTTCCCATTTGATTATTCCAACAATTGGTATCACAACATAGTTCTCACAAGGTGAAGCCTAATAGCCTAAAGAAAAGATATAACGATGGAAGTTTTCAAACTTGGGAAGATTATAGAGAATCAAGTGATTGATTTGCACCTCACCCTACACAACTTGGAGGAAGCCAAAGAAGAATTGAGAAAATTCTTGAAAAGAAGGAGGATATAGCCATAGCTAAAAATGACATACAATACAAAGAGATTGATACCATAAAAGTATTTTCCAATGGAGATTCCAAAGAATTTGATGTAGTAATAGCATAATTGATGGAGAAGAATAGAGCTCAAGTAGAAGAAATTAGAATACTCAAGCTTGAACAAGAATCATAAGCCATAATGCTTTGCGAATTGACTAAGCAAAAGAAAAGAGCTATTGAAGACAAGGCTATGATAGAAGATGACAAGAGAAATCTTACCAATAGATTGGAGGAGAAGACAATTGAGTTTGAAAGAATCTCAAACATGCAACTGGACACCTTAAGTCAGATGATGAATGCACATCATGAGCTGAATATGAAAGACATTGAGATCTCTACACTGAAGATACAAAATGAACAATTGTAAAATGACCTTAAAAAGTGAAGAGGTTGTAGAAAGTTTCAACAAACCAAATGAGGCTATCAAGTACTTTGAGCAGCTACTAAAATCACCAATGGCCAACAATGATACTTTAGGATTTGGTTACACCAACACTAATAAAAAAGAATCATCCAAGACTATAGAAGAAAGTGGTAACAAAGGTAAGAAAACTAAGCCTACTTGTCATTTTTGTGGTAAAAAGGGACACACTAATAATGTATGTGGGAGTAGGAAGACCAATCAGAATGATAAGCCTAAGAATGCAAGCTATTATCACAGTTGCAAGAAGCAAGGACATCAAGCACATGAATGTCGGACTAGGACTATTAGGATACCAAAATTTGAAGGTCACTGCTACAATTGAAAGTGGTATGGACATAAAATTTTTGAGTGCAGAGCAAAGCCTATGTGGGAATCAAATCAGGCAACAAGAGAAGGTAACTATGGTAATCACCATAATTGGGACTATAACACTAGGTATAACTGTGATTACTATCAGGAATATGGACACATTCCTAAAAACTACATAAGGACACATTTTAGAGAGAATTATAGTAGATGGTTAAGTTAGACCACATGTTTTAGTTTCTTGAAGACTGGTCACATTAGCAGGAATTACTTGAAAAATTCAAAGGCACCCAAGTCAGAAGTCAACAAAGGAAAAGAGAAGGTAGATGTTGTACACATCAAAAGAGAAATGAACAAGACTTGGAAGAATAAAGATGAATGTACATCATAAAATGAAGGGATCACTTCACCTAATAGGTCAAGTGGTCACACTTCATCCAGCTAAGCATGGATAGGTGTATGGGATCGCTATACAAAGCTATATCAAACATCAGTCCCAAGACAAACAAGCGCTACAAAGGAGAAAAAATCATGAGAAAAGATACCAAGTTAAAACTTAAAATTTTCACTAGCATTACCAAGTTGTCCTTAGATGCCATGTAAAGTTCTAGTGTAAGCCGAGTAGTCAGTTGCGACTGAGTTGATAGTTAATGTTGAGTTGGAGAATTTCAATGGAAGCTGAGTAAAGAATAAATCTAGTTGAAGCCGAGTAATGGAAAACCAATGGAAGTCAAGTTATGTTGAAATCTTCAAGAGCCAAGTGATTAGTTATATACACACCAATCATTTAATGCAAGGTTTAGAAAGGGTATAAGGTCAAATTTTTGATCATTTCTCATTATTTTGAATGTAGAGCAAGAATGAGTAGAGTGCAAAAGTGATTGAAGAGTAGCATTAAAGCCTTTTGCATGGATTTCAACACAAATCAAGCACATATTTCATTGATTTAAGGTATTTTTCAAGTGCCAAGTTGCATATTTTTAAAGTTTGTTATCTTTTGAAACCCTAGTTTTGCAAAATGGCATCTAGTTCTTAAAAGCCTAAGGAAAATGAAGGTTTTAAAGTCCAGTTGGTTAGTAATGAGATTAAACAACTAGAGTTTAGGCCAATTCTAGAGGTAGCCTATAAAAATGACCCTGCTGGCACACTCTCCATTATTCTACCCAAAGTTGTAATGGTGCAGGATGTGAGGAAATGTTACAACTATAAAATAGGTGTAATAGGAGACCTTGAGATATTCCAAGCATATGAAAAACTATGTGAAAACTGAGTGCCTAAGGATGATTTTGAAATAGTTGAGAAGAAGGGTTTAACCCATGTGCTATATTACCCCATAGGATTCAAAATGGAATGGATAAGAATAGTTCTCAACAGAATATACAATGGCTATTTGTGGTATGAAGGAGGACATGTGAAGATAACAAAGAGGATAGCACATAGGGTTACATGATTTCCAACCATAGATCAGTACAAAACCCTGTGTAGTGATTCCAAAGAAGCTATTGAAAATAACACTAGGCTTAAATGGAATAAAAGGAGCATGACCATTGCCACAATCATAGATCCCCTTGTGGATTTTGTAGTGAGAGTGGTTTCTCACAAATTTTATCAATCTAGTACATTGAATAGTGTACCATGTATTTCTATGGATGTGGCATATAAACTTGTCAAGAAATATCATACATATGATCTATCAGAATTGATGTTGCAGAAAATCGTGGAGAATCTTGGAGCAATAAGAAGATCTAAAGGTGCTCAATGTAAGTTTGGATCAGTCCTTTCTACATATTTTTCTATGTTTTGGAAGAATTTTTTTCTTTTGGTAAAGTTAACTAGAAATCAAATAAGTCATCCATTACTCAAATTAATGAGTTTATTGAACAAATGGGAGACAACTTTGACTCTCCTATGACTAGTTATTTTGAGGATTTTAAGAAATCTATGAAGCAAAGATTCAAGATACCAGTTTCCCTAGTGGGACAACACATCACTGATATCTATTTCTTAGGTGATGTTGATTATACTTACATCCAAGTAGTAGTTCCAAGGATTAGATGGCTAAGGCCATTAGGATATGAGATAAACATTGATGAGGCATCATCATCAATCACAAAATTTCTTGTAGAAGAGATTGATAAGGAGACACCTCACTTTGGAACATATGATGTTGTGCATTCTAAAGTTTATATGGAGTTGAAGACTACCTCCACCATAAAGAAGAAAGATAAACTAGTGAGGAAACTGAAGAAGAAATTTGGAGAAGGTATTGAAGGGGCAGTTGAGGGAGAAGAAGAAGATGATGAGAGTGAAAAAGATGAATAGTGGAAAGGCCCACTAGAATTAACACAAGGCTTAGGTGGGGACAAAGAAGAGGAAGAAGGTGCCAAGGAAGAAGAAGCCAGTAAAACACCATCTCAAGTTGATTCTATGAAAAGAAAGGCTAAAGCTCAGTCTACAACCTAGCCTAAAGCCAAGAAGGTTTCTGAGACAACCCAAGCCAAGTCAACACCAGTGAAAAGAGCCACTACAAGGGCATCAACTCAAAAGGCCAAGGAGCAAGTAAAAGAGAAGAAGAAGGCTATTGAGGAGACTGGTCTAGTGCAGAAGAAGAAAAGGAGGAAATATGTAGCACAATAAAAATTTGATGATGAAAAAGGATAGAATCAGAGGACATTAGCTAGTTTAGGGTGGTAAGTCATCCTCCCAAGTTACATATTGACAAAATTTGTGAAAGTGTTAAGAATGTAGACTTCTCTGATTTGAAAAGTATTAATTTCAATAAATTACGTAGAGAATATTAGAATAAGATAGAAGAAGTAGTATATGCCATGATGGTAGAATTCAAGAACACACCTCTTGAGTTAGATAACACTATGCCCAAAGATTTATATGAAATCATTGAAAATAAGTGGCATTATTGCTTGAAAATGGAAAAATAAATAAGAGAATCCACACTGACACAAGTAATGCTAGAATTGACTAGAGGTCAAATCACTAATGCTAATAAGAAACATGGGAGCAAGTTTCCACCAAAGTATAGAGCCTTTAGCATTTTACAAAATAAAATTGAAGAAGTTGTCCAGAAATCAATATATAACTTGACAGATGACAAGGATGGAGAAGGAGAAAAGGATGAAGAAGAAAATAAGGTTGAAACCATTGAGAAGGAGAAGGAAGAGAAACAAAAGGAGGAAAATAAAATAGAAAAAAGAGAGGAAGAGAAGAAAGAGGAAGAGAACAAAGAAGAAGAGAAGAAAGAGGAAGAGAAGAAAGAAAAAGGTGAAGAGGAGGAGACAAAGAAACAAGATGAAATGGCAACAATTGATGAGCAGAAAATAGATTAGAGTGTGCAAGGCACACAATTGCCACCCCCTAGCCCTCCTCATGTCATCACCACATCTATAGATACTATAATTGTAAAGGATGTTACTAACAAATCTAGTCAAAACATCAATCCAATAATTGCAAAGGATCTAAAGAAGATCCTTCACCAATCAACTCTACAAGCACAATTATGCACAAATTCAGTATTGGTGAGTGTGGATGAGTGTAAAAGGCAGTAGTAGAACCAATTAGAGACAAGGTGAAACCACAAGAACCATCTTCTACCATCTCTATAGCTACTAGAAGTCAACTCCCAATGCTTCCACCACCATTTCCAATAGTTGACACATTTGGAATAGGTGGTACCATGTAGCAAAACCTAAGTAGAGGAGAAGATAAAGATACATCAATAGGGAAAATAGGATAGATTGCTACATCTGGTCCTATAGTTCAAGCAAGACAAGGTACACCCAAAATAGCTATAATTAATCAAGGAAAATT